>CM042084.1:41009472-41174574 GCA_023512835.1 Taxillus chinensis
AACATCCGAGTCAAACCTGGCCTAGGTTCAGAACCATCGACTTCCATAGCTCAAGCTACTGAGTGCCCTCCGGATTTCACTCCAAAACTAACCAACTTATATCTGTTAGTACATCTAAACCGTTGGATGGTTTCATTTCAGGTGGCACCATAGTTTATGATCGTGGAGTTGAGGTGTTCACATCGCACTTCCACGCCAGTAACACCGTAACTAATGATGAAGGGAAGGCTACTGCAGTTAAAGCCAAAACTACAAGACCCAAAAAGAAAGGAAAGGCTAAGGCCGACGCATCTAGGGCCAAGACGCGTCACCCAAACGCAATGGATTAGGCCACGGAACAGAGTACAAAGACTGAAAATCTAAGAGACCTGTATCCCCTGTTTGTACTTCACATTATAGTGTCTGTTCCATATGTAGGGAAATGGGTCATTATCACTATGAATGTTGGAGTTTATCTGATAACTGGCTTTGTAATCAAATTCAATCCAATAAAGATCAGTTTAATAAAAGGGTTTCTTCGAGCAAAACAAAATCTAAACCTCAAAGGAGTGTCTCTCCCAAGAAAACCCAAATAAAAGAAGCAGTTGAAATTAACAAGGTAAAGTCAACTTGGAGAGCTAAAAGTCCTAGCAAAATCAAATCCGGAACCGGTGACAATATCGTTGCTCTCTCTAACCGCCCGAAACAAGTTTGGGCCCCAAAAGTGTAAACTGTTGTCTTTCAGGAGCATCTCTGGAATGCATTGCCGGATCACTTGAAGTTAAAGATTAATCAAAGCAAGTGGATCCTTGATAGTGGATGCTCCGGACATATGACGGGTGATCAGACTCTGCTCGTAGAAGTTAATGAAAAACGAGGTCCATCCGTTTCATATGGTGATAACAGCAAAGGTAAGACTGTCGGGTGTGGCACTTTAACTAACGGCTGTGTATCAATCGCAAGAATTGCACTAGTCGAAGGTTTGAAGCATAATTTTCTAAGTGTCAGTAATTTATGTGACAAAGGATTTACTGTTTCCTTTATGTCCAACTCCTGTACAGTAAGAGAAAACTTATCCGGAGATATTAAGTTATCCGGATCAAGAGATGGGGACATATACTCAGTGGTCTTAAGAAATAATTCTTCTGACCCTGTATGCTTTCTCACTAAAGCTTCAGATGAAGATAGTTGGTTATGGCACAAGCGATGCGCACATTTAAACTTTAAGACATTGTCTAAGTTAGCGTCACTTGATCTTTTCACCTGGTCTACCTAAACTCAAATTCTCCAGAGACTCGTCGAGAATGCCAACTGGGCAAATAGACCAAACATAGCTTTAAGAGCAAATCGGTTAATTCAATAATCGCTCCTCTACAACTTCTTCATATGGACCTATGTGGTCTTATATCCGTTCCGTCACTAGCAGGTGCGAGATATACCCTAGTGGTTATCGATGATTTCACCAGATACACATGGGTGATGTTCCTGAAATCAAAGGATCAAACTTTTGAGCATCTAATAGATCTCTTTCAACCGGATAAGCAACTCACAAGGACCGAACATAAAGTGCATCAGGAGTGATCATGGTACGGAATTTGACTTTTCGGAAATGAGATCATATTGTTATGAACAGGGCATACAAGATGACTTCCCTGCTCCCCGAACTCCACAACAAAATGGAGTAAGCCGAGCGCAAGAATCGTACTTTAGTTGAAGCTGGTAGATCCATGTTAGCAGGGGCAACGCTTCCTCTCGGTCCATGGGCTGAAGCCGTGTCCACCGCCCGCTATGTTCAGAACAGAACTCTAATAAATAAATCTACCATGAAAACACCCTATGAGATGTGGAGAGGACGAAAACCTTCAATTTCACATTTCGTAGCTTTTGGGTGTACTTGCTATATATTGATAAATGGCAAAGAGACCCGGAATAAATTTGAACCAAAATCGATGATGGGATTTTTTGTCGGGTACTCATTACATAGCAAGGCTTATCGGGTCTTTAATAGAAAACTTTTTAAAGTTGAAGAATCTATCCATGTGACTTTTGATGAAGCTAACCTTGATTGGTCAAAAGTCGGTTCTTCAAGTTCTAATGTGCAGGTCATGGACAGCAACATCGATTATTCGAAGTTTATGAATGTTCCTGTTACACATCTTGACCAACCACGTGGCATCAACGAAGCACAAAGAAATTATATGGACGATGCTACGGATGACTCGGATCCGGACTACCATTTAGCTCCTGGACATACTCCTATGGATACCCAAAATTCCGGAGCACCTTCAAGTCCGTCCGGACAAGTTAACACCGAAAGAAACAGTGTTGAAGAACCATCTAGTTCAACCGTACCTCTCAATACGGAAACATCTAGTTCGGACGAAGCTCAACCAGCGGATACAACTGAACCACCTAATCTGGAAGAGCTTCAAATTGTTCAAGATCATCCATCACATGCACGGAATTACAGATGGACCCGAAACCATCCCTCAGATCAAGTGATTGGTGATCCTACTGTTGGTATAAGAACAAGAGCAGCCACCTCCAACATGAGTCTTTACTCGTGTTTTCTATCTCAAATAGAACCAAAGGTGGTAGATGAAGCTCTTCAGGATTCAAATTGGATAGAAGCTATGCAAGAAGAGCTGAATCAATTTAAGAGAAATAATGTGTGGACCTTAGTACCAAGGCCTAAGTCTCAACAAGTCATTGGCGTTAAATGGGTGTTCGGAACAAGCTTGATACGGATGGAATTGTAATCCAGAACAAAGCCAGGACCTGGTAGCCAAAGGATATCGTCAAGAAGAAGGAATAGACTATGATGAGACCTTTGCTCCAGTAGCAAGACTTGAGGCAATCCGGATGTTTCTGGCGTATGCTTCATATGAAAACTTCATAGTTTATCAAATGGACGTCAAGAGCGCATTCCTGAATGGAGATCTTCAAGAGGAGGTTTATGTAGAACAACCTCCCGGTTTCATTGAACCTAAAGCAGGACATCTAGTCTACAAACTTCGGAAAGCTTTATATGGTTTGAAGCAAGCTCCAAGAGCATGGTACGACACATTGTCAGAATTCCTACTTGCTCACAACTTCGAAAAAGGGAAGATTGACACCACCTTATTTCTATGAAAAGAGAAAGGACACACTCTAATCGTACAAATATACGTGGATGATATCATTTTCGGATCAACGAATCCGAAGCTTTGTGAGGAGTTCGCTAAGTTGATGACAGGCAAGTTTGAGATGAGCATGATGGGAGAACTGTCCTACTTCCTCGGAATAGAAGTTAAACAATTGAAGGAAGGAATCTTCATTAATCAAGCTAAGTACACTCGCGATCTTATTAAGAAGTTTGGTATGGAAAGTTCATCTCCTGTCAAAACTCCCATGCCTGTCGGTGCCAAGTTAGATCTTGATGTGGATGGCATATCAAGTAAATGTGATCGACTATAGAGGGATGATAGGATCCTTGCTATATCTCACGACAAGTCGCCCGAGACATTATGTTTGCAACTTGCATTTGTGCACGCTATCAGGCGAATCCCAAGGAGTCACATATGCTTCATGTTAAACGGATATTAAGGTATCTCAAGGGAATGATGAACTTGGGACTCGGTACCCAAAGGAGTCAAACTTCACCTTATCCGGATACTTCGATGCCGACTTCATCTGGATGTCGCATCGACAGGAAGAGCACAAGTGGTACGTGTCGGTTTCTTGGAAATAGATTGATCTCATGGTTCGAGAAGAAGCAGAATTCCGTATCAACCTCTACCGCCGAGGCGGAATATATAGTCTGCTTTGGGAGTTCTTGCGCACAACTACTCTGGATGCAAAGTCAACTTACACGACTACGGTTTCAACATGTCATCTATTCCACTCTCTTTGCGACAACACTAGTGCAATTTCTATTAGCAACAATCCCTGTCATGCACCCTAAGACGAAGCATATTGAGGTCAGGTATCATTTCATATGCGACCATGTTCTCAAACATCACATTTCACCTGGAACATGTTGCTATTGAAGATCAACTGCGCAGACATACTTACAAAGCCCCTACCTGATGCAAGATTCTCCGAACTACTCTTCCAATTAGGTATGCTTGACTTCTCTGCATAGCTTCACATTTAAATTACCCAACAGTATACTTACTATCGAACATGCATTGTGCTTTTATTGAAAGTGGAAGATACATACCGATTTTAATGCTGATCATACTTATCGATTAACGGCTTCATGCTTCGATATTAATATCAACTTCATTTTGGGAGGATGCTTGCATTTTCCGACTGAAGTCGTTTAAGCTAACATGATTAAAGTTTATATGATTTACCTCTTTCTGGTTTCATGATCTTAATTTCCACTAATCACCACATGACAACAGCATGTTCATTTAGATTACTCTATTAACATGTATAGTTGAAGAAATGAAATGGGTTAGCTCGAATGCCTGGTGAATGAATACTCAATCGCAGTCATGGCTCAAGTATAGTTTTCTAATAAGATAGACAGTCCTAAATTCTACAAACCGGAAATGTCAATCGAGAGGATTACACAATCTACGGGGAGAAAATGCTTTATATATTATTCAAGAATACCCCCGTATATGTCTCATGACCTCTTTCCTGGTCGTCTATTTGAGAGGGAGCTTTTCATTGAGAGGATTAAATGATCTACGGGGAGCAGTAATGAACCCCTAATATGTCTTGGATACTCCCTCCTCTAAACTTTTACTTCCGGATCCGATGGACATGCTTGTTTTGGATCGGAAAAGTGGCATGCTTGGATGTATTTTCTTTCTTCAACCATGCATTTTAATCGGCTAATCACCTGCTTACTTTTGACATGTGTTCACTTCCACATTTTTCACTCATGAATCCTAAATTGGCCAAATCATATGATCTTTAATTAATCTTAGCTACGTTGTTCGGCAAGACGGTTTCGCTTATGTTGACCTATATGAACTTGTGTATGGTTATCCGACATATGCCCCGATTTAGTAATATTGTTCATTCTCACGTATGTATATGTCTCTTACATGCTTTGCAATGCATAAGTTCTGTTTCTCATTAGTTCGGATTATGTCATTTTTCACCGATTATTTTCCCTAATCCGTACTAATCCTTGCCTGTTAAGCTTTTGTATTTTCAGTTCATTTTTTTTTTGCTACGGTTCAGATTCTCTTTGCAACCGTATCGATAAATCTAGTCCATAGTCTTGGATTTGAAGTGTTGTGGTACTTCTCTTCTCTTCGACTTATTGAGTGCAAAGGAATCTACTTTACTCTCTCACCGAACTCGTCTACTACGGACACGGTCTACTTTTCATCCGGATACTCTTCCTCAACTATTATTTACTCTTGGATGATTGTCGGTTCATTCCTCCAGACTCCTGACACAGTCTAATTGCGACAATCCAAGTCTTCCCATATGTCGCATGCTTTTGAGGAGGAATCATGATGATTCATTAAATGCAAATCTCGGGATGCACACACACTTCTTTGGATGGCAACCAGCTGTTACACTTATTTAGTCATGCGGTCTCCATGACATCGTTTCATTTGGAGGCACATCGATATCCAGACTAATGACATCAGCCTGTCAAGCGGGTCCCTGTTTCACTCGCCAATTCCTAGACCCGCCGACATTTGCGGACTCGGTCTTATATGTTCCGATCATTCCTGCGAAGCACGAGTATTGCTCATTTCAAATCCCTAAACCTCTCGTTGCTCCTTCCATCGCCAAGACCTCACCTTTCCTCTTGTCCTTCAAATTTCATCCGCAATGGCACCCCGAATCTCTCTTTTCGGCGTTAATCCTGGCCATCTGGTTGATTGGAGTGTTGTCTCTAATCCTCCGGATTGCTTTTTCCAGCCTTCGCCCTCTCCTTGAAGCCTCGCATATACTCAACCTAATCTCCAATCCCGTCGATCTACTTATCGACGACATCATTGAGTATTACCAACGGATTCGCCGCACCACCGATTCCATAATCTCCTATGTCCGCGGTGAATCCATCACCATCACTCCGGCTGTTCTCCGGGCCGCTCTCCACCTACCTCTTGGTGAACGACAGCGCCCGATGCCGATCCAATGGCGGCTTCTATGGGTTGCACACAAAAAGGCAAGGAATACAAGGTGAAATCCTTCCAAGGTCGCTATCGATGTATGGCGACCATCTTGAGTCGATGCTTATCGGCTCGCACATCCGCCCTCGACTGCGTTCCGTACGACCTTCTCCTGGCCATGTACGGCGTTTTTGAAGGTCTTCCGATGGATTGGGGGATGTTCTTGTTTCGGTTGCTGCAGAATGGTCCCAAGAACCGTTCCTTCGGGCGCATCCTCAGCATTGTCTTCCGGCATCTTAATCCGGACCATTTCGCCCGATATGATGTCGTTCCATTTCCTCCGGCTTATTACCTTCGTTATCTTACGCCGGATGGGAACATGACAACCCGCCGACCATCTACGGCTCTTCGCATTCTCCCCGCCTCGGAACAACAAGGCGGTTCGGTTGGTGACCCCTCCGACGCCCAAGCCCCCGACGTCGGTTCTGCACCCCGATCCTCCCGGATTCGGTCCGTTGCAGCACCTTCTCATTCTCGGGCCTCCCAGCACAGCATTCGTGCCGACCCATCCGAGGTTGCGGGGCCATCTCAGCGCAGTGCCCCCTAAAGCTGTTTCCTCAGCCCCCTCTGCTGCGGATGTCCCCACTCCCTTCTCCTCCGCCGTCTTTGCCGCGGTTGATACCACTATTGCGGCCGCCACCGCCGATGTCCCGGCCTCTTCTCCGGAAGCCCCTTTGCCTCCCCCTACCTCAACCCCGAGATTACCTTGACCATTTCTTCGCCGACACCTTAACGGACCTATGGCTCCGTTTTAGCCTTGCCCACACCGCCTCCATTCCCGACAACGATCTCCTGGGTGTTTTACACACGACATACCCAATCCCCAGAGACAATGCTCATCCTGGAACTTGGATCACGGCTTTCTTACGCCGGGCTCCATTCCGGATGTGGCGTTCACTACTCCCTCCGGCCCAGTTCATTCCGCCCGGGGTCCTTCTCCCCGCTAAGCCTGGCCCCTCTTCTCCTCGCCGCCGCCATTCCCATGGTTGAGCTCTCCGGTCAAAGCGGGTCAGCCGCTCCGGATGCCTCGATGCTCCGGATGCCCCTTATTCTGCTGCTGCGATACTCCTGCGGACTCCTCCGCTCGCCGCACTCCTGCTCCCTGTTCATGCGGGGAGTCCTCCAAAGCTCCGGAGTTGGTCCTTGGGCGTGCCTCTTTTGGCACGGTCCACTCCGATGTTGTGCTCTCCGACCGCCACGCCTAGGCTCGAGCGCCCAAATTTCCGCCATCGCCGCCAAGGTTGATGCACTCGGCGCCCAACTCCTCTCCGCTCTCACGGACTCCTCCACCTCTATGGAGCGAGAAAATGGATCTAGTCGCCTCGTCCGTTTATTCACTGTCTACCTCCTTCGTGGACCTGGCACACACGATGGCTCGCCCTCCCGTTGCTTCCCGGCGATCCGCCAAACCAGGGGGAGAAAGTGTCATCTCCGATCCCGCTCCTTCGCACCACAACCATCTACTCGGGCCGAGAAGCGGCCCGTCACTTCGGTGCTTCAGGGAGTTCAAATTCCCAAACGAAGCCGCTTCTCTCAACCAAGCTCCTCTATCGCAGCTCCAGCTCCTCCTCCATCCTCCTCATCCGCAGCTCGACACCTTCCTCCCATCATATGCGGCGTTTGACCCTTTCGATGCGGATGGATGTATTCGCAAAGCAATGAAGTCCTATGCAACGTCTTCTACCGAGAGAAGATATCTTTCGAAATGTACCCTTTCTCCCCGGACGACATTCGGACTCTTTGTTTGGAGAAAGGACTCTTTACTACAAAAGACATTGACAACTTCTCGAGGGTCGCTAAAATGGAGATGTGGTCGTTTCCATCTCTATACAAGGACGGGCACTTGTTTGAAGTTCTGCCGTATTGGAATGAAGGCTATCTTCCCAGTGTGGATCTAATGTAGTCCTTCATCGACGGAATCGCCGAGGATAGCAAGCCATGGAAAACTCTCTCAACTATCCTCATTCCATACCGGATCATGTCGCCACACTTCATGATGGTCTGTCTTCATGATTCGGTCCAAGCAAATGATTCTCATTGATTCTCATCGAGATAGTGGAGAACTTTGTAAGAAAGAATCAATGGGAACCACCGTGTCTTAGGCCGACCGAAGCCGTGAAGAAAGCCGGTTTATATGAAGAGTTGGGCATCACACCCTTGGGTCCAATCGAGAAGCTAAAGGCGACATTCCGGGGCAAGAAGCAAGTGCCACAACAACCGGATGGAGATAGTCTGGGGCCTTTGTCCGTTACTTCATCAAGTCATTTTTGACTGTGGACAAATTGTGGAGCCAACACACTACTTATACGATGAAGCGGACAATGGAGCTTAGAGAGAAGGCAGCAACTATGATCTTTAAGTATAGTAAGCTTTATGTACCTTAGTGAAAATCTTGTATTAAGGCTGAATTATACTTTGTTGTTGATAAGTGAATTTGGTTGTGATGCGTATTCTGTATGTTATCTTTTTGCATGCTTACCGGGATCAGATTACAAAGGGTTTGGGCATATCCATAATTGGGGGGAGATTGTTGGATCAAACCCCCGAATTTGGATAATGCTAATAAAGCCTTATGTAATTTGATCTCGAGATCTTTTGTGTTTATTTGATCGTTGCAGAAGATATGTTATTAATCCGGAGATGCACTCATGAGAACAAAGCTAAGGACAGGATACATAATCCTGATCCGGACAAGAGTGAGTGTCGTCAAACACTTGGTAAATAACCAAGTCATCAATACATACTGAATAAGGAACATTCGTGCGGACTAAGAACTTAAAAGCTACGGATTGCGGAATATGTTCCTAAGTGCCTCAAACGGACTAAGTCAGACTAATGTGGAGTAAGAGTCTTGGTCAACGAGGTCACACGAAGCAAAAGGTTTGAAAAGGAGTTAAAAAGTTAAGTCTTCCCTCCAAGTGAACTAAAGTGAAGAAGACACGGAGTAAGGCATTCGAGTCTTTCATACATACGGAGTAAGGAAGTATTGATGCGGAATAAGGATCTGAGCCTTTATTCGCACGGAGTAAACAAACTAGATGCGGAGTAAGGAATCTGGACAACTTACTCATATGGAGTAAGGAAGCGCTAGTACGGAGTAAGAACCGTACGGAGTAAGCACTCCGATCCCTTAGACTCGCCCAGAGTAAGGAACTTACATACGGAGTAAGGAATTTACATATGGAGTAAGGAACTTACATGCGGAGTAAGAAAGCACTGATACGGAATAAGTCATCCGACCTTTTAAGACTCGCCTGGTGTAAGGAACTTACATACGGAGTAAGGAATTTACATACGGAGTAAAGAACTTACATGCGGAGTAAGAAAGCGCTGGCACGGACTAAGGATTCCAAAGACTAAACGGATACGGAGTAAGCAACCACCGACACGGAGTAAGGTTCCGAGCTTCATTAGAAACGGAGTAAGGAGAATTACACCGGATCAAGAAGATACTACTTCAACTCACCGCATTTAATGTTATCGACTCGTGGCGTCCCGATGTAAGACAAATTTATTGAGAACCTGAAGAATCTTACACGTGGATCATCCGGATATGTGGACACAACCTCAATTGTATTTGGGAACTCACAAATGCACTTATACTCTTCAAACCCAAGATCTTGAGCTCCACAAACCGCATCAGTCAAGACAGGAGAGATTACCGAGGAATAGTTAGTGCTGAACGCATTCCGGAACTACAAGTTCCAAGGTTGTCTGTTAGGAATGTTTGTATAAATATTCATATTTGTATATTTGTAAGAGAGTGTGATACAGTGTATCAGCCTGAATTAACCCTTTGTATGCACAAGAGCTCAAGCATACAATCTAGGCTAGTGTGTAAATCCTTTTGTAAAACGAGTGTAAGAGAGTTGCTTCTATTTTGTTGTAATTATCTCTTGATAATAAAACAAAATACTTCCACTATCCTGGTTATCTTCCACCAGTGATTCTATCACTTAACTAGATCAGTGCCGTGCCTTAAGAGTGTAAAAGAATTTCGATAAGAGCCTATTCACCCCCCCTCTAGGCTCCAAGGGACCATCAGATCGCACAGAGACACAGTTGGAAATCTATAACTTAATTGCGCTCCTATTGTCTAAGTAAATAATGGTAGAGAAATTAAATAAAAAAAAGAAAAATAATAAATTAAAATAAATAAAATAAAACAATTCTAGAGAAAAGGAAAAATAAGGGAATAAAGGTCTAGGGGCTGAGGTTCACCACAATTTCCAATCCTTAATTGTATGGTTTAATTAATTATTCCTATTAATTCTCTAACACGTGAAGGTAGTTGATCCTAATGTAATCGCCAACCGCTTTCGCGCAAATAGCAGCGTGTCTAACCCCATCAGCGGCCTACTCTCGTGACCCGCTGAAATAGGATCAAACCCATTAATAGGTGATCAACCATGATTCCTCCTAGGATCACGGACTACTTTCGTGACACTCAAGTCCTAGGTCTCATTCTATAGTTCCGATAATCGAGGTTCACCTTTCGGTCCTTCCCCCAATTATCCAAGACATGTAATAGGTTCGCGACGCCCAAACACGGATTCAATTAATAAAATAAAATCGTTTATGAAAAAGATAAGAAATAATTAAATAAAAACTCATACAATTAAGAAACTGGGATTAGGCTACCCCCAATCCCTAGGAAGAACAGATTATCCCATGACAATTTGAATAAACATATTTATATATAAAATCATGAAATTGGGATTATAAAGGGAGAAAAGAAGGCGAACCAACCTGTCACGAAGGCATACAAACGATCCTCACCCAAAACCAATGTGTTCTTTATCCAAAATCACATAAAATTCTCCAAAATCAAAAGAGAAATCTAAAATCAAAGCTATGGTTCTTGAGCCGCCAAGGACGGCTCCCCAATGGTTCGAATCCTTAACTCTAACATAAACATGGCCCTTATATAGTTCCCCAATTATTATATTAAAATAATTAAGAAAAATATATAAAATAAAAAGAAAAAAGAGAAATGTCGTCGACACAGGCCATGGCCACCAAAAACCGTGGCCATGGCGACGAAAGACGCTAGATATTTGTGAAGGTCGGCGACCATTAATTTTGCGATCACGGCGAGAACTTTGTCGTGAACAGTAAAAGATGCCTGCCATGGTCAGGTACTGCGCGGCCATGGCCTGGGTAAAGTACTTTTTAGTTGTCCAACATTATCTGATGCCAATTTTGCCCTTTTTCAGCTTTGTTTGGGACAAATTGCTCCAAGTACCTACAAAACACACCAAAATACACAAAACACACCAAAACACAACAAAAATACTAAAAACACATATTAATCAAATAAAACAAAACGCAAACACAATAAAGACTCTAAAATCCATTAAAATAAGGGATGAACACATACCAAAAATGCATATAAAATGGGTTCATCAGGTATATATGTAAGGAGGTTATGAGACTAAACTTTCATGTTCTTGAATTTTTTTATTACATATGGTCAGAAAAACGCCCAACCCAATGTTCGCTTTAGTAATTTTTTTTATTTTTGAGGGTTAATTTTATATTCTTATTCTTTGATTATTTGATGTTTTTCCCCTTCATGTAGCTATCATGGTGATTGTCTGTTTGCTCCTATTTTATGTAGTCAATAGTCAAAAACCTCTTGCGATGACAATGACTTCAGCAAGATGTTGCATCTCTCACAAGTATGCAATTATTTCTTGTTGTTACATATGCACAAGACCTGCCTCACTATGGCCTTAAAGTTGACCTTACACATTATACAGTTGATATTGATTCACCCTTTTATAGACTTTTCAACATTATTGGTTGGGTTTAATGTATAAAATTTTGACTATGAACTCCATATTTAGCTTCATGTCTGGGGCTTCCATTGGCTTATCGAGTTCTTAAAAATCTCAAGATGGACAAATAATACAAGGGGAATGTATAGGTGAATGATTCTTTTGAAGGGTTTATTTATATATTGCTTTCTTTCTATGCCTTGTAGCTTGAAGAGTTTTCTTTTCATACTAACTAGCACTTGGGAATGTTTTTTTCGTTGTTACTCACATAAAGGTGAGGCTTAATCTCTGTGTATATATTTATATTATAATGTTGAGTGTAGGGTTTGATTTTTGTATTAAATAGATTAGTAATTGCTCTATTTTATCTTCACTCACACATTATATTCCTGTATTATACCTGTTGAGTGATTTTGATAGAAAATTAACTAGAAAAGTACCAAACTAGGGTTGTACTAGTTTGTTGATTCTCTTGTCTGAAGGCCATATGCTCTTACACCTTATTAAGGGTGTTAATCTTTTGGTTTTTAGTGCCTAGGCCAGCTGGATGGTCTATGATAGGTTGTAGCGATTGTTTTTCCCTGAGATGACCTTAGTAGCGGGAGTGATTATTTTCTCTCAACCCCTACTTCCTATGACTATTTTGTTGTGATGGCTTGTTCTATCTGTTATTTGATTTGCGGTAATTCTTTGGATAATTTTTCAACCTCCCTCTTATGGACTACCTTTTAGTAGTGCTTCACGGGTGGTGTTTTATGTAGGCTTAAACCTCCCATTGCTAGCTGGATAGGTTTTACTCCTTCTCCCTCTCTTCTTCCTTTATTATTTTTATTTGAATGGTTGTTTTGTGCACGCATGGCTCTTAACAAAGTGGTATTAGCAGGTTCTCCTTTTTGATGTCCATTCTCTGGTCTAAGTCTGGAAGGTTATAATGCTTGTTATGCAGAAAGTTCACAACCTTTCCAATAGTCGTTCTCTCGCTTCTCTTGGGGTCAAATTCAAAATGACGCATTAGGATGGTATCATACAGGTTAGTGCATTTGTCATTTCCTATTATACAAAATTTACGTGCATGGCACCAAAAAAAAATCTACCTTGATACATAATGCTCTAATTCTATTTACTTTTTAGAATGCCGCAAAAATAAAAACAAAACCCAAAAAATGGCTCTAATTTACAATGTTAGGGAGAAATAGATTTTTTTTGTCTTGATACATAATGGATATCTATCATGATACATAGTGCTTATATATTCCAGGTGAGGAATTAAAACTCTTCGGTCATGTATTTCCATACATATCTTATACTTTGAGCATTATACATTTTTGTGGGGAAATGAAATTCTTGAAAAGATAATTGTTGAGATGGTTGAGGCAATTGTTTGGGGTGAAAAAAATTATAAAACAATGCATGGTTTTACTACAAGCACATAGGGATGTTATGATGATACAAATAAAATTTTAAAAGAGAACTGCTTTAAAATAATCTAGAAGTTTTCATAATGTTGTGGTACTATTAATAATTTTATGTACATGGTTAATTCATTTTTATAAGGAAGGTTATTCATTGTTTTAAAATTAATTGGGATTTAACAAGGACAAATTTGACATTTCATTTAAATAAGATTGCACCTAAGATATGTCAGCATTATATAGTTTCTGATTATGCTCCAAGAACTTATAGTCTCAAGTTTGACCCACCAGACAAAATGTGGTCTATCAAATACTCCACAATTTTATATTTTCCCCGTAAGTTCTATTCATATATATTGCAGTTATCTATGGCTATTAATTCATGATATTCATGATACTTAAGACTAGTAAAATCTATAAAGAGAAAGGTAAATGTTGTTAATGTTTAATTTTCAATCTAGCGCAACCGCTTCTATTACCATTGTGTTAAATAGTTTAGATTTTTTGTTGAGGGATTTGAATTTGAATTTATTGCATATATTTATTTTCAACGCATTTTGATTTTGTGTGCACTTGAATATATTTTTTGTCTATTTTTTTTAACGTTTATGATAGATACAGATTTTGGAATGGGAGGGAAGAAGTTTTTTCATTAGGTTTTTTAATCTTTCTGCTTCTACTTCATGTAGTTATATGATTTGCTCTTACTTTTTTTTAAAAATAATTTTTATTACTTTTAACTATTATTTTGATTTTTTTTTTTTGCAGAATGATGGAGGACTTGCAATTTATTTTGGCATAGAATGAAAGTGACATTGTTAGGGGTTTTGAGACATTTTGTATTTATATTATGGTTTGTAAGAGATAGATATTATAAGATATTTTGGATACATTGATTATTTTGGATTGTAATACTTTAGAATATTATTTCTTAATGTATGTGAAAGGAATTAATGGTGCAATTTGGAGAGTTTGGTTTTTTTTGAATGTTGGTTGTTTTTGTAATTTACAGGTATTTGTGAAATTTTAATCGATGATTGCAAGCATTTGAGAAGATTTATTGTATTTTTGTGTCATTTACCATAAGTCTTTTTGATGTGTTAGGTCTGCTTGGCTTATGGTATGTTGGTCACTTTTCGTAAGACAAAAAAAGTCATATTATATGATATTTGATGATACATAATTGTAACACAATAAAAAAAGTGTTATGTAGAGTGCTATGGTAAGCTTAAAAAAAGCTTACATAAATATTTCATAAGCCAATAACATGTGTTATTGTATGATCTACCGTAACATAAAATCGTAACACACCAAAAAGTGTTACCGAAAGGTGGGGGACTTTTCATATGCCAAGCAGACCTAACACCCCAAAAAGTGTTACAGTATCCTACGGTAATACATTTTATGTCTTACTAAAGGCCTAATTTCTTGTAGTGTATGTATGTATTTATATAAATATATTCATTTACGTGTATATACATACGGCTGGGCGATTGTTGTAGTGCGGCGTGATTCGACCAGTTCTGAATCCTTGGACGAGCTACTGCACCTGTTATCCCTTTTAGCATATTCTAATTAGTTATTATTAATTTCTACCTGTACCAGGCCAGTTGGCCTAGTTTCTTCCGCACAAGAAGAAGACGACACACCAGCTGTCGAATGACGGCCTGGTTTGTCACGCCCCGGATTTCCAACCCGAGGAAACCGGTACGTGACTCCCCTTTTACCCACACGGAGGGCAAAGGGGTTAGGATACAAACCAAGAACTGAACATTTTAAACATTCACAACACATTCAAGAAAAATAAAATCCTTCAAGCAGTCCACAAACCAAATCAGTCTTTAATACAAAGTCTTCTTTTCAATCCATCCCCATTGGGGGTTACATCAGTTCCCATAATAAAATAACATAAACAATAAAATAAATAAGGTCTTCCACCTTGGGGTTCCACCTAACGCCTGTAGGTTCCCTGAAAAGAAAACAACATGGTAGGAGGGGTGAGCAACCACGGCTTCGTAGGGATCATGTCTCCCCAACCCATCCCATGCACCTATTATCTACATGCCTTGTGTACAAGTTTCGTGTCGTGATACAATTATTCCACCAGATATAGTTACCAGGCTATAACAACAAACACAATCATACATGGGCTGGTACATAAACACTCCCGGGCTTCCACAGCCTACCTGGGTTTCAAGAATGATCCCGGGCTTCCACGGCCACCGGGTTTCACAAAACGATCCCGGGCTTCCACGGCCACCGGGTTCCACAAAACAGTCCCAGGCTTCCACCGGCCACCGGGTGTACAAGCAAACACGCAGCACATAAGGCCATACAGGCATAACATCAAACACTTAATATGCTTAGTCACACGGGAATAACGTCGAACACTCAGGCATGCATATATTCACAGGCTCACAAACCCGGCCACACAACTATTATTCCAAACACATAATATGCATGGCCTCACAGGCATTATTTCAAACACGTTCGAGCATACACACAGGCATATTCATACAGGCATATCCACACCTGGCATTTTATCAAACACTTAACATGCACTAACCACCCAACCTCGAAATCACACCAAAACGCCATCGAAGGCCAACATTCATATAGGAGGTCACACCTATATGAATTTACATATAAATAATATAACGAGATATAACTCATATTCTGCCTTAGGACCCTAGGACAGAGGAGGACTTAGGAAGAACGGAATCCCTACCTTAAAACAGATCTTCTTTGCTCCCGCGCTAAACACCGTCCTCCCCACGCAGGATGCTCCCAGGCAAGAACCAAAGAACTCCCCTTCCTTCTCTCTCTAGCTCTCTCTCTCTCTCTTTCTACGACGCCGTGCAGCAGCCGAAGAGAACCCTAAACCTAAAACAAGAGGGCTTCTCCTCCTTATATAGACAACACAACCTCAAAACGACGTAGTTTTGATTAAGTGAATCCCAACATCAAAACGACGTAGTTTTGATCACACAAGTTAACACCTTTCCGCACCCATATAGGCCAAAATACTCGGAATTTCAACATGGTCCTTTGGAGAAAGTTCCTTAGAATGTCAAAACCAAGGGAACCATGCAAAAATATGCTCGCACGCCAATTTGCACGTGAATTCCCCAATTCACGTGCAACTCCATATGCACTCCAAATGCTCTCAAACTTCACCCCTAGCCTCCTTGCATCATTTAGAAGTCAAAGACACTTGCACGTGAATTGGACCCATATCACGTGCACCTCACATACATGTCCATTTGGCCTGAAACTTCGTGGTAGATAGAGGACACCATTCTAAGCATCTTTCCTTTTGCACGTGAATTCATTGGAGTCCATTTACTAGGTCAAAATCTAGAAAAACTCTACTTAGGAGGCAAACCGACTAACTCAAGGTACAGGTCCTTACATGGTTAGCGTCTCCATGAGGGGAAGGGGGGGGGGGGGGGGCTATATGTTCCTACCTCCACAATCCGTTCGATCCAATGCAGGATAAGGGTTTTGTTTTATTTTATTTTATTTTCTCTTAATCAAAAAAAGGGGGCATCTTTACATGTGTGGTTTTGTGGCGGTGAAAGAAAAGGGGCATCTTTTTTTGTTAGTGTCGATTTTTTTTAAAAAAGGGAGGCTTAATTGATTATGAGAATTAAGTCGTGCTTGTCAATAGTTAATATATGTGGGTAATAAATTCGTGCATTAAATCCGTGCATTATTATGAAGTCGTGCATGGTATTATATATGTGTATTTTGATAATTATCAAGATATATAGATAAATTTAATTTAATTTGATTTAGTAGTAAAAATAACACATTCATTGATATCATTCCAATAGCAAGGTCACACAAGAATTATGATATTGTTAGTTTAATAATGAAAATAGTGCTTGGGTTTGATATTATAGTTTAATAATATGAAGTATTACTTGAAGCTTGATATTATTAATTTATCATCTAAAATATTGTCGGAGGCTTGACATTAATAGTTTGATATTAGAAACATTGTTTGTAGCTTGATATTTATAGTCGACACTAGAAATATTGTTTATAGTTCAATGTTAGAAATTTGGCATTTAAATGTTACTTGTACGTAGCTTAATATTACTTAATTGATATTTAAGGTGTTGGATGTTTGATGAATATTTATATATGTATGTATATCTATATATATATTATTTGTGGTTATACTGGATTGATGAATTAAATATTTTGTAAGGTCGTTGTATTGAATTTTGACTGTTGGAATATTCTATTTATTGATTATATGTGGAATTGGTGGTGGAGTTGGTTAGGTTAACCGCAGGTCCCACATAGGGCCTGGCAAGAGGCCACAGGTCCCCTATGTGGCTGGTTAACTAAGGTCCCATATGTGGTAGGTTGTCGTTAGGGACACCACAGGTCCCACATATGGCTATCCTGGTAATGACCGGGATCCTTGGAGCTGGATGTGGGAATCTCCTGGATGGTTAGATTGTTTGGTGTGTACCCTTAATGAATGAAATGTAATGTGTATGATATTATATTTTGTGATTGAATGTAAGCTTATTGTGATAAAGTAGGACACTACACCTGGCACAAGCATACACCGATCATGTAGACTTAGGAATTCATGTTATAGGATGGTGAGGAGATGGAGATCACCTACCTGGCCATTTGTGCTCACCCCTACTTTATTGACATGTTTCAGGTATCGACTCATTCGCTAGGCTGGTCCGAAGCTAATTTTTGTTTGTTTTAAATTTTGTAATAACTTGGTTTATGGATTTTGTAAAACATGATTGATTTTATTATTTGAATATCCGAACGAGGGTCCGTGGAAGTTGTATTAGAATTATAGCATGACTCTTTTATTAATAAATTATTTTCCTTAACTTCATAGCATGTGAGAATGTATAAGAATACCCCTGATGTATGAATACACAGGTTTATCTCGAACAACACCCGATGTGTAGTCCATATCGGTGCTAGTCACCAATCCCTTGACCCTTCGGGTGCGGGCATGGGGAAGTCACACTCTTAGTTCCGGTCCTTCAGGGATTTGGGGGCGTGACATTTAACACATTTGATCAATAAACAATATTCCAACTTACCAGATTCAATACAACAACTTAACAAAACATTTTACTCATCCAACTAGTAAAATGTACTACCGACGTCATATACATATTACCTACTTGATAATATCGAGCCACGAATAATATTTCTAATAACAATAATAATAACCTCAACAATATTCATATCAATTACCCTACATATTAAGTCCAACAATACTTATAATAATTGCAATATAAATTCCAACAATATTTATTTCACGAAGCTAACATTAATGAACTAAAAAAAATAGAAAAAAATCTATAATTACTTTATTCTAATGGCCACAAACCATTTTGACAATCTACAGTCTAATATATATATATATTTGTATATATATATATATGTATTAAGGAGAACCTGCATGGGGATGGCACAGGTACTGGCGCGCCCCCTCTCCCCCTCCTACCAAAACAATGCGGCAAGGTCATCCCTGCCGCTGGCCAGGTTGTCGCCAGATAGCCTGGCATGTTACTGCTTCGCACGAGAAGGGCCATGCCGAATGGCCTGGCAACTCAACATATTAATAATGATAGTAAAGAAATAGGATAATAACAAGGGAAAATAAAAGGGTTACAGGGCACTGGTATGGATCGCAGAGGTGTACAGGGGAAGGAATCAATCAGCTGAGCGTGTAAGAATTATATATATATATATATATATATAAACTATCTTCTCGAACTTTGTGTACCCAAAGCCCTTACTAATACGGCGAAGAAAACATGATAACGCTTTAGATAACGGAAACAACAGACTTCCCTTCGTTTCGAAGGCTTTGATACAGCAGATCAAGTTAACGCAATAGGATAATAAGAAATCAAAGAAAAACATCACCTACCTGGATTGTTCCGAATAGACAATAGGACACGACGCTCCAACCCTTCTTCCCTACCAAACACTGCACACGCATAACCTAGGGTTTACCCTCTGTTCTTTCTTTCATAATAACCTATATATATATATATATATATATATATATATATTAAATCTAATAATAATAATAGGATGGTTATAATAATACTAATAATAGCAACCTTAAAATACGTATAATATAATAATAATAATAATAACTCTAACTATTAAAATAATTAAGTATAATAATAACAATAATAATAATAATAATAATAATAAGCTTTAAATATACATTGACCTCAGTAATAATCACAATAATAACGTCCAAAGATTTCATTACTAATGGTAATAGTTATAACGACAATTATCATAATAATAATTCAGTTACTTAAATAATTATATTAATAATATTAACTTCATAATAATTGTAAATTCAAAATATTAAAATAGTTATAATAACAACTCAATGCTAGCGCTCAGGCCACGCTGCCGAATAGATATTCCAACTCTATTCGGGCCTAACGTTCAACTTCTCTTAGGTACGGGTCTTTACAGTACATCATTTGAATGATTATGGCATAAATGGCTTACTGTACTTGAAAATCATTGTTGCCTGATCCTCTCTTAGTTTCATCATCTTCTCCATAGTATAATTTATAGTGCTATTCCAGCAAGATCTTTGTTTTTGAAGAGAGGCTGTAAGAAGTAACAGACAAATGCACCGCAGCTCTCTCCATCAAATTGTTGAGGCACCAAGTCTTTGTCATGGACCACCGTAGACAACTTTGAATTAGGGGTAATGGGAGGCTGTCCAATCGATTCGTAAAACTTACTTTCTTTTAATGCTGAAGATAGATTTATTAGCAAGGGTTTCAATTGATGAAGCCTCACATTATGCTCCATAATCTAGTGGGAGTCTAGAAAGACAACCTTTCTGGTTCTAATGATGAACACCACCAGCATGAAGTGCGAAAAGTTAACCCTATAAAGAATGAGAACAGATTTAAGATCTTTCCATGGTTTCTTTGTTTAGTGCGGTTCCGTCTATGAAGGTTTGGATGTAGGCAACCTATGGAACATAGTCCTCATCCATCATGGCAGAATGTCATGAAGGGCAACCTCTTTGTATCAAGAAGGAAATAGTTTGACTTCTGATTTAAGAGCCAAGGAAAAGTTTTCGATGTCTTCATTGGTATATAGTCCCTTCTCAGAAAGAATGTTACCTATATCTTCTGGTAAGAAGGGAAAGATTTTATCCAGACATCTTCGCTCGGCAGAAGAGCAGGCATAGGCTTTTATGGCGTTAAGGACTCTTCCATCTTCATCAGCAGGATTAAACTCCACATATGATGGGAGGAAAGAAGTAGTAACGGATGGAGCAGCACTGGAGGAGTTGGGCTTGGTTAAAGAGTAGCGGTTGCGCTTGGGAATAGGAATGCCTAGAGGCAAAGAAGTGGCAGGACGCTTCCTAGCAGTGCGAGTCCGAACTGAAGGAACAACAGCCTCAGCTTCAGTAGTGGAAGGTGCATTAGAAGTATCAGATGGAGTATTCTCCCCCTTTTTGGAAGATCAACGAGAGATGCTAGGGGCTTTAGCAATCGTCTAGGCAAGAGAGGCAAAGGAGGTAGTCAAGGAATGAATAGTGGAGACCACAGTATCAACCTTTTGCTCCATGGAAAAAGAGGAGTCGGTAAGGATGGACATGAGCCGAGCACCAAGGCGGTCAATTTTGAGACCAACCGCCATAACTGGGAACTCTAGACCAGGGCATGGCGTTCCGGTTAGACAGAGAGCACGGACTCGGAGTGAGCCGTGCTGAAAGAGCCACGCCCAAGAGCGAAGTTTAGAGCTTTGGAGGACTCCCATGTGTGGAGGGGAGAAGGAGTGCGATGGGCAGAAGAGTCAGTAGGAGGAGGTAGGGGCATATCAGTAGTAGGGACATCTGACCCATCATGAGCAGAGATATCAACGATAGGGACTGCAGCGGGAGAAAATGGTCCGACCTCGGCAGGGATAGGACTCCGTGCGTCTTGGATCAATCCGGAAACCACTGCGGTAGGATGAGGAGAAGGTAGCAATAGAGAATACTTGAGGAAACCGTGTTCTAAGTTTCATATGATTATATCATCTAGGTTTTGATGCTATTGAGTATAGTACACCTGGAGACCATTGTCGAGACAATGACAAGTGTATGTCATCACCCGTTTTTGACCGGGCTCATCCGGCTTTGTGAAAGGATTTCACGTTGGTTCATTCCGTTGATCCTAGAGTCATTCCTGCACAAGGCTTACACAAACCATTAAAGAAAAGAAAAACACGGAGTCGCCACCAAACAAATTAGAGGTGTGATTGGACACCTAGAAAAAGAAAGGTCTACGGTTCCATAGAATTAGGTTCGGGAGTCGATTATGTGTGGGGAAGGAAGAAAAACTCTTGCATCCCTACAATGCCCACAATTGATATCTAGTCTTGATCTATGGGTATTTGCTTGCATTATTCAAAAAGAAGTTATTTTTTTAATCGAAAAAAAGGGAGTTTTTTAGGATCTAGGCTTTAAAACAACAAAAAGGATTTTAAAATAAGTAAAAGGAGACATTCTAATTTTAGAAAAAGAATGTGGAATCTAGGCCCATGTGACAAGATTGTATGAGTGAAGATCCGATTTATAGTTTTATCTTCTCGTAACAACTTAGAATAAACAAACAAGGTCTCAAATCAAATTACATAGGGTTTTTTATCCGCCTTATCCAAATTCGGGTTTGATCCAACATAGACCCTATTGTACTGAAAGCGTATAGTGGATTAGACTCGGTGTATGTTCACCCTCATCACCGTGGAGTAGATCACATTGATCAAACCATGTAATCCGTGTGTCTGTCTTTTTTCTTCCCATACATACCTCGTCGTTAACGATATTGCATGAGACACTAAGAGATCATCCTAATACCAATTACATCTATAGAATACCTCCTGAGTATCATACTACTCTAAAACTAAAAGGAAATTATTTGAAGTATCTGATTCATCCCCTCTCTCGTATACAAACCCATATACCTATTCGATCTAGCTTGGATCTTGGGAATATCAGTTGGTATTAGAGCTTAGTTCTCACTGGAGGTAGATCTATCACTCTGTGGAGAAGTGATCTCACAGATCGATAAGTTTGTGTTATTGAGATCTGTGGCTTAACAGCTTAGTGACCAAGCAAGAATTCATTTGGTATATACATATAATGGAGATTCTCATCAACGGACCGAGTACTAGCTCCAACTATGCAAAGAGGGTGCTTATTTTTAATGGCACCAATTATAAGATGTGGAGAGTGAGAATGGAGACCGTATTCATGTTCATGGGTATGGACGTTGAGCGGATAATCGGAGACGGTTACATAGAACCTGCCAACGACAGAGAACACATCGAAGCTGAGAGGAGAACCTATGAGCTAAATGGCAGAGCCTTGAGTGTTATTACATCTGCACTCTCAAACTCTGAATATGCAAAGGTCATGGACTGCAGGGTTGCGAAGGATTTATGGGATAGACTAAAAAGTGTCTATCAAAGATATGACATATTAAAGGAAACCAGGCTGCAATTGTGCACTTAGAGATTCGAAGCTCTCAAAATGGAGGAGCAAAAGAGTGTATAGGAGTTCTTTATATGTTTGATAGAGATTGTCAATGACATGGGAAGTCATAGCAAAAATAAGAAGAACTATGCAATTGTAAAGAAGGTCTTGAGAGTTCGCCTAAGAGATTCATCCCAAGGGTGAAAGTTCTAGAAAACGACCAAGACCTAGAAACGATGACACTACAAGAGCTATAGTGCGGTCTAACTACATTCGAAATGAAGTGAACTCTTATGAAGAGCCATCTACATCAACATCCCAACCCACAGCCAAAAAATCAAAAGAAGTAGCATTTAAGGCTATGAAAAAATTAAAAATAAAGAAAAAAGTTGAGTCCTCAAAAGAACAGGAGGATAGTGATGACAAAGAAGGTGAAGATGAGGTGGTAGCCTACTTCACTAGAAAATTCAGAAGAGGTAGAGTAGGAAACTAAGCTAGAGTAAAAGGGAAATGAGGACTTTCCCTTAGATGTTTTAAGTGTGGAAAGTGGGGGCACTTTGCTTCTCAATGCAAGGTTAAAGCTAATGACTCAGGTGATGAATCCTCGGAGGAAGAGGACACTAAATGAAAGAAGTCATCTGTCACGCCCGGATTTCCGACCCAGGGAAACCGGTACGTGACTCCCCGTTCACCCACACGGAGGGTAAAGGGGTTGGATTACTGGATGCCATATGAGCAAAACTAATAATTACAATAAACAAACAAGCCACATCTTTATTTAATTTCAAACATCAAAGGGGTCACAAACCAACCATGTTCCATACTACGGTTCAATCCCTTATTACATTTCCCCCCTTGGGGTTACATAAATTATAAAATTACATTCCTGAACCGAACAATAAAATCAAGATGGTCTTCTACCTTGGTGTATCCACCTAACGCCCGTAAGTCCCTGAAAAACAAGCAAACACAGTAGGAGGGGTGAGCAACCACATCTCAAGTAGGGATCAAGTCTCCCCAACCCTTCCCATGTTCCTAGCGGCTACATGCATGTGCACAGGTGTAGTGACGTGGCGTATTAGGAAAAAGAAAATAAAACATTCCACACAAGCGGGCGTAACCCCAACTGACCACACCTGGCTAACAAACCACATCTCAAGCAAGTAATTTAACCGGTTCTTCAAGCCATCGATTTAACCGCCTCTCAGGCAAAGTAGTTTAACCGCCTCTTCAGGCCACTAGTTTAACCGCCTCCCCAGGGCAAAGTAATTTAACCGCCTCTTCAGGTCGGATACCACGGTCATGCACACCACACATACTACAGTCACTTAAGCATAAAACCAAACACTTGGTGTGCACCCATTCACAAGTGCACAAACCCAACCATTCGGCAATAGAACAAACACCCAACATGCATACATACACCAAATCACAAGTCCGGCCACACAGGCATATTACCAAACATGTAATAGGCATGTACACACAGCTATATTCACACAGGCATTTCATCGAACATATAGCATGCAACAACAGAATCACACCAAAATGCCATTGAAGGCCAACATCCATATAGGAGATCACACCTATATGGATTACATATATATATATATATATATATATATATATAAACAAGATATAATCCATAATCTACCCTAGAACCCTAGGACGAGAGGAGGATTTAGGAAGAACAGAACCCCTACCTTGTATGTTCTCCCTGCTCCCGCTTCCACGCAAGACGCTCCGACAGCCACCGAAGCTCTCCTTCTCTCTCTCTCTCTCTCTCTCTCTCTCTCTCTCTCTCTCTCTCTCTCTCTCTGCGACGGCTGGTAGAGCAACAAACCCTAAACCTAAAACAGAGGGGCTTCTCCTCCTTATATAGACAACACAATTGGCGTTGACCTTCCCACATCCATACACACCAAAATGTTCACAATTCCAACATGGTCCTTTGGGAAAAGATGATTAGAATGACAAAACCAAGGTAACCATGCAAAAACATGCTTGCACGCCAATTTGAACGCCAATTCCCCAATTGGCGTGCAGCTCCAAATGCACTCAAACTTCACCCCAAGCCTCCTTGCATCTTGTAGAGGTCCGAGAAGCAAAAATATGCTTGCACGTGAAATGGGTGAATTTACGTGCGGCTCGAAATGCTCGAACGTTTTGTGGTAGATAGAGGACCTCATTCTAAGCAACTTTTGTTCTTGCACGCCAATTGTTTGAGGCCATCTACTATACCAAAAGTGAGCTCCAAAATCTGCCAAAACAGCTTAAAACCGCATGTATATGCATAACATCTTCCTAGGGCATAAATGTACATTATCACTTGTCACATGCACCTCCCAAAAGTCCCTCTTGGGCTCATCTCTTACCTCAAACTTGTGCACCAACATCCAAGGTGTTTATGGTTAACTTCTTACACACGGGTCATTACATCATCAAGGTCAAGCCTTGTTTTAAAGAAGATCCCAGATACTCGAAGTCTAAAGACACCCAGGTTTCAGGGTCACTGCTCTTTCCGTGCGGTATGGGATCACATGGCCGGACTCTGTTGGTGGAGGTATCCAATACAAGCTTCCAGAATAAAGATGATGACATCTAGAAGGAGCTTGTATCCCACGGAAAGAAGGAAACCAGGAAGAAGTTTCAGACTTAATGTCGAAATAAGGACATGATGAGACTTCATGCGTCGGTGGAAATCAAAGCCCATTGCCACGAACAACAAGTTTGCTTGTACTTGCAGACTTGGAAGTTTGTGATAAGTGTGGTAGTGAATGTCACAATGCAAGGAAAGTGGTTATTCCTGAGCAGAATAAGAAGAAGAACACCGTGAAAGTTTAAGAGAAAAGGAAAGAGAAATCATCTTAGAAGACCGTGAAGCCTACGCCTAAGGGGAAGTGCTTCAAGTCTAAAGTAAAATAGGAAGAGCGCTTCAAGTCTAAAGTAAAACAACTCCACATGGCTAAGAAGAAGAAAGTAGCTCATATTGCCGAGATTGCATTGAAGGCGGACATCAAGGATAGACGGTGAATTCTTGATAGTGGTCGCTCAGGTCACATGACTGGTGACCTAAAGAAACCGTCGAGATGTGAATAAACACAAGTCTAGCAAGGGAAGATTTGGCAATGATAGCTCTTTGAAAATCAAGGGGCTAGGATCTGCCAAATGGGGAAGGAATAAACCGAAAGATGTTACGCACGTTGAAGGATTGAAGTACAATCTAGCATCCGTCGATCGGTTGTGTGATGCAGGTCATGAAGTGACCTTTACTAAAATTGGTTGCCAAGTGAAGAGAAAAAATGTCAACACAATAACAGCTCGAAGAAGGACAGGATGGGGACTTGTATGTGATTGATGAAAACAAGACCCATAGCTATCATATAACAAAGGTAGAAGAGAATGAACTCTGGCATAGAAGACTGGGACATCTCAATTAGAAGAATATGAGAAGACTTGTAAATTGCAAGGCTATTAGAGACATCCCAAATATTAAAAGAGACAGAGAGCATGTCTGCTCAGCATGCTTACATGGAAAACAAACCAGATTTCATTATAAGGTGAAGGAGTATAGTTCAAAAGCAGCTCTGGACATTGTGCATACTGATTTGTGTGGACCTATGAGGAACAAGGGACTCAACGGTGAAAGATACTTCATTATGTTTGTGGATGATTTCACCAGGAGGACCTGCATTATGTATTTAAAGCACAAGACGAAGCTCTAAATTGCTTCAAGAAGTATAGAAAAATAGCTGAGAATGATCGTGGTCGAAGAATTAAAATCTTAAGATCTGATTAGGGTATTGAGTTTACAAATGATGCCTTTGAAAAACACTCGAATAACACATGGGATTCAACATCAACTATCAAGAAGAAGAACTCCACAACAAAATAGAGTTGTTGAAAGGAAGAACAATTTGTCATTGAAATGAGTAGAACCTTACTACTGGAAGCTAATCTGCACACAAGGTTTTGGATAAGAGGCAACTAGAATAACAAGACATTTATTGAACAGAGTAACACTAAGACTAAGAATAGACCGCACACCCTATGAATTATGGTGTGGGAAGAAGTCAACATCCAAATACTTCAAAATATTTGGAAGTCCTTATTTTGTAAAAATAAAGGAGCAAGGAAAAGGAAAGTTTTATGCCAGGATCCGAGGAGGGTACATTTGTTGGATACTCGTATCGGACCAAGGGTTATAGAGTGTTTCTTCCAAGACTTGAAAAAGTCATAACTTCGAGTGAAGTCAAGGTTGATGAAAACTGGAAAAAAGATGTAACCGAGGATGAGAATCCAGAATTTAAAGAAGATGAACCTTAGGAAGAAGAAAAGTCCGAGCATGAAAAAGAAAAGAAGAAGGAGGATACAAACTTAGAGAAGTCCGATGAAGATGAAATGGAAGAGTCCAATCCTGGAAGGGACTCAAGTAAGAGAACCAGGAGGACATGGTCCAAGATGCATGACAAGGATCGGATCCTTAGTGATCCCAAAGCGAGTGTAACAACCAGGAGAACATTCACAAGAGCTCTCGTATTGCTCTCACAATTTGAACCAAAGTTTGTTGGGGAGGCAAAGAGAGGATAAAGCCTGGATCACAACAATGAATGAAAAGATGGATCAAATAGAGAATAACAAAACATGGGAGCCGATTCTTAGACCAAAGAACAAGAATGTCATCGGAACAAAGTGGGTATTCAAAAATAAACTGAATGAAGATGGTAAAGTGGTAAGGAACAAGGCTAGACTGGTATGCAAAGGATACTCTCAAATTGAGGGAATAGATATGGATGAAACTTTTACACCAGTGGCAAGGCTAGAAACAATCAGGATGTTTCTTGTATTGGCAGCACATAAGAGATTCAAAGTCTATCAAATGGATGTGAAGTCTGCATTTCTGAATGGTTTGCTAAAAGAAGAGGTATATATTGAGCAACCAGATGGAGTATAGATTGCTGATGATGAGACACATGAGTGCAGATTAAAGAAAGCTATGTATGGCCTGAAGCAGACTTCGAGAACATGGTATAGCCGATTGGATGGGTATTTAAAGAGGATGAATTTCAGTAGAGTCACAGTAGATCATAATCTATATATACTCAATTCAGCCAAAGGTTAGCTGGCTACCATAGTCTATGTGGATAACATTATATACAGAGGAAGTCACTAAGAATTATGTGAAGAATTTGCTAAGAGAATGAGTGATGAATTTGAAATGTCTCTCGTAGGAGAATTAACCTACTTATTGAGATTGTTGATTAGGCATATGCTAATGACATTTTTATATCACAACACAAGTATGCCAAAGAATTATTGAAGAAGTATGGTTTGAATGATAACAAGCTTGTTGGAACCCCAATGGCTACAGGATGCAAACTACACAAGGATCAGGAAGGCAACAGTATAAATCAAAAGGAGTATCGAGGCATGATTGGAAGCCTCTTATACATTACTGACCTCTAGACTTGATCTCGATTCAAGTCGTGTGTCAGGCAAGTAGATATCAAATAGATCCCAAAGAGTCTCACTTGCTGCGGTCAAAGGGATCCTTAGATACCTACACGGTACACTAGAAATGAGGTTGTGGTATCCCTTTAAGGACTCCATTAAATTACAGGCATACACTGATGTAGACTGGGCTGGTAATATTGATGAGGTTGTGGTATCCCTACCAGTGGCTGCAGTTTTTATCTGGGCTCTAAATGTGTTGCATGCTTGAGCCATAAACATAATAGTGTGGCCTGCAATATAGCTGAAGCTGAATATGTAGCTGCACATGCTGCATGTACTCAAGTGGTATGGATAAACACACAACTGTCAAACTTGGGAGTGGATGTGGAGTTTCCTGTTAATATTTGGTGTGATAACCAAAGTGCGATTAACATCGCAGGATTCCTATTCAACATTCGAAGACCAAGCATATTGATTATCGCTACCACTACATCAAAGAGCAAGTGGAAGAGGGAAATGTGCAACCGGTGTATGTTCCCACTCAGGAACAAACCTGTGACATTCTCACCAAACCTTTATCCATCAAATTGTTTGATCGTCACGGACGTGGGTTTTCTACGCAGTTCCCTCCTCACGCCTAAGGTGCTACAGGATTCCCCTTCTTTCTTTGCAATTGGTTGGCAAAGGGGGAGAAGAGAAGAAGAGTACTATATTCAAGGGGAGTATAGTGTGAGAGTACAGTGTGAGGTATTCAGGGGGAGAGCCTTGAAGGTTCGAAGCGTGTTCACATATGTTGCCAACAATTACAAAGGGGGAGATTGTTGTTCCATGATCCTATTAGTTGTCATTGTTGTCAATATTATGCGAAGCGGGTAGTCACTAGGTCAAAGATCGGTATTGGATTTGATAACTTCGTAGAGTGATCTCTTAGAGTGAGCTCGTAGAGGGAGTCTAACCATGTACCTAAGAATGTAGAAGATCCGGGTCAAAGACTCATAGATATCGGGTCAAAGATCAAATGACTTGAAGATGTAGAGTCGAAGATCATCAGGCCGTAGGGTCGAAGCACCACTAAAGGTACACAAGGTCGCAGACTCGTAGATCCACAGGGTCGAAGATTCGAAGACCGCAGGTGTAGAGCAGCGTCTTGAAGACACAAAGACTTGCAGGCTCGAAGACTCTTCGGGTGTAGAGTGGTAGTATCGCAGAGTCGAAACTCACAGGGTCAAAGATTGGTAGACTCATTGTTGAGACCCGTTGATGTGAACAGATGATTAGCCAAGGTAGAATCTTGTTGTCACTGACTCGAAACCGGAGACTCGTAGAGTTAAAAGGTTATAGAGAGAATCATCGGTTGAGCACTGGTTCTTACCTAGCTTCGAAGCTAGAGCGAGAAGAATTGGAAGAACAATTCTCAAGGTTCGAAGACTCGAGACTTGAAGACTCGTAGGTGAACTCTCGAAGGTAGCTTGTGTAACAAGAAAGCTATGAAGCACATATATCTACGAGGCTGTGGCTAGTTGAAGGAGCGAAACGCACCGAAGGTCGCGTTTAAGTAAGTTATCACTCGGACTACATTTCTGGGCACACTAAGTACCTGGGAAACACATGGATGACATCCGGAGCTAGCTTAACATGTATTAACGGTGGAGATCAAAAGGTGAAACATGCTTAACCCTAGCTAAAGGGTTTCTTACTGAGGCTGACCTATAAAAGCAAGGAATATGCCTTACTTCAAAGTAGCGTCCGATTATTGCAAAATACGCAACGTATCTGGGAGCAATACAAGATAGATGCGAGTAGTTCGTACAAGCATACAGAGAGAGAGGAAGATTGAAAGCAAGATAATAGTGAGTTAATAAGTTCTTCATTCTCATAGAGTCGACGAACAAATTGTAAGTTTGGCAAAGGAGTGGTTAAAGGTCAAGCAGTGCAAACGGTTAAATTTGCAGGAGCAGATTACGCTAGACAGTTCTTCACAGTGAGTGAGTATTGGAGTAATACTGTTTTGTATTTGCATTTAAAAGAAGAGAGAGTTAATCCTGTTGTAACAAGGGCTAGACCCTATTGTACTGAAAGCAAATAGTGGATTAGACTCGGTGTAGGTTCACCTCACCACCGTGGAGTAGATCACATTGATCGAACCACGTAATCCATGTGTCTTTGTCTTTTTTTCTTCCCATACATACGCTGTTAATCGATATTGCATGAGATACTAAGAGATCATCCTAATACCAATTACATCTCGTAGAATACCTCTTAGTATCATACTACTCTAAAACTAAAAGGAAATAGTTTTAAGTATACAGATTCACCCCTCTCTCTGTATACAAACCCATATACCTATTCGATCTAGCTTGGATCTTAGGAATATCACTCCTTCTTTTCCCTCTTCAGCTTATAGCAGTTGGTAGCGAAGTGGCCGGGCCTGTTGCAGTGATAACACTGCAGCTTCTCCTTATCCTTTCCTTTTGAGAAGGATGAGGATGACTGTCTAGCTTTTCTCCTGTAGTTCCCCTTTCTTTTCAGCAATTTCTTGATCAGAAATGCTACCTCTTGATATGAGGTGCTGTCTGTATCAAGATCTTCAGTCCTTTCTTCTTCTTCCTTAGAAGATGGTTCCCTTGGTTCAGAAGCCTTAAAGGCAACAGATTCCTCCTTTTTTCTTGAAAGGGTTCTCGAATGCCCGAAGCTTTTCCTTTTGCATTTCAAATGTCATGAGGTCTCCATAAAGTGCTTCCAAGGCACAAGTTTTCCGTTCCTTCAGTTGACAGATGGCTGATGTCTTTATCAACAGTCTTAACGGTAAATATCTTAGAAATTTGTTATTTTTGTCCTTCTGAAAGATCTCAACGTTGTAGCACTTCATTCGTTGAATTAGACTAATAAACTGTTTGTAGATATTGTCAAGGGATTCCTTTGGTTCACCTCTGAAGGCTTTATACCTCTATTTGAGCATGGAAATCTTGTTGTCCCTAATTTGTTCATCTCCTTCATAGATAAGACAGAGTTTGTCCCATACCTCCTTTGCCGTATCAAGGTCCTGTATATCTCGTGAACATATCATCGTCGAGTGTAGAGAAAAAGATGGCCTTTGCTTTAAAGCCAAGTTTCACTTTCCTCTGCTCCACCTTGGACCAACTGTCAGGGTCTTTCGTTTGTAAACGGCCACTCTGCATGCTCTTTGGAGTATAAGGTCCATTTTGGATAACTTCCCAGAAAAAAGTGTCAAACATGTCTAGGTGAGCTCTCATTCTCGCTTTCCATTTCGAGAAGTGCGCGGGTGTGCACATGGGGACTTGGGAGGATGAGCCAGGAAGGACGTTGTAGAAGTCTTCCTATTATTTCTTCTGCTACTGGTGCACGGTTCTTCTTGCTCTTGCTCTCCATTCGATTCCACCCTGGAGCACGACTAGCTTCTTGTTCCTTGATAGGAACTTGAGCTTGTCCAGGAGCGAGAGGCTACGCGCTGGAATCCATATCTGCCATTAGGGATCTCTACAGAGTTGTAGAACTTGCTCGATACCAATTGTAGGTCCCAAAGTGAGTCTAGAGGGGGGGTGAATATACTATTTTCGTGAAAGCTAAGATCGTAAGCTGGTAAATAAATATTCAAGAGATGACTATGCTATAAATATTAATTGAGAAGATGACAATATGGTATAGGAGTGATTATTGACTATCTAACAAATCTGAGATGAGAGTTAATCTTGTGGATAGGATAGACCTCGGATATTTAGTTATTCTTCCTACGGATGTCAATATGAAGAGATTGACTCCGTTTGGAATGTTCTAAGATAGATTTCGATTGTGGAAAAACAACACAGAGAGTAGCCTAGATGATTGTGTTGGATTTGTTTGAACAAGATTATATAATGAATTATTCAAGAATGTTTTTGTTCTTTGATCAATACGGTGCATAGCACTTGGATGAATTTTCTCTCAGTGTCTCTCTCTAGCGTTGGAACACTCATGGATTCTGCAAGAGTTATTTCTTTAATGCCTGTCGATTGCTATCTTTTGGGTTCTATGTGTTCCATGCACTTTGAGAGAAAGGATGACTCATCTTTTTTGTTAAGTGTGTGAGAGATATATTTTAAGGATTTAGTGCATGTATGCCTTGTTGTCCATCCCGACATTCTAACTTCTCGCCACTAAAAATGCAAAAGTACGGGGGATGGGTTGATCTGCTCCCGATTCTGTAGATTTGTTGCCCATGCTACATATTTGCATGCCCATACTGGCACATACGATCTTGGCCGTTCATCCATTGATGGTGGTTGGCAGTCTTAATGCGATGATAAGTGCGCTCAACTACTCAGGACGGCACAAGCCATCGTACAAACCTTAGCTGAAGATATCGCTAAGTAAGATACTTAGGGTTATGAGTTTGCCTCGAAGGTGTATGCCTCGAAGGTTTGGTTACTTGAAGATTTACCTCGAAGATTTGGGTCAAGCCTATGTTAGAGTACAATGATACTTCAGGCTTCGACAAAGATTACCTCCTGCGAGTCTTCGACTCGATTTTTTTCTTTGAGTCTTCGAGCCTAGTAGTTCTCGGATTAAGACAGGCTCACTCTATAATAGTCTTCGACTCTACGAGTCTATGACTCTTTGCCGAGGTGCTTAGAGTGGTTTCTCAACAAGCGTCACCGAGTTACTACTAGTTGCGACTCTTCGACTCTATGTCTTCGAGTCTCCGAGGACAGATAGACAGGTTGACTTAAGTCTAATGGCTCATTTTATATTAAGTGAGTCTTTGACTCTTCGAGTCTCCGACCCTTCTTTGCGACTCTTCGAGTGATTCTTATATAGATCATACATAGCTCGTGTGTCGTTGTCTTAGCTGCAAGTCTTTGACTCTTTTTCTTTGAGTCGCTCGGTTTGCTTTGGAGGGCTAAGACGTTCTTCGACCTTTTTGTTCCTTTGGTCTACGAACGTGTCTTTGGGTCTTCGACCCTGCGAGTCTCGAACTCTCAATGTCTACTACTTAGCTTGTCGTCATTTTGTACTTGCAAACTAAGTCTCCGTTTCTCCGAGTCTACGACTCTACGACTCTAACTCTTCGGCTATGACTTTGCCTTTAAGGTTTATGGGTCTTGGTCTTATTTATGGGTTAACAATTCCTTTTGATTAAGCGTCATGACTTTTCGAGTCTCGGTTACAATTTCTTTTGTCGGTCTATGTGGTTGTGAGACCTAGGCCCTTCAACCTTCAACCTTCGAGTCTATGAGTCTCCACACGTTTCGTAGTTAACAGATTCTCGCTTGTGATTTCAACTCTTCGACCCTACGAGTCTACAAGTTTTCATTTTATGTTCTATCGTTTTTGTTTAGGCGTCTTTGGCGACTCTTCGGTTTCACATTCTTCTGGTCTTCGAGTCAACTTATGTTTTGTCACTTTTAAGTTACGATTGTTTGACTCTTTGAGTCTACGAGTCTTTTATCCTTTGGGTTAGTGACAGTTTTATTCTTCTTCGAACTTCGACTCTACGAGCCTAATACCTTCGGATCTTTGAGTCTCAAGGCTTAGAAACATTATTGGCAGCTTCACCAAATCCTATGATTTCCAATAACTATCACTATCGAGAGCATGGGATTGCTTTGTTCGCCATCGTGGTAGTACATTGCCCAAGCCGATGCTTTTGTTAAATATGGTTTGTTCTCATCTTATTCTTGAATCGAGTTAAGAAACTATTTTGATTTGTTTGGTTAGTAATGTTAATAAATATTTATTTGAATGTTTGTAAATTGTATTAAAATGATTATAATGTTAGGGTCGTTTTAATTCCTAATTAAGGGTAGTTTTAGTTCATATTTACATGTTTGTATCTCTTTTTTACCAAATTTGGTAACATTTCATCGTTTTAACACTCTAATAGCTGATGAAGTAATTCTTGGAGTATTATGGCATTTTGCTTTATTTTTATTAGATTCTAGAAATCAAAGTATTGAAGAATAAGGAGATCGAGAACCCCAAAAGTCAAATTAAAGTGATTGGGCAAAATTTGGTGTTTGGTTAAGTTTACCCGACCAAGATAATAATTGCATGTTTTGAGGATTTAGGTCTCAAATCGAAGAAGTCTCTTCTGGTCAGGTGAATCTTAGAGTTGGTCAAATAAAACTATCTCTTTACCCGACCAAGGTTATTATTGCATTTTTGGAGGATTCATGTCTCAAATCAACGAAGTCCCTTTTGGTCAGGTGAATTTTAAGTTTAGATGAATGAAGCTTACCCAACCAAGTTAATTATTGCAGTCTTAGAGTATCCAGGCCTCAAATCAACGAAGTCTCTTCCACTTTGATGAATTATGAGGTTGGTCCAATAAAGCAACCGACTAACCCCTTCACCTGACCAAGCTACTTGTTAAAATGACATTGATTCCAACATAATAAGCACAATTTCCATGACCGACACAATTTTTGAGATCGACATCATTTTTGAGGTGGTTGTCTAACTTCATAAGATCCTTCAATTGTATGGCGAGATTAATTTAGCTAAAAACAAATTAAATTTATATTTTTCGATGCCTTAATTTTGGGGGAGTATATAAACAAAGTAAGAGGAACTTTTTTGAAAGCAAGTAATAACGTGCATTTATGTCGTTATTCTAGTGTATATTTAGGGTGATTAAGAGCATGATTAGAGCCTAATTGCACCGTATTTCATATATATTTGCTCTAACCTTTAGGAAGATCTTGTTGCCCATGTACATGTGTTTTTGAGTTGTTTTGGCAGGTTTTTGGGAGATTTCTTCTCATACATATCGGTAGGGGGTGTTAAATAGGTCTTGCAACTGGGCTAGGCGGGCCAGCCCGTGTTTTTTCATAGGCCGAGCCTATAAATTTTGGCCCGTTTATATGCAGGTCAAAACGGGCTTTGGCTCGCGGGTTCGCAGGCTGGCCCGCGGGCTAGCATTAATTTTTTAATTTGTTTGATTTTCTTTGTTTATTTTATTAAAATTATATATATATTATTAATATTTTGTAAGTTTAACCATATTTATAGTTATTTGTAAGTTGTGTTTGGTTCATCGAGGCTAAAATTATTAATTTTTTTAGAAAAAAAAGATATTTAAAGTAATTTTTTTAAAAAAATATTAAATGGGCTGGTACGCGGGCTGGGCCAGGCTAGATATTTTTGGCTCATTTAAAAGCGGGCCCTTGCGGGCTGGGCCCAGCCCGGCCCACCCATGTAACACCCCTACACATCAGCTGGAATACTTTATATATTTATGAGGAAGCATGAGGCAAAAGATAAGCTCAAGAGGAAGCCTTTGAAGGCTGCACGTGACAATGACCTTTGTCACGTGCAGAGGTATTTTTGCGTGGGAGCCTTCCGAATGAAGTTCTAAAGCTTGTGGAGAAATTCTAGGCCATTTGGAGGTTGCACGTGACAATGACCTTTGTCACGTCTTGCTATGTTTTTGCACTATCTCCTTCATTTTGTTATGCTAATAATTCTTTCCTAAAGGACCATGTTCAAATATGGATATTTTGTCTTGTGTGAAAGCGAGAAGGTTAAAAATCAAAACTACGTCGTTTTGATAAGTCGTGATAGCTGGAGATTAGGGCACATATTTTACAGGCCCAACGACTTTAGAAAGGATGTGGGCATCATGTTTTGACGTAGCCGCACATATTGGGAGGTATTCGACTTACGTTTTGGAGAGAGCAGACCCTTGGGAGATATCTTGGAGGCCTGGAGAAGATCTGGAGTTCTTCTTCAACCTGGTTCTGATATGATGTATTTTACTAATTTATGCTTAATCATCATTACGAGTGAGTAATCTTCTCAATCTAGGGGAGCAATGTAGCCCCCTATGCACATGTAATGGATTTATGTTTGTTTGGGTTTGAATGGAATGAAATTTGCATGTTTTATTTATCTTGTTCTTCATGTAACCCTGGAACAAAGATGCTATTAGGGTTTTTAAGCCTATGTCTTAGGCTGACCTTGAGATTTATAACATGTCCATGAAGAGTGTGACCATTATCTCTTCATGTTTGTGATGTTAAGATTTTATGCGAGGTTGTTACGATGACCATTTGAACAACTAAACCTTAAAAGGCATGGCAATGACCATTTGCATGCCTTGGCTCTAAGATAATCAACAATTTCATGAAAAAGGAATCCTAAATATGAATCCATTGTTACTAATGCATAAGGAGGTGAATTTTTGACCCTAGATGCCTTTATCCTTGATATAAACTCCTAAAATATCTCTGTTGTCTCTGCTTATTTAGAAAACCACATAAAAATTAGACCTTTAGTAAAAGATTACCAACCAATTGCCAAGACATTTTATAGAACATGAGTAGTTTGGTGTTTTGATTTAAAAGCTAGTGAGCTAGGTAGTCTTTGTGGGTTCGACCCCTTACTTGTCACTATTCGTTTAGTGTAAACTTAGGGAATTTATTATCTTGAAGAGAGGTTTACGACATTAGCCAACTCTTTTAGAGTGGTTAAAAATCTCTCTTTTAGAAATTTATTGATAGATTTTTAAAGGAGAGTATTATGGCAAAAAAGATGGGAGATGTGGGGGCTGTCCATAGTTCTTGACCAAGCTTTGGGGAAGGAGCAAGAAGGTAGACTAAAGGCTAAGGAGGACAGTGCATCACTTGGATTGACAACCTAAATCTGTGATTGATTTAAATTCCACTCTTTCTTTATGCATTCTAAACCCTATCCTAGTCTTGTATTTGGTTTGTATGAATTTAATATATTAGTTGGAGTAATTTGATTCATTGTGATAAATATTTGTTTAATTATTATTTTATGAATTCTTATTTGATTAATAGACCGTGTGGATACTTGTAAACATAGAATTGAGGTTAATCACTATATTATAATCTTAAGATAAATCATGAAGAACTAAAAGGTGAAGTTATTACCTAGAAACCCCATATAATATAACTAGACAATGCTTAAGTTGTGAGAGTTAGAGTTCCCTAGGAATTCAAACTAGAATTAGTAGAAGTTAATTTGAGATAACAACTCTTAAACTTAAATGATTATCTATTTCTCAAGCTAGGGTGTAAGCACTAGCCATACCACTCAAAAGATGATATCAATGCATTATAGAGTTTATTTTTTAATCATAATAAAATAATATAATTTATGTAAGCAATACTAAATCAAAGAAGTATTAGATTAGTCAAGCCTCGATACTTTAAGTTTAACCCAATACAACACCTTTCACCAATATCTCCAAATCCATTAGAGTAGATTAGGTTAGCTAGTCATTTGAGTAGTTTACACAATTCTACTTTTATCTTTTCTCTCTTTGTGCAAGCTCTAATAGTATTTTTCTATTTTGAAGTAACTAATATCTTTGTGGGATTGACTTTGCATATCTTATCTATATAGATTGAGTTAAGAGAAATTATAAATGTTTGTATAGTTGGTACGACACTCCTTAGAATATAACAACTTATACATTTAATTCTTACAATAGGTGTTATTAAAATAGCTTTTGGCTGAAATCTTTTCATCTCACCTTTTATTTTAAAACAACACATGTGCTTTTCCATATGTTCTAATAGGTGAAGGGATGACAATTTATCCCATCCTTGCGAGAACCAACCCGCCCCTCCTCAAATGGGGCGAGTTTTTTTTGAATTTTACGGGGCACACAATTGGTGAAATTGGTGGCAAAATGCTGCCAAAAAAATTTTGAACCCGAAATCTCCCTCCCACCAATATACCTCTCCAACCATTAGGCTAAACAGTTTATATGTTTTACAATAATAATAATAATAATAATAATAATATATAATTAATATATGTACTTGTAATATGACATATAAATAGTAATAATAATTATTACTATTAATGATCTTGATAATAATATTATTAATAAAGAATGCATTATTTATTTTAAAACTAATAGTAAATATAAATGTGTATTATAATAAAAAGTAAATGTATTATTATTTTCATATAAAAGGCAAATAAATTAGATTAAAATTTAATTTTGAATTTATTAATAGGTGGATTTAGGATCAGGTGATCCAATCAAATATTATTTGATTAAAAATTCATTAATATCTAAACTAATAATATCATTTATATGGTTTACTAATTTTAATTTAATATGAAATGCATACTATTAAGTGTAAAAAAGACTCAAATCTCACTCTCACCATCCATGATTCATATTACGCATGAAATAATTTGTGAGTACTCATTAATTTGATTCAAATTTAGTTTTGAATTTATTAATATGTTGATTTAAGACTAAATGATTCAATCAAATATTATTTGATCAATAAATGCGTTAATATTTGAAGTAATAATATTATTTACATGATTTACTACTTTTAACTCAAATATAAAATACATACTATTAAAAGTCAAAACTCATTATCACCATATATTCGTTATTATATCAAACAAGTTAATATTATAAAATTAACTAATAACATTGATTATAATGATAAGAATATATATATACTTATCATACTAAAGAATACATACATATATATATATATATATGCTCACATTTAATAATTAATCTTATACGAAAATAATTATATTATTGATTGTTTTAATTACAAATAAATTGAAGAAACACGACTTTATGGACTAGTGTATTACTTATAACATAAGTAAATGATAATTATAATATGTAATTATATTAGTTAGGTTATCATTGTTCATGTTATCACTTATTATTAATGATATAATTATATTACTTAAGTTATCACTACTCGTCACTTGGGTTATTACTTACCGATTATAACTTATAAGTGCATATATATAATGATCCTCTCTCTCTCTCTCTCTCTCTCTCTCTCTCTTTATATATATATATATATATATATAACATAAGTAATTTGATAATTGTTGACTATTTGGAGTCTAATAGCTGATGCTAGGGAGTTTTTTCATAACCGCATATCTCATACATGATTATTGTTTACTATGTTTATATAATTAGTATATATACTTAAAATATAACATATTAATAATATTAGTAGCAATAATAATAATAATAACAATAACATTACTATTATTATTAATGATAATAATAATAATACTTGATTTTTTTATTTAGTCTTAAATCAACTTATTAATAATTTTAAAACTAAATTTGAATTTAATTAATATTTATCTATAAATTATTTCATCAATGCTACCAATCATGCATATGAAGAGTGAATTTTGACTTTTGATAGTATATATTTTATATTTGAGTCAAATTAATAATTTCATGCATATTAATAAATTTGAATCAAATTAATATGAGTATTCACAAATTATTTCATGCGTGATATGAATCATGCATGGTGAGAGTGAGATTTGAGTCTTTTTACACTTGATAGTATGTATTTCTTATTTGAATTTAAAGTAATAAACCATGTAAATGATATTATTAATTTAGATATTAATAAATTTTCAATCAAATAATATTTGATTGGATCACTTAATCCTAAATCAACCTATCAATAAATTTAAAACTAAATTTTAATCTAATTCATTTGTATTTTATATCAAAATAATAATAATATATTTACTTTTTATTATAATACACATTTACATTTACTATTAATTTTAAAATAAATCATGCACTCTTTATTATTATTATTATTATTATTTTATACGTTATATTATAAGTACATATATTAATTATATAAGCATATGAAATAAAATAGTTTAGCTTAATGGTTGGAGATGTATGTCAATGGGAGGAAGGTCAGGCCAAAAACTTTCTCACAGTATTTTTCCAGGAATTTTGCCAATTGTACCCTGTGACTCAAGCAAAATAGGAATGAGGTGGAGAATATATTCCTGTCAGGACACGAGGTGAAAACGGGACAAACTTTTCTTATCGGGGATGAAGACAGGCAACTCAAAACCCGCCTAGCCCCGTCCTAAGAGGGCTTATTTGTTATTTTTTTTATATTTTGATTTCATAAATTTTTACTTATGAATATTTGATTCTGAATTTAAGATCATTAAAAAAGTTTAGTAAATAATTTTGGTTTTATAACCGAAATTATTATTATTATTTTTAAATTATGTTTTGATTTTAAAATTTAAATAAAGTAAGATTAAGGGATAGAGATAAAAGAGAGTAAATAGAAAAAATAAACAATTAAAGTAATAAATTGAGTTTGAATTTCAATCTAATTTGATTTTAAAACTTAGAAACAGTCATGTGGCACAAATCTGCCATCGTTAGTCGTTACCCAAAAAAGTCCATCTATAAAACTTATCCAAATTTGCCATCAAATAATTTGGTTAATATTATTTTTTATAAATAAATTTTGTAGCTCAAATCTCAACCTTAAATGGTGCTAGACTGCTGGTTTACAATCTACGGAAACCCAATTCCAAATTAAATTTTTGGGATATTTTTTTTATTTTTATTTTTATTTCATATATTGATTGAAGGAAGCACGATCAAAGAGATAAAGGACAAAATGAAGACGTCTGTGGATGAGAGAACCGAAGAACAACATCCAGATTCCACGGCTGTGTGCCTTTGGTAAATGCTAACCTTGAAAAGCCGATCCATGCAAAATGGCCCATCAGCCTAACCCATTTTGGCTTCACCCTCAAAACTTATATATTTATTTCAGTTCCTTTCTGTATCACTTGTTCTCTATCCAATCGCCTTTGTGTGCTTTATTAAGTCTCACTTCCTCTCTCTCTCCCACTCCTTCCCTATGCTTCCGTTACTTCCTTTCTATTAGTGGTCTGTACTTCTCTAACACCTAAAAATATTACTCTAGTTTACTTCACTCACAAGTGCTGCATCTTCTCGTATGTATTTAATTCACTTATATTTTTATTTGTTTTCAAAGTATGCAAACTCTCAATCCATAAGTTTTTTTTTTCTATATGGAACTGGGTATGAGATACTTTCTGGTTTCACTTTTTGTTGATATTGGTTTTTTAGTGATTTGTGATTGCATACGTAGTGATTGTGCTTATTCCCATATGGGTTTCAATCCATAAAAATGGTATTTTATTTGTTACTCACATGAATAAGCTCTCTTGGACGTCATGCAGGACAACAAAATCGGGTTCCATTTTAGCTGAAATTTCATAATTTGGTAAAATGTTCACGTGCCCTGTTTTGTGAGCTTTTCCTATCGTTTATGGGCGTGGATAGAAAGTTAGCGATTGCAGAGAATTTTGAGCTCTAGTGTGTCGGGTGTGATTATGTAAAATTTTGAGCTTTGTAAAATGACTCCTACCCTGCTGCTTTGCTTTTTTTTCTCACTTTGTAACTGTCACTGACAGGTTAAATCGTTATCTTTGTATACAACCTCTCTCTCTTCTGCTAAATATTGTAGCATGTTACACTGTCACTAGTTTTATTCGTACCAAATCAAACAAACTAGCCTTATTCCTAATAAAATGGATCGGCTATATAAACCAAGATATATAGAAAATTTTTATTTGATCCTATGCGAATCTCTCTTTCAAACAACTCTATCATTCAACATATCTTTTCTTCAAATTTAGTAATTCTATCATTTGTTATACCTTCATCCAATTCATTTTTGTTTTACCCTCAAGTTTTACCTTGCTTTGTGTCAACCTAAAAAACCATCATATCTTTTAATATGAACTATTCATAAAAAACTATAACTATTGTGTTCTATTTCTAAATATATTTCAGATTTTCTATTTTGGAGCTAAGAACACTATTTAATCGACTGAAAATGGAGATAACCAACGTTATGGAGTATGAGGCCATTGCAAAAGAGAAGTTGCCCAAGATGGTCTACGACTACTATGCATCTGGTGCAGAGGACGAGTGGACTCTTAAGGAGAATCGATATGCATTCTCAAGGATCCTGTAAGTTGATGCCCACTTATATAGCTTGGCTCTTGGTTTTCCTTTTGGACAATTATTTTGATTAATTATTTAAAGTAATGCGTGTTAACCTTTTGACTAAAAATAGGTTCCGCCCTCGAATTCTTATTGACGTGAGCAAGATAGACATGACAACAACTGTTTTGGGCTTTAAGATCTCAATGCCCATTATGATTGCCCCAACAGCAATGCAGAAAATGGCTCATCCTGAAGGTCTAATTCCCTGTGCTCTGGAGCTTGTTTTCCTTCCTTCCTTGTTCAAGGAAGTGGCTCATATGCATTTGATGCGATTGTCAACAAATGATTGTGTACTTGTTTCACACTGAACAAGCTAGGAGTTTGACGTATGCATGTTCATTTGGATAGGTATACTAAAACTGCATAGAAAGCATGTACATGATGCTTTTGCCCCAAAAAACCTGCAAGGAGTTTTCATGAGAAGGATTTTCTATGATGAATGTTTACTGTGGAATTAGATGCCACGACTGCAAGTTTTGTTCAAGAAAAAAGGTTCCGTAGGCACGCATTGCTGCAGGGAGCAGTGGCTGACAGGCCATTATAAATCTTCAATTTTCATTTAGGCATTGTTTAATGTGAGGCTTTCATGTCTCTAGCTGCCACTGGAATCATTTGCACTGACCATTTTGTGATCCTATAAAAAACAATCGTAAATAAATTTTTTGGGTTTTTTTAATATAATTTTGGAAGTTTGTTTGTACATAACTATTGAATGGTGGAAAAAATTCTTTGTTGCTGAAGAAGGCACTAATTGGTGTGTAGGTGAGTACGCAACCGCAAGAGCTGCCACTGCTGCTGGCACGATCATGGTTTGAGTACTTACCATTTTACTTCAATTGAGTTTGTAACTAACAACTTTTTGTTTTTATTTTAATTAATCTGCTTTGGTTTCATTAGACATTGTCCTCGTGGGCCACCTCCAGTGTTGAAGAGGTTGCTTCAACCGGACCAGGGATTCGATTTTTCCAACTTTATGTGAGTGATAATCATGTTTTACACAGCTAGCTGGGTCACCTGTTCTTGGAAAGCATAAGAAATTTCAATAGTTATTTCTGGGGCAATAAATTATGTTTCCATTATAAATCAACAAAATATCTCAACATTCGGGGTTGGTTATGTGGAACAATAATAAAGTTGCATGCACATGGAGAATGCCCAACAAAATTATATTTTTCCATTATAATGTATAAGTTCAATTGCAAATATTTCCACTACCTAAAATTTTTGTTTAATTTGATATTATTTATTGTCTGTCGGTACTCACCTTGCAGGTGTACAAAGACAGGAATGTTGTTGCACAGCTCGTGAGGAGGGCTGAAAGGGCAGGGTTCAAAGCCATTGCTCTAACAGTTGACACCCCAAGGCTTGGTCGGAGGGAAGCTGATATCAAGAACAGGTTACTGGTCTATATGATAATTTTGTTGACAGAAAGATTAACTTATCGTTAAAATTAAACTAGATTAATAATTTTGTTCTGTTTTTTTTTTTCATTACTTCTGCGATGGACGATGATCCAGATTTACACTCCCACCGTTTTTGACTTTGAAAAACTTTGAGGGCTTGAATCTTGGGCAGATGAACAAGGTTTGGAAGACCCATATATTTGGTTTAATATTGCAGTGTCTATTTTCTGCTTTCCCGGACATTCTAATTCCTCCGTTAACCATGCAGGCGGATGACTCTGGGCTTGCTTCTTATGTTGCTGGCCAAATTGACCGGTCTCTCAGCTGGAAGGTAGGATAGATATTTTCTTGCTCTTTCATGGGTAATGTACCAATGGACCTTCTATCATTTGTTTTTGGTATTCAAACAGGATGTGAAGTGGCTCCAGACAATCACCAGTTTGCCAATTCTAGTGAAGGGTGTCCTCACAGCTGAAGACAGTAAGGATGATTAAATTATAATTTTGTCCGTTCTCTCAAAAACTTAAGAGAAACTTAAATCACGTAATCCTCTTTTTTATTGTTTCTAAATGTTCAGCTAGGCTGGCTATACAAGCTGGAGCAGCAGGGATAATTGTCTCTAATCATGGAGCACGCCAGCTTGACTACGTGCCTGCTACAATAATGGCTCTGGAAGAGGTACACACATTCGGTACATGTCTTTTTGTTTGTCTATGAAATGGTTCCAATTACCAATAGTCATACAAGCCATACTTGAATCATGCGGTTTCTTTCTTGAAGAATATGATAGTTACATCGAGGTTACAAATAGGTTGTCAAAGCTGCACGAGGTCAGCTTCCTGTATTCTTGGATGGAGGGGTCCGGCGAGGCACTGATGTTTTCAAAGCATTGGCTCTTGGAGCATCTGGCATATTTGTAAGTCAAATGCTACTCTGAGTTCAACTGTTTTATAAAATAGTTACACATGGATTAAGTTTAAGTGTGCTTTGAATTGGGTTAACCTCAACCATCAAATGAAAAGCTTAATAGTAATAATAATAATGAAGTTATAGTGTTTTCTACCTTCTAAAGAAAAGTAATACAAATTGAGTCGTTAAATAATGGGTTTTAGATTGGAAGGCCAGTGGTGTTTTCGCTGGCTGCAGAAGGTGAGGCTGGTGTGGCAAAAGTACTACAAATGCTTCGAGATGAGTTTGAGCTGACCATGGCATTAAGTGGTTGCCGCTCGCTTAGCGAAATCACCCGCAACCACATCGTTGCCGATTGGGACCATCCTCGTCCGGTACCCAGGTTGTAAGATGGCTCTCTCTCTCTCTCTCTCGCTCCTGCTCTGGCGCTTTGGAAGGCAATGTTCTAGAGAGATCGTAGTCATTGAAATAAGCGACCTCATCCAACATCAAGTGTTTCGATTGGCATATATATATATATATATACACGAAAATGTATTGTAATGACAACTTCTAGCAACGCCTAAAGGTGTTGAACGCAATTGGTGCGTTCTCTTGTATATATTTCATCTATGCTTTCCTTATTTGCATGTTCCATCTCTGTGGATGAATGCGTTCAGGATACGGTCATTACATTTATTTTCTTTATGATTTCCAAATTGGAGTTTTGAGTTGCGTTGCATAACTTCACCATTGATGAATTAATTTTCCTGATCTGTATTTAAATAATATGAGAAAAGATTAATTGATAGGCCTTTTCGGTATGGACAGTGACTTTTATATAGGTAAAGAAAAAAAATATCATGAGTATTCAATTGCTAATTTGATTTTAAATCGGAACTGCTTTTATATATACTACGTCTTTAGGTATTCAATTTTTTTAATTAATAATTGTAAATTTATTTTAATATTTTTTTAAAATGTTTGAATTTAAGATTTTTTAGTTATAAGAATTAAAGGGTCACCGATTAATAAAAATATCGGATCAATGTTGTATGAAATAGATGTGTTAAAACGCACCTGGACGTTTTTTTTGGCAACTATTTTAGCCTTTTCTTATAGCTAGATATCTAGCTATCATATATGTTACAATGTCTGTTTTTGTGTGTCTCTACGCGTGTCTAGTCTAAGGAGAGGTTTGTCACGGGATTAGGGTTTTTACCCGTATAGCATTCGGTCATCCTGATAGATGCTCTAAGTAAGTCATACCGATGGGGGCACACATAGACAGGTTTTGTCCGCCTTGGGCTCATTAGGAGAATGGTTCCAGGTTTTCGACCAGGTTTATATAAGGATGACCAAGTCTCCTCTTTATCGTCAGTCCGAGACTAGCGGCATACTCTCTCGCATTTAACAGGGTTGGTACGTCCGAACTCCGAAGGGGCTCTATCAATCTCCCGCACAAACCGTCGTGGAGCCTATTTCGTCCGCACCTGGCTACGCTTTTCGCCTTGCCCCTCCGCAAGTAGCGTACACCTATGCCACTTGGGAGACGCTTTGTCACGCCCGGATTTCCAACCCGAGGAAACCGGTTCGTGACTCTCCTTTACCAACATTGTGGATAAGGGTGTTGGGATACAAGTTCTAAACAGGATGACACATCATTCAGAATAGACCAAATCAAGAGAATCCTTATTTAAAAACAAACCACAATAAAGGTTTTCAAAGTCAAACAACTTGGCTTTATTACAATAAAAACCACTTTACAACATTTCTCCTGGGGTTACATCAATTACCATAAATTAACATAATCGAAAAGAAACGGTAAAGCAAATACGGTCTTCCACCTTGGAATTCCACCTAACGCCTGTAGGTTCCCGAAAGAAAACACATCACAAGTAGGAGGGGTGAGCAACCACGGCTCAAGTAGGGATCAAATCTCCCCCAACCCATCCCATGCACCTATCATCTATATGAGAGCATGTACCAATGCGATGACGTGGCGAAACAAATAGCAAGGAAACACACCACACAACGGGTGCAACCTCAGCCTTCACCACACAGCTCCACAGCCCCATAGGCTAACACTTTAACCACCTCAAGCAAGTAATTTAACCGCCTCTTCAGGCCAATGATTTAATCATAAGTGATTTAACCGCCTCTTCAGGCAAATGTTTTTCACGGTCTCTCAGGCTAACAACTAGTCAAGCACACAGCATACACCTCGGTCACTCAGGCATAAAACCAAACACTTACTAGGCATATTCACACAGGCATTTTATCGAACATTTAACATGCACTGACCACCCAACGTCAGAATCACACCAAGACGCCATTGAAGGCCAACATTCATATAGGAGGTCACACTTATATGAATTTACATATAAATATTATAACAACAACAATAGAAACTTTGCAGATCATCTACACAGGGCCTAACCCCGGGACAGACCAGGAAAGACAGAACCCCTACCTCAACAGATTCCTTCACGCCTTAGCCTCCACGCCAAATGCCGTCCGCCCACGGAAACACTACCACAGCAACCACGACCAGAAGCTCTTCTTCCTTCTCTCTCTCTCTCTCTCTCTCTCTTTTTCCTGCACGACGGCCGGCAGGTGAAGAAGAGAACCCTAAACCTAAAACAAGGAGCCTTCACCTCTTTATATAGACACCTCCACACCCCAAAATGACGTCGTTTTGATTAAATGAATCCCAAAGATCAAAACGACATAGTTTTGATGAGATGACTACAACCTTTTTGCAACTACACAGGACAAAGCACTCATAATTTCACCATGGTCCTTCAAAGAAAAGAGTATCGGAACAACAAAACAAGGGTAATGGAGGCCGCACGTGAGAAAGGCTCTTCTCACGGGCACCTCCAAATGTTCTAGAATTTTGCCACAAGCCTTAGAAGAACATCAGGAAGGCTCCCATGCAAAAATATCACCGCACGTGAAAAGCCATTCTCACGGGCACTCCCTATTGGGCTCAAACTTTGTCTCTTGCTTGTTCATCAACATATAAGATGATTTAGCCAAAGTGTGTGGAAATAAAACTCCCTAAAACCCAACAATTTTCACCCAAAAAGGCAAAACCGTGACTAACTCCTCACATCCCAAAACACGGGTCATTACATCCTCTTCCCGTTAAGATTTTTCATTCACGAAAAGAAATCACATGTCACTAGAACCACAAGGAATAACAACACATCAACTCATTTGCATAACCACATGAATCACAACGTATACACATCACATAACGACCAACACCATATCACGTAAATCGGCATATCACAATTACACATCTCAAATACAAATACAAAATACAATTCATTGTCTCAAAAGGATAATCTAAGAAGTACAAGCATACAATTGTCTCTTGGCCAATGGCCATCTCCCACCCTCAAGAGTGTTGGTCTCGAACGACTCGGGATGTTGCTCACGCATTATGGACTCACGTTCCCATGTCTCCTTCTCAATGTCACGGTCTTGCCACAAAGACGCGAACCAAAGGAATAACATGACCACGCGAAGCTTTTCCTGGTCGGTCCAAGATACGGGTAGGGACCTCAACAATGAGACATGTTGATAACGTGCATTTTATGCCGTTATTCTAGTATTTATTTAGGATGTTTAAGAGCATGATTAGAGCCTTATTGCTTCATATATCATATATATTTGCTCTAACCCCTAGGAAGATGCTAGTTGCAAATACATGCGTTTTTAATTTGTTTTGGTAGATTTTGGACCTCACTTTTGACATAGTAAATGGCCTCAAACAATTGGCGTGTAAGAACAAAAGTTTCTTAGAATGATGTCCTCTACCTACCAGAGAAATTTCAGAGCATTTGGAGCTGATTTGGAGCTGCACGTGAATTCACCCATTTCACGTGCAAGCCTATTTTTGCCTCTCAGGCCTCTACAGGATGCAAGGAAGCTTGGGGAGAAGTTTGAGCGATTTGGAGGTGCATGTGAATTCACCATATCACGTGCAAATTGACGTGCGGTATTTTTGGACCGATCATATCGTTTTTTCTATGCCGATCATTTGTTCCTGAAGGCCCAAGTCCAAATTGTGGATGGAAGATAGAGATTTTAAAGTTTCGAGTGTTACTTATCAAAACTACGCCGTTTTGATAAGTGGGCTAGGTTACACACCTCAAGGCCCATCCAAACTCTATAAATAAGAGCTCCACGCCCCTTGCTAGCCATACCTAACCCCCTTACACGTTTTTAGAGAGAGTGAGAGGCTCCACATCTTGGAGGCCGTCCTTGACCTAGGAGAGCGCCGTCGCATGCCCGTCAGTTGTAATCGCGCGACCGTCACGGATTTTGGAGCCCTGGATTTGAAGCTTTCTTTGTGCGCGTGATCAAGAAGAAGATGTTGAGCTTTTTTGCTTTGTGTTTGCTTGTAATCATGCGTGAGTAGTCTTTTAATCTAGGGGAGCAATGTAGCCCCCTTGTTGCTTTCTTTGTGTTTATGAATATTGGGTTTGGATGAACGAGTTTTGCATGTTTTATGAATCGTTCTTAATTCTATCTTTGGATGTACACCTTGGTCTTCTTAGCCCTAGTCCGGGGCGGATTGAGATTCATAACTTATTTGTAATTGGTGTGATCATTATCCTTTTGCAAGTATGATTTATTGGCTTTGCATGTTTGTGTGTTTAGATGACCATTCTGGCATACAACTCTTAAAAGGACCTCAATGACCATTTGTTGTCCTTGGCTTGTGTTTAGCATGTTTTCAATCGGACAACCCTAATACCATGAACCAGTAGAGATAACATAGGGAGGTGAAATTGTGACCCTAGATGCTTTTAATCCTTGAATCTTAATCCTAAAATCAGTTTACTTTCTTTGTTTATTCAGAAAACCAAATAAAAATTAGATCTTTAGTTTAAAAAAAGAAAACTTTTTGCCAAGACATTTTATAGAACAAGAGTAATTGGGTGTTTTGATTTGAGAACTAGAAAACTAGGCTAATCCCTGTGGGTTCGACCCCTTGCTTGCTGCTATTCTTTTAGTGCAAACTTAGGGAATTCATTATCTTGAAGAGAGATTTAACGACATTAGCTAGCTCTTTTAGAGAGGTTAAAAATCTGTCATCAAATTGGCGCCGTTCGCCTGGGATTCAACGGTTAACTAGTTTTTTAAAATCAACATTGAGTGAAATTGTTTGAATTCCGATCTTGGTGTTTTATTTTGTCTTTTATTTTTTGTTATTTTGTGTTCTTTATTTGTTTATTTTGCGTTGTTCGGAGCTGCTGGGTGTGTTCTTGTTGTTTTACAGGAACATACATCAAGGATTCCTAGTTGTGCATGCAAAGAGAGGAGGATATACAATTTACTCGGGAACCTGAAAGGTTGTTCAGAGCTCGTCGTAGAAAGCGACTAGGGAAGCAACACGTGAGGTTGAAGAAGCATTGCAAGGCTTGGAGCAATCCGTAGGCGATCCGATGGCGGATCTCGGACCTGATGGTGGTGCACCGCAAGGAGGGGCTAATTACAATGGCCAATATCCAGGAAGAAGAGGGTAATAGGTTTATGCCCCTAACCTTCTTAGATTATGCAAGGCCGATGATGTCGACCATTATGCGGGATTCGGCGGACAAAAGTCCAAGCAAATAGCTTCGGTGAAGCCGGCATTGATCAACATGGTGAGCAACAACGCATTTGGAGGAACAGCCGTGGATGATCCGCACTAGCATTTGATGAGGTTCTACCGGATGTGCGACACAATAAAGATCAACAATGTATCGGAGGAGGCAATAAAGCTAAGGCTTTTCCCTTTCTCTTTAAGGGAAAGAGCTCTTGGCTGGTTCAACGATCTGCCAACGAGGTTCAATCAACACTTGGGAGGAGATGCAGACCAAGTTCATGTCAAAGTACTTCCCTCCTTCCAAGGTGATCCATTTCAGAGGGGAGATTAGCGATTCAGGCAAGATAAGATGGAGACTCTTCATGAAGCTTGGGAGCGTTTCAAAGACTTAGTGAGAAGATGCCCCGATCGTGGAAGACCCCAGTGGATTCAAATTGAATCTTTCTACACAGGTCTTCGAGTCCCATTCACAAGACAAGGTGAATGCAAATTACTGGAGGATGCTTGATGAACCTAGAGCCTGACGCAGCAGCAGAGAGCTCTTGGAGAGGCTGTCATTAGCCGATTGGCAGTGGTCTAATGTGCGTACTTCAAAGCCGAGGGAGAAGATAGCTTCGATTGAAAATTCTTCCAATGATGTGCAAGCACGATTCAAGCTTTAGTGAAAGGCATGGAAGTATTGGCTCTTAAAGTTGAAGGATCACAAGCTTTACCAGTAGTTGAGCAGGGCGTTGAGTGGAGCTAAAGAAGCAAATTATGTTGGAGGAAAGGGCTTGTATCGAAACGACAATTTTATCCTCAACAACAACAACAAGGGTACAACCGAATCAAGCGGCAATCTCAACCATTTCAGAGAACTCGGAACCGAGGGGGAGATACCTCATTTCAGTACAAATATGTGCCCCTGACCCGCATAAATTATGTCTGAAGGTTTTGCAGACAAGTCCTCTGGTCAAGTAATAAAATGAAGTATTAAGACTCGGTTGTCGAACCCACGGGGAGGTAGCTAATGCTTGTTAAGCGACAAGCACTAAGCTAACAAGTTGATTTTATGTCTGGACAATTGATGTTTGTTGTGAAAATATTTTGAACGAAAGGTGATTAAATTAGAAAGTTGGCAAGCTATTGGTATAGAAATTTCAGGTGATTAAGGATCTAGGGTCACAATGTTTACCACCCAATTGATTGTAATAGTCTGGTTATGGTTCTTGTTCTTGATTTATGTTCTAGTTCACGTTCATGTTGATTATCTCCTACCTATCTTACATTTGGTCCATGCTAAGATAGATTTAAGGCTTTTATCCCATTTGGTCCATGCGAATAAAAGTGATCAAGGTAGACAAACAATCTAATAGTTGCCGACTTGGTCTATCATGCAATATTAAATCTAATTCACTAGTGTTCCACCCTAGACAAGGGCTAAGATTACCTAATCATGCATAAATCAGGCATTTGCTTTCATACAAGTGAATTAAACAAGAACCTGAATTCTATTTTATTGAACAACCATAACCAAACCGACTACAATTTCTTGGGGGCTACATTGCTCCCCTAGACTAACAAGACTACTCCATAATCATGATAAAAACAATAACAATCATAGGAAAGAACATGATTACAAGACCAAGACAATAAAGGAAGACCCCAAGATGAACCAGGACTCCAGCCTCCAAAGACTCCAGCGTCGCCGCCCAAACTCACTCCTTGCCAAGGACAATCCGATCTTTTAGCAATGGCTATAGCTCTTTTTCGGAACTCGGATCAGATTCTCCCACTCAAGATGATTTACAATGCCTCCAAAGACCCCTATTTATAGGTTTTAGTGGGCCAACTTAGGGTTACAAAAGGTGTGCCCTAATTATAAATGTGGTCGCAGCCAAAACGACGTCGTTTTGGTTAGTGACACTAATCGACGTTCTAAGCGAAATAAAACTCAAACTACACCAAATTTGACCCCAGTTCTTTAGAGGAAAATGATTAAAACAACAAAATACATCATTGGGAGCACAAATATGCTTGCACGTGAGAATGCACGTGAGAAGACCCTTTTCACGTGCGGCTCCAATTTGACTCCAATTTGCTCCAAAGCTTCCTCTTGAGTTGTAGAAGGCATCCATGCAATAAAATCCGTGCACGTGAGAATGCACGTGAGAAGGCATTTCACGTGCACCTTGATTTTGCCTTCATTTTGCTTCCATCTTCTTCCTATAGCTTCCTTGTGAGTTGATGGAGTGATCTAGCCAAAGTGTGTGGGACAAGGTTGCTCCAAAACCTGCCAAAAACACTCAAAAAGTACCACTATACACCAAACAAGGTCTTCCTAGGGGTTAGAGCAAATATGTCGAAAATAACATGCAAATAGGTACAAAACATACGCTAAAACACCCTATATAAGGCATAGGATAACGGCATAAATGCACGTTGTCAAATTCCCCCATACTTGAACCTTTGCTTGTCCTCAAGCAAAAAGAAATAAACACACGGTCAAACGGAAAAGAACGAATAAACTAACAAACAAGAGAGGCATGGTTTCCCAAGGCATACAATCCTATCATGATGAAGTAGACATTCCAATAGCTAAAAATGAATCATAAGTTAATCAACACATGCCCTTACTATTAAGTCCAACAACCATGTAATGTCGTTACTAACGATCCGAGATAGAAGCAAACATGCCAGGATAAAATGAACTTAGCTCCCCCCGAAAGTCCGCACCAAGGTTAGAGCAGCCTCACTTAAATGTCACTTTGTTTTCTCTCCTTTCAGGCCCTACTATCAATGCCTAGCAGCTAAGGATTTACTCTTTCACCCACTACTAACTATTGATTAAGTTTTGCCACGTAAACATAAGAGATCCCCACTGTGCTCGTCAAGGGAGACACACCCTCTAGTCTACTTTAGGACCAACACTTGGAGCTAAAGATGGAAGCTCACACTTGTGAAACAAATTGCAAGACAAACAGCTTAGCCATTATGGCTGCAGCACGAAAACAAAAATACATAGAAACAGTAAGCCATTGTGGCTTTTATTCTGGCAAACACCTTTTTTTTTTCACACTTATTTTTAGTAATAACCTTACAAGGTTGCATTTTATGCTCTCCCTTGATGGATTATTCACTCTGCTATTGTCCTCACACAAGCCCCCTTTTTTTTTTTTTTTTTAAACAAGAACTAGAACTGAGCGAGAATACTGGAATCGCGAACACCATACACCAAACACTGAGCACAACAGTACTTCTTATGCCTAAGTAACTCCAACTATCAAATAGCTAGTAATGAATATTAAGAGCGAATTGATAACCCAATAACCCATAAAATACACTCAAAGGTAAGATAATGGTGCTCTCAAAAAAGTATATGCCTATCTGCACTCAACTTCAGGGTTTACAAAGCTCATCCTAACATAACATGCTCAGCTTTACTATTCAAACGTCAGCTCCAAAATCATGGTGATATCATTCAACAAGTAAAGACATGCTCAACTAACTTATAACACACCTTAACAAGTGAAACATCTTTATCACAACAAGATACTAAGGTGGTCAGTAAAGGCAACCAGAATCGTCATACCTTGGTAGCCATTGCACCTCACAGGCAAAACAAACATTCACAAAAAAACATAAAATAAAAGTAACGCATGCAGGCAACCAAACAAGCAACCGGTTCAAGGGAAATCCCCCCATACTTAAACGAAGCGATGTCCTCAGAGCATGGAAAAAGTAAAAGGAAAAAGAGCGTTACCAGTTGGTGGGAAGGCTATAGTAGAAGATAACATGGGCCACCATGCGTCGAAGACGTGTGACAAAGTCACCGAGGTTTCTCCTGTGAGTGCCCAAGTATCCTTATGCTGTAATAGAGCTATCAAATAATAGCAGACAAAAATCCCACAACTGAATTGATCAGGTTGTTGGGGAAGCTCCATTTCATTGAAGTGCACCAGAGGTAACTTGGATGTCAACAGCCCTTCTTTTCGGAGTGCGGTTTTGATTTTTTTTAAGAAACCATGGACCAGCTTCTTCTTTCGTGTGGAAAACCCATGGGCTTGGCTCGGGTCATAAAGGACGGCATGGCCCACAGTCAGGTCCAACTGCAAGAGTACAAAGTGTCGTTCAAGGAGGACCGGTATAAGAACCTCGTGGACCTGGTGCCAAGAGCGATGTCCTTCGCACCTCCATTCATCCGCCGGCGGAAGATATGTTCCTCTAAGGGCTGCTCATAAATCTCACACAAGATGATAGAAGTGTCTTGAGCCATAGGGTAGTCGTTGGGCTCGGCTTCCACCACATGTCGCATCGTACGGCGAGAATAAGTCAACGTCATCGGAAGATAAGTACTCATCGCCTAAGATACGCTGTAAATAAGATGACGTGAAGACTTACCGAATCACGTGTAAAACGGGCTTGCAAGGTGTCTCCATAAGTAACCGCTGAAAAGCAGTGTGGCATCAGCAATGGAGAGGGCCGGATGAAGATGAATATAAACGGGCTCCCCTAGGTCATCTTCCTGGGGGAGCTTCGGAAGATGCGCCAGGACCACCATTGCAACGGCCGAATTAAGGGAACTAGGGCCTGTGAAGAGCTGGGCCCGGCTGGTGGTGGGAAATAAACCGGAACCGCTGGAGGGAAGGGTGACGCGGTATAGGGCTCCGCCTCTTGCGGATACTGTGGATACTCCGGTGTCTCTTCGCTATGCCAGCCGTCTTCTGCATCTAGGAGGTGACGGTGCGTCAAATAGATCCTCCACAGGAGGTGTAGGAGTTGTCTTCTTCTTTTTTCCTAGGGCTTTCCAGGATCTTACCGAGCAGCCCTTTGACTTCCTCTCGCTCCTTGAGGATTAGAGTTTGATTTTTCTTCAACAGCCCGATCTCCTGAACGGTTTCCGCCTGTGCCTCTTGTAGTTGAGCAGTTTGCTTCTGTAAGTCTTCATAAGAAGTAGCAGGAGTTGGCTCCGGGGCTTCCCATGGTCGGGTAGATGGACGAGACGTTGCTTGTTGATCTTGAGTGATGTACTCGAGCAGCTCATCCAGCTGAAGTCTCGTGATGTGGCCATTAGTGAAAGCCCAGTTAAGAACGTCAACTTCACTGATAACTTGGCCATCGATGCCTTGGAAGAAATTGTAGATTTCCTCCTTGTGAACATTGAACCGCATGTACATGGCGATCAACTGGAAAATGTCTTTGTCGGCGGGCATTCATGGGAGTGGAGGTGTCCCGAAACCGCTCCGTGGGTCGCTCCATATGCACGCTATGACGTGAAGGCTGTGGTGCAACGTGGATACTATCTCCCCATTTGCCCTTGTAGCTAACTCCTAAAGCACCCTCTGGATGGAGAACTTGTAACCGCAAGTTATCCGGGAAAACAAAGTGGGGACTACTTGAGCACTAAGATGACCATATTGATATTGCGAAGCATGCTAAGTAGTCGACCATATAAGCATTTATGAATATCCCGTTTCCACAATTTAAAAATTTCCGCAGCCCAATCAATGTGTAATCGGCGATCGATGCAAAACATAAACTCCAAATGGGATTTAGGGACCGAGTCTACGCCACTAGTTTGTAACAAGAAGCACCTCCCTACCAAATTGGCAAGGCAACGGTATTTCCCGTGAAATCCGTTTTTCGTAAATTGCCGACGTTTCCCAAATTCCTTATTATACCGTAAAGCTCTACCATATTCTCCTAAGGTCAATGCAGGCTTTGCATGCATGGGCTTTGGCGATCAAAGCAATCTCTCAACAAAGCAGGGGAAATAGAAATTAAGACACCTTGAACCTCCCCAATTATCTCATCATCTTCCTCATTGACATAGATCGACTTATAGAATTCTAACATGGCAGGTAATACAAATCACAACGAGCGCATACTAACCGTCGCAGTCCCAACGCCTGCAGACTTGGTCATAATTTCTTCATCCAGTCAAGGGTGGAGGACTCCAGGATCTCCCAATCAAGCACATTCCCCACGAAGATGGTGTCGGCATCTCTCAATGCCGAAGGCATAGAGGTGGCAGAGGCTTCAGGACTGCCTTCTCCTTGGCGGGCTCTCCTTGTGTGCACCATGACTAAATAGAGAAGAATTTTGCTCTCAAGAAGAAAGGAGAAGAAAGTATGAAATGTGAGTTTGAAGCTTGGAACTCATTCCCTATTTATAGTGATTCGTCTCAAGGGGAAAAGACGAAATTAACCCTCTTAAAGTGCTCCATCATTTTCACGTGCAGACCAAAGAAGACTCTAGAAGATGCCAGCTAGCGCCCACCGAAATTTCGGACCGATTGGCCAAAGGTAGGTGTGCACGTGAAAAGCGTGTTTTCACGGGCGGAGCTTGGATGATTCTAGACATCGCCACCTGCTGTCCACTAAAATTTTAGATCGAAAAGACGCGTCTATCCCGTGCACGCGAAAAGTGTTGTCACGGGCAGGTCTCGGAAGGGTCTAGAAGATGCCGGTTGCCTCGGTGCAAAATTTCAGCTCGATTGGACCATTATACCCTTGTGCACGCGAAAAGCCTTTTCACGGGCAGGGCTTTTTTTGTCCAAATTTCGCCTGCGGGTCACGGATGAACGGTAGATTCATTATAGATGTGAACGTGACATGCCGATTCTCACGGGCAAGCTGGTTGATACCCTAAATGAAGCCCAATGATGTGGAAATTTGACAAGCTAATATCCCATCTCACAAGGACAAAAACGTGTCGGTTAGTGGGCCCAAAATACCATCATATAATCTAGGACTTCATTTCCATGGTTTGGCAAGAGATTGGAGTGGGCCCCTCTCGATTTAATTTAACCGAATTTGGTTGTGGGCCTGAGAAAATTTAGTTGAAGTTTCGATACACAGGCCCAAGTAAGCCCAAGTTTAAAGAAGCTCCATCAAGGAATTTGGGCCTAGGCCCTGGTTCAAATGCTGCTAATAAGAGTTAAAACAAAACAGATATGCACTCCCTACAGACTATGGGTTAAAACACACAATAACACTATCCCAATAAAATAAATAGCATAAAATAAAAAGGAAGAGAAATCACCATGGGTTGCCTCCCATGAAGCGCTGAGTTTAGGTCTTAGCTTGACCGTCCCCTCTGTCAAGTTGTGCTCGAGTGAAATGATCAACCTCCTTAACATGATCCCGCATGTAGTATGGCTTCACACGCTGACCGTTTACTTTGAAAATTTGTCCAGAGGTTGATTGGAGTTCAACACTACCATATGGGAACACCTTTGTAACAGTGAAAGGCCCCATCCATTTAGATCGCAACTTCCCAGGAAAGAGTTTAAGTCTGGAATTAAAGAGGAGCACCTTCTGCCCTGGTTCAACAGTAGAGGGGCTGATCTTCTTATCATGTCTGAGCTTAGACCTCTCCTTGTACAGCTTCGCACTCTCATAGGCATTGAAGCGAAATTCCTCCAACTCATTTAATTGGTGCAATCGTAGTTCAAGACAACATTGGGATCCATGTTCACCTTTTTAATCGCCCAAAATGCTTTGTGTTCTAATTCAACAGGCAAGTGGCAGGCCTTTCCGTATAGTAGACGATACGGAGACATTCCAATGGGCGTTTTGAATGCTGTGCGATAAGCCCACAACGCCTCATCGAGTTTTAGAGCCCAATCTTTTCGATTGCCTCCCACTGTCTTTTCCAAGATGTGCTTGATCTCACGGTTGGAAACTTCAGCTTGACCGTTTGCTTGTGGATGATAGGCTAAGGTGCGCCTATGTTGCACTCCGTATTTGTTTAAGAGCTTGTCGAAAAGCTTATTGCAGAAGTGACTCCCTTCATCACTAATAATTGCTCTAGGTGTTCCAAACCGGCTGAATATGTTGCGGCGAAGGAATTTGGTAACCACTTGAGCATCATTCTTCCTAGTGGGTATAGCTTCAACCCACTTCGAAAGGTAATCAACAGCCAGGAAGGATGTAAGAAAACCCATCTGATGGTGGGAAAGGTCCCATGAAATCGATTCCCCATATGTCAAAAAGTTCGACTGGCATAATGCCAGTTTGGGGCATCTCTTGCTTCCTTGTAATCCCTCCTGTTCGTTGACACTGATCACATGTCTTAACAAAGGTGTATGTGTCTGTGAACATGGTTGCCAATAAAACCCACTTTGTAGGATCTTTGCCACCGTCCTTTGTACTCCTAAATGGCCAAGCATAGTCGGATGAATGACAATGCGTCGATGCTGTCCACTTCCTCTTCTGGCACCCATTTTCCGATGATCCGATCAGCACATAGCCGGTATAGAACAGGCTCATCCCAAATGTATCTTCTTGCATTAAAGAGGAACCTCTTCTTTCCCGATAAGTGAACTCTGCAGGTACATAGTCACATGCATGGTAGTTCACTATATCAGCAAACCATGGCGTCTTTGCTTCAACTACAAAGAGCTGCTCATCAGGGAAGGTGTCGAAATAGTAGCACCTTGGGTACTACCTTCCCCTAGCTCGAGCCTTGACAAATGGTCTGCCACGTATTAGAAGTCCCCTTTAAGTCTTTAATCTCCAGATCAAACTCTTGGAGTAACAAAACCCATCTGATCAACCTTGGGTTTTGCATCCTTCTTGCCGAACAAATATCTCAGGGCAGCGTGGTCGGTGTAAACAATGACCTTAGTGCCCAGAAGATATGACCGAAACTTATCACAAGCAAACACCACAAGCAAGTAACTCCTTCTCTGTAGTAGTGTAATTGAGCTGGGCCTCATTGAGTGTGCGATCGCCATAATATATTGCCCTGAAAATTTTGTCCCGTTTTCGCCCAAGCACCGCTCCGATCGCAAAGTCACTTGCATCACACATCACCAAAGGGTTGTGACCAGCCTGGGAGCCACTATCACCGGTCTTGAACCGAGCTTCTCTTTCAACACCGTAAAGGCCTGAAGGCAGTCTTCGAAAATATGAAAGGAACATCCTTCTCTAAAAGCATGCTTAGAGGCTTGGCAATTTTTGAGAAGTCTTTGATGAACCGCCGATAAAACCCTGCATGACCCGGAAAGCTCCGGATGCCCTTCACATTAGTGGGAGGAGGTAGACGCTCAATGGTGGAGATCTTTGCTCTATCTACTTCCAACCCAACATGCGGACACTCTATGCCCAAGGACAACTCCTTCCTTGACCATGAAGTGACACTTCTCCCGTTCAAGACCAGGTCCTTTTCCTTGCATCGGACTAACACGGTTTCCGGATTCCTGAGGCAGATGGAAAAAGATGAACCAAATACCGAGAAGTCATCCATAAAGACTTCCATAATGTCCTCCACTAACCCTTGAAAAATGGCCATCATACACCTCTGGAAAGTAGCAGGTGCGTTGCAAAGACCAAATGGCATACGCCGGAAAGCATACGTGCCAAAAGGGCACGTGAATGTAGTCTTCTCTTGATCTTCCGGGGCAACCGCTATCCGGTTGTATCCAGAATAACCGTCCGGAAAACAATAATATGGGTAGCCAGCTAACCGATCTAGCATTTGATCAATGAAAGGTAACGGAAAGTGGTCCTTACGCGTGGCTTTATTCAGCTTGCGGTAATCAATGCACACGCGCCACCCGGTCATCGTGCGGGATGGAATAAGCTCGTTGTTCTCATTGCGTATCACTGTCATGCCACCCTTTTTGGGAACCACTTGCACTGGACTAACCCAGGAGCTATCCGAAATGGCATATATGATGCCTGCTTTCCTCCACTTCAAAATCTCCTTGCCAACGACTTCCTTCATTGCAGGATTGAGCCTGCGTTGGCGCTCTACAGTAGGAGTATAAGACTCCTCCATCGTATCTTGTGCATGCAGACCGCTGGACTTATACCTTTTATGTCATCCAGGAGACCACCCCAGGGCCTGCTTATGCTCCCTTAAGACTTCTAGTAGCTGTCTGGTTTCTTCACCGTTAAGGACGCAGCCACTATCACAGGATAACGCCCTTGTGTATCCAAGAACTCGTACCTCGGATGTTCTGGGAGTTGCTTGAATCGCAACGGTTCGTGATTGCCGAGGATTCGATTGAGGATTTCAAAGACTTCATAAGTCTCTTTCGGTTCCACCTCCGCAAAATCCACCTGCTGCAATTCGTGATCCAAGCTTTCGGTGATCAAGCTCTCTTCGAAAAAACGTCCACGAATTCAGCAATCTGATCAATCCAATAACAACTGGAATGATCATTCGCCTTGCGCATCGAACGCTCCATGTTGAACACCACTGCGTCTTCATCCACACGCAGCGTCAACTCCCCGAGTTTACATCGATCAAGGCCCTTCCGGTACTAGGAATGGCCTTCCAAGAATCAATTGGACTCCTTTATCTTCTTCCATTTCCAATACAACAAAATCCACCGGGAAGATAAAGCGATCCACCTTGATTAAAACATCTTCAATAATGCCCGCCGGTTTTCCTATCGATCGATCAGCAAATTGTAAAGATATGGACGTGGGCTTTATGCCCGATCAAGCCCAACCGCCGATAGATGGACATTGGCATCAGATTTATACTTGCCCCTAAATCACATAGGGCCTGCTCCAATGCGAGGTGCCAATGGTACAGGTCAGCGTGAAACTACCCGGGTCTTTAAGCTTGGGTAGTAACTTGCCGCACCACCGCACTAATGTCATTGGTGAGAGCTACTATCTCACAATCAGTGTAACTTCTCCTCTTGGACAGTAGATCCTTTAGAAATTTGACATATCCAGGCATTTGTTCCAAGGCTTCTATGAAGGGGATGTTCACCTCCAGCTTCTTGAAGACATCTAAAAATTCTGGAATCGAGCATCTAATTTCTTTTTCCTCACCTTTGAGGATACGGCATAGGAGGTTTATACGGAACGGGAGGGCTAACTTCATGCTGATGGCTTGTCGGTTGACTACTCCCAACCTTTTCTCGTCTGGGTCCTTACGGTGCTCAAGATCTCCTTCTTTAGCTTCCTCCTGGGCAAGCTGTTCGGACTCCTCCTTGGTTGGCTCGATTTTCTTCTCTCCGGTTGGTAGTTCTTTCCCACTTCTAAGCATTATAGCTTTGCATTGCTCCCTTGGGTTGACCTCTTGTATTGCTGGGAAAAGTGTTTGATGAAGATGGCCTAACCGCATTTGCTAACCGGCCAATCTTGTTCGATATTCTTCATGGCAGCCCCAAGATCCTTGGGAGACGTGGTAAGGGACTCAATCCTTGTCTCCCCCTTACTCATTCTCGTGGCTTGCTTGCTTAGCAAATTGATAAAAGAAGTTCCGCATCTCTTCATCCTTTGCCTTCTCTTTGTCTTCCTCCTTCGTTGAGGCATCTTCTGGAACCCAGGAGGAAGTTGTGACGGAGAATGTTCTCCATACTTGTGTTGCTCCAATGAGCAGGAACCTTATTCGCCTTTGCCATAAGTAAGGTCGTTGTTGAAATTGGTGAGGTCCTCCTTGATTCTCGAAAGTGGTTGGGCCGAGGAAGATTCTGGTGCTGGTTTGGATTCTCGATATTGTCGCTGAAATCCTCCACCTCGATTCCCAACATATTGGGCTTCTTCGTATAGCCAGGTCAGCAAAGCATCTTCGGAAACCGCCTTAGGTGGTTCGGTTCGCCCTCCATGTGAACAGCCATTATCGACATTTGCTCACAAGAACTCCATCTTCCTTGTCAACTCATCGAACCGAGTTGAATTTGACGAATTTGATACCGCAGCCACCGGCTCAGCTCTAGGGCGTCTGTCATTGGACCATTGGCAGTTTGACAACGCCATTCGCTCTATAAGCTCCACCTTCGCGTAAGGCTCCATCATCATGAACGCTCCTCCAGCCGTCGCATCTATCATGCTCCTTGTATTTGCATGCGGCACTCGCATAAAAAGATTCGACTTGTAACCATTCTGGCCTGCCATGATTAGGACACCTCCTCACCAAGTCTTTAAACCGCTCCCAGGCCTCGTATAGCGACTCATCACCATGTCTGGGTGAATTGATTTATCCGGCTCCTTAGATGAATAACTCTTGTTGGTGGAAAGTACTTGGAGAGAAACTTCTCCACCATTTGGTCCCATGTGTGTATGTTGCCAGCAGGTAGGGACCGGAACCAACCAAGAGCTCGGTCCTTCAGGGAAAACGGGAAAAGTCGCGGCTTAATGGCGTCATCCGAGACTCCATTAATTTTGATGGTGTCACAAATTTGCAAGAATCGCGCCAGGATGGTTGTGTGGATCATCTAGCGCCGAGCCTCGGAATGCATCTTGCCCAACCATTTGCGTAGCGCAGGTTTTAGCTCGAAGTTGTTTGCTTGGACCGGCACCCTTCGATGCCTGAATACTCATCCGATAAGACAGGTCTAGCATAATCCATGAAGGTCCTTGGCTGATAACCTCCTTGGCCGTTGTGTCCCTGATCTTCCCTTGCTCTGTTTTCAGCCATGATTTCTTCACACACAGGTATGTAAGCCTTCCAATGCTGTTCAGCCGCAGCCAATACCCTCTCGAGCTCTTCATCGCTCTCGCAATGTTCGTTCGATTTCGGGATCGTATGGTAATAGCTCACCCCTGGTGTGACGCATACATAGAGGAATTTTCTCAAACACCTAAGGTGCACTCGACACGTAGCAAAAACAAAAAGATACCAGGTAACACCGTACTAGCAAAAGTACAAGAAAATAAAATTCCAGATCACAAATAAACTTGAGCACCTAATGTCACTTAGTCCTAACAACGTTTGGCGTGCCTCCCCGGCAACGGCGCCAAAAACTTGACCCGCATAAATTATGTCTGAAGGTTTTGCAGCAAGTGCATTGGTCAAGTAATAAAATGGAGTATTAAGACTCCAGGTTGTCGAACCCACAGGGAGGTAGCTAATCTTTGTTAACGGCAAGCACTAAGCTAACAAGTTGATTTTATGTCCTGGACAATTGATGTTTGTTGTGCAAATATTTTGAACGAAAGGTGATTAAATTAGAAAGTTGGCAAGCTATTGGTATAGAAATTTAGGTGATTAAGGATCTAGGGTCACAATGTTTACCACCCAATTGATTGTAATAGTCTGGTTATGGTTCTTGTTCTTGATTTATGTTCTAGTTCACGTTCATGTTGATTATCTCCTACCTATCTTACATTTGGTCCATGCTAAGATAGATTTAAGGCTTTTATCCCATTTGGTCCATGCGAATAAAAGTGATCAAGGTAGACAAACAATCTAATAGTTGCCGACTTGGTCTATCATGCAATATTAAATCTAATTCACTAGTGTTCCACCCTAGACAAGGGCTAAGATTACCTAATCATGCATAAATCAGGCATTTGCTTTCATACAAGTGAATTAAACAAGAACCGAATTCTATTTTATTGAACAACCATAACCAAATCGACTACAATTTCTTGGGGGCTACATTGCTCCCCTAGACTAACAAGACTACTCCATAATCATGATAAAAACAATAACAATCATAGGAAAGAACATGATTACAGGTACCAGGACAATAAAGGAAGACCCCAAGATGAACCAGGACTCCAGCCTCCAAAGACTCCTGCGTCACGCCCAAACTCACTCCTTGCCAAGGACAATCCGATCTTTTAGCAATGGCTATAGCTCTTTTTCAGAACTCAGATCAGATTCTCCCACTCAAGATGATTTACAATGCCTCTAAAGACCCCTATTTATAGGTTTTAGTGGGCCAACTTAGGGTTACAAAAGGTGTGCCCTAATTATAAATGTGGTCGCAGCCAAAACGACGTCATTTTGGTTAGTGACACTAATCGACGTTCTAGGCGAAATAAAACTCAAACTACACCAAATTTGACCCCAGTTCTTTAGAGGAAAATGATTAAAACAACAAAATACATCATTGGGAGCACAAATATGCTTGCACGTGAGAATGCACGTGAGAAGACCCTTTTCACGTGCAACTCCAATTTGACTCCAATTTGCTCCAAAGCTTCCTCTTGAGTTGTAGAAGGCATCCATGCAATAAAATCCATGCACGTGAGAATGCACGTGAGAAGGCATTTCACGTGCACCTTGATTTTGCCTTCATTTTGCTTCTATCTTCTTCCTATAGCTTCCTTGTGAGTTGATGGAGTGATCTAGCCAAAGTGTGTGGGACAAGGTTGCTCCAAAAACCTGCCAAAAACATTCAAAAAGTACCACTATACACCAAACAGGGTCTTCCTAGGGGTTAGAGCAAATATGTCGAAAATAACATGCAAATAGGTACAAAACATACGCTAAAACACCCTATATAAGGCATAGGATAACGGCATAAATGCACGTTGTCAGCCCCCAGGGATGAAGCGGAATCCGTATGCTACGGATAATTATTTACACCCACCTCCAGGATTTGAGTAGAAAACGACCTCGGCCTCAACAAGCAAAGAGGAAGGGTATATCGGAATGTGGATGAGCCAACCAAAAGAGAGGATAATTTGGAGGAAAGGGTAGTCACAATAGAATCTTCAATTAAGAATATGGAGAAGTTACTTGTGAGTATGGCCATGAATGCTAATCAAAGGGTGTCAACCAATACTTTTCCAAGTGACACAGAGGTGAACCCCAAGGAGAGTTGCAAGGCTATCACTCTAAGGAGCGGGAAGACAATGAATGAAGTCAAGAACCTAAGAAGAAGGCAATTCCGGAAGAACAGAGCAGTCCCTTGGAAGTCGATGACCAAGGAAAATCAGATAAAGTGAAGAAAGAGTGCAAGAAAAGAAGGACAAGCAGCCTGAGTCAAGACAGAATAGCCGAAGAACAGGGGCAAGAGCTCAGGCCTACTATGCCATTTCCTCGAGGCCGAGGAACCAGAGGGTTGAGGAAGAATATGAGCGCTTTTGGAGTTTGTTCAAGAAGCTTGAAATTAATATTCCATTTGTGGAAATCTTGGAGCAGATGCCTAGGTATAGAAAGTACATTAAAGATTTTGTGACAAAGAAGAGGAAATATGGGTATCATGAGACGGTGGCGGTCACTAACGAGGTGAGCAAAGTGTTGTTCAAATGAAATTTTCCCATCAAGCATAAAGATCCGGGCAGCTTTAATCTCCCTTGTATGATTGGCAATACACGCAAAGAAGAGCCCTATGTGATTTAGGGGCCAGCATCAATTTGATTTCCTTTGCTTTGTACAAGCGACTTGGGCTCAAGGGCATGAAGCCCACTTCCATATCCTTGCGGTTGCAGACCGGTCCACCTGGAAGACCTAAAGGAATCATTGAAGATGTGCTAGTTAAGGTGGGCTCTTTCATATTTCCAGCGGACTTTGTAGTTTTGGAGATGGAAGAAGATAGAGAAGTTCAGCTACTCCTTGGAAGACCGTTTCTCGAACGGGTTGTGTATTGATTGATGTTGCTCAAGGGCAGCTAACTCGAGAATTAATGAGGAGACCTTAGTCTTCCACATGGGAAAGGCTTTGCAAGGTCAAGAGGAGGAGGATTGCCTTTGGGTTGAAGACCTTGAGGAATTGGTGGAAGACTACTTGGCGAAGAAATTACCACCACCAATAATGGAGCCCTTCACTGATAGAAGCTCAACAAGATGAAGAGATGTACTTGACAGTGAGGAAGATGAGGAAACTACAAACTCTTTGGAGCAAGCTGAGGAGGAGAAAGAAGATGACGTGCCTCCGGCTCAGAACCGAAGGAGCTGCCTGGACACCTAAGGTACGAATTTCTAGACTCTACAAATCAATTCCCTATCATTGTTGCTTCTAATTTGAATGATGTGGAGTGTACTCAATTGCTAGAAGTCCTTAGGAAACACAAAAAGGCCCTAGGATGGAACATTGAAGACATTAGGGGTATTAGTCCAGGGATTTGCATGCATAAAATTTTGATGAATGATGATTTTAAACCCACCGCTGAGAGACAAAGAAGATTAAACCCTGCCATGAAAAAAGTTGTTAGAAAAGAAATTTTAAAATGGAAAAATGCGGGTATAATTTATGCTATTTCAGATAGTGAGTGGGTGAGTCCATTGCATGTTGTGCCCAAGAAAGGGGGCATGACCGTGATTAAGAATGAGAAAAATGAATTGATCCCATCTCGCACCGTGATGGGGTGGAGAGTATGTGTTGACTATAGAAAATTTGAACAAGGCTACTAGGAAGGATCATTTTCCTCTTCCTTTTATTGACCAAATGTTGGATAGGTTAGTGGCTATAGTCACTCTCGCTTTTTAGATGGCTATTCCGGGTATAATCAGATCATGGTTAAGCCCGAGGACCAAGAAAAGACCACCTTCACGTGCCCTTTTGGCACATTTGCATTTAGGAGAATGCCATTTGGGCTTTGTAATGCCCCCGCCACCTTCCAAAGGTGTATGATGGCTATTTTTCGGGGTTTGGTTGAGGAGATCATGGAGGTCTTCATGGATGACTTCTCGGTGTTTGGTTCCTCTTACCAATAGTGCTTGAAAAATCTAGATGTGGTCTTAGAGAGATGTGAGGAGAAGGAACTAGTCCCAAATTGGGAGAAATGCCATTTCATGGTAACCGAGGGGATAGTTCTAGGGCACAAGGTGTGCACATGGTTTGGAGGTAGACAAGGCAAAAATCTCCACTATTGAGACTCGCCACCTCCAACTAATGAAAAAGGAGTGAGAAGTTTCCTTGGCCATGCTGGCTTTTATAAGAGATTCATTAAGGACTTCTCAAAAATTACAAAACCCATGAGTAGGTTGTTAGAAAAAGACACAAGCTTTGATTTTAATGCAGATTGCTTAGAAGCTTTTAACATCCTCAAGGGTAAGTTAGTCACTACACCCGTTATAGTCACACCTGATCGGGCTCACCTTTTGAGCTAATATGTGATGCAAGTGATTATCTTGTGGGGGTAGTCTTAGGGCAAAGGCGAGAAAAGGTGTTTAGGGTCATTTACTATGCTAGTAAGACCTTAGATGATGCTCAGCGTAACTATACCACCACCGAGAAAGAGTTGCTAGCCGTGGTTTATGGTCTGCAACAAGTTTAGACCCTACCTTTTGGGGTCTAAAGTCATTGTTTATACTGATCATGCTGCATTGAAATATTTGTTTGCTAAAAAAAGAAGTTAAGCCACGCTTGATTAGATGGGTTCTCCTCTTACAGGAATTTGACCTTGAAATTAGAGACACAAAGGGAGCCCTTAATTCCGTGGCTGATCACCTCTCCCGTGTGGAGAATGCACCTAAGTCTCTACCCATTGTAGATGACTTTCCTGATGAGAAGTTGTTTGAGGTGCATCATCTTCCTTGGTTTGTTGACATAGAAAATTATTTAGCCACCGGGTTCATACCTGCTTGCGTTAGACTACCACCAGGAGAAAGAAATTGGTAGTGGATGCTAAGAAATTCATTTGGGAAGACCCAATTCTTTATAGGAGGTGTCCAGACCAAATCATTAGAAAGTGTGTCCTTGAGGAGGAAGTAGATGACATAATACATCATTGTCATGCATCACATTATGGGGGCCACTTTGGGGTGCAAGAGAACCGTGGCTAAGATCATGCAGGTGTGGCTTTTATTGGCCTCACATGGTGAAAGACACCTATGTCTACATCAAAAAGTGTGATAGATGTCAAAGGGTAGGTGGTCTATCTAGGAAAAATGAGATGCCATTAACTGGAATCCTTCCGGTTGAAATTTTTGACATTTGGGGCATTGACTTCATGGGGCCATTCCCCAATTTCGATGGGTTTTCATACATTTTGCTTGCTGTGGATTATGTGTCTAAGTGGGTAGAAGCTATTCCTACTAGAGTGAATGATGCTAGGGTTGTGACTCACTTCCTTACTAGGAACATCTTTAGTCGTTTTGGGACACCAAGGGCTATAATCAAGTGATGAGGGTAGTCATTTTTGCAACAAATTGTTTGACAAATTATTGAACAAGTATGGTCTTACTCATAGGAAGTCTTTAGCTTACCACCCACAAGCTAATGGACAAGCGAAGTGTCCAACAGAGATTAAGACCATTTTAGAGAAAACTGTTGGAGCCAATAGGAAAGATTGGTCTCAAAGGCTTGATGAAGCCTTATGGGCATATAGGACAACTTACAAAACTCCCATTGGGATGTCACCTTACCGTATTCTATATGGTAAGGCATGTCACTTGCCTGTGGAACTAGAACACAAGGCTCATTGGGCCTTGAAGAAGTTAAATTTTAACCCACAAGAGATCAAGGAGCTTAGGATGACTCAATTAATTGAGTTAGATGAGCTTAGGCTGGATGCCTATGATAGTGCTAAATTTTACAAAGAAAGAACTAAGAAATGGCATGATAGGCAACTCAACAATGAACCTTTAACCTTAGGGCAGAAAGTTCTTCTATTTAACACAAGGTTGAGGTTATTTCCTGGCAAATTAAGGTCCAAGTGGATGGGACCTTTTGTGATAGTTGATAAGAAGCCATATGGGAGCTTTGAGCTCCAAGTGTAGATGGCAAGAAATTTTGGTGAATGGCAACAGATGAAACCATACTTTGATTCAACTCGAGGGAGATAGTTGATTCCCTCTCTTTCACCATTGCATGAATATAACTGAAAGTCTAGCTCCGGACTTTAAATAAAGCGCTGGTTGGGAGGCAACCCAATGTTTATTGCTTTGTTTTATTTTATGTTATTTTCTTTTATTTATTTTTAAAATTGTTTGCAAGCTAACTATTGTGCAGGAGACTTTGCTTCTTTCTTAACTAACCATTTGTAGGATGAGCAAATTATTGGGTCCTGAACTTGTGGAATTGTTTTTAAAGTCAAAGTCAAGGAGCAAGGAGCAAGTGAAGCCCAAAAGTGCTTGAAGATGGGCTCAAACAATTCACGTGCAAGACTTAAAGATGGTCCATAATGCATAAGCAACTCGGTGGAGAAATTTGGGCCGGTTTGGGCCTGAACGTGAATTTGAACGTGAATTGCCCAATTCACGTGCAACTCCTTTTGAGTCAGTAACTTTCTGGAATGGTAGATGAAGACCATGTGAATCACGTTTACTCCCTGCACGCGAATTGCTAGCTGTCATATGGAGGCCCAAAAATTCAAAATACCGATTTTAGCCCTCCTAGAAGGTTCCAACAATTCACGTGCGAAGGGACTATTGCTTGCCACTCACGGGGGACCCACCACCAAAGTTTGGGATGATTCGACCTGCACGCCAATTCGGTCAATTCACGTGCAGAGGCTATTTTGGTCGAACACTCGAAAAGTTAGGGGCATGTGTATCACGCCAATTGGAGCATCTTTCCTTCGCACGCTATATAAAGGGAGGCCATCTTCAAAGGTTTCCACACCAAAATCACTCCCGGATCCGAGTATTAGAGAAACTTTGCCCTTTTGCTCTCTTGCTCTTCGTTTTTCGCTCTTTGCTCTTATTTTCTCATTCCAAAGATGGTGCGCACAAGGAGGACGGCCAGGAGGAGGTGCACTCACCTAGTGATGATAGCCAACCTGAGGAGGAGATACTCTTGGGGCATGCTCTTGATATGCAGGCTTTGGAGGCTTCAGAGCCGGGTGGGCTAGAGAGGTGGCTCTTAAAATTCAAAATCCTGGCATTACAAAGGTTAGTATCTGCCCAGCCTAGCTATTTCCTATTCTCGCCCTACAAGAATTCTATGCATCTGTCTCTCGGGAGTGAGGATGAACCGATAGGGGTTGTGCAAGGGGTTTATGTCAGGATTGCCCCTGAAATTATTAGACATTGCTTTAACTTCCCCGAACCCAGTGATAGCTTCCCTCGCCTAAGCCTAGGAGAATTTGGTACCGCATGCAACTATGCTAGAAAATTTCAAAGTCGAAGGCAGTATACCAAGAATGGTTTTGTTGGAAAATTTAGATGCCTAGCTTACCTGGTAGGGAAATGCTTATTGATTCGGACCAGTGGGCTAGATAGTGTGCCTAAGCCACACCTGAAGTTCATGTATAGCATTGATCATATGCTAAATGTGGATTAGGCCACTACCATTTTTAAATGGTGGAAGAAAAAACTCATCCAAGCAGATAAATGGCAGACTTTTTGTGTGTGATATTTCAAAGCATGCCTCGCTTTGCATTTTTCCTCCATGGAGAGCATCACTTTTCCTTCTCACCGGGTGTTAAGAGTATTGCATGCCGAAGGAGGTTTGGGGGTCGGTACCCGGAGGTCATTGGGCAACCAATGTTCCTCCTCCATCACGCCCGCTAGGCACGGTGTTCATGTGGAGCGATCCACGGACTTTGCAAGGGAAACCTCTCCTCATATGGATCAAAGGAAGCAGACTCTATACGGACTCACCGCCATGTACATGCGGTTCAATGTACACAAAGAAGACATTTTCAATTTCTTTCAAGGCATTAGTGGGCAAGTAATGAGCGAAGTGGAGGTCATCAATTGGGCAGCCACTAATGGGCACATCACTAGTGCCCAATTTGAATAATTAATGACTCTCATCTCTGGAGACCAACAAGTTACTTCACAACCTAGAACCAGGAGCATGGGAGGCCCCAAGGATGTAGTTGCTCATACATCACCTAGAGCATGGGAGGCCCCATAAGCTCCTCCTCGCCGCATCTACCGAAGCTTGGAGGCAAGAAACACAGCAGCTCAGGGAGGCAAATGCCAGGAACCCAGGCGAGGTGGAAGCCCTGAGGAAGGACAATAAAGAAGTCAAAGGCCTCCTAGGCAAAAACTGGAAGGCCTTGAGCAAGAGGAAAGCATCAAAACGTTCTCCCATAGTGGAGATATCCGATGAAGAACCCTCTCCATCCCCCCGAAGATTCCTATCCAGCCCAAGCGGATCCACCTCAACCAAAATCTTCAGCTGGCCATCCCACTATCACCCGAGAGGAGGCGCGCAAGAAGCAGGGTATTCACCCTTCCGGCCTCAAGAGGAGACAAGACCGTAGAAGGGTATTCACCCTTCCAGCCTTTTTACCGATCCCGCATATTCTCGGGCTCGGTGCCCCGTTATACTCCCTGTCTCTTGGGGTGCATACATGCCCGCCGAACCTGAAGATCTACTTGGCCCTCCTGTCCATTTAATCATTAATCCGGCTTTATCATCCGACGAGAGCCAAGCAAAGATTTGAAGAGTTCATCAATTCCACGGTTCAGAGGGCTCGCTTTATACGGGATAATGATATCTTCACCCCTTTTAGCTTAAAGAGGATCTCCGAGAATGAATATCTCTACGCCGACGAGATAGACCTCTTCGGCAGACCATGCGCTATGTAGTGGAGGCCGAGCCTCATAACTACCCCTTAGCTCGATACACTTCCATCATGCCGTGTGAGCTTTTCAATCAACCCTTGTCCGAAGAGGTGTGGCGCCAACGCATCAATGGTGAGAATGAAGGGCACCGCCCTTGGCATGGTATGCATGAGGTGCCGATTCCGGTGCACATTGACCGCCACTATGTACTTGTCCGTTTGAATCTGGATGTAGGACATGTCGTGCTATATGATCCAAGCCAAGGCGAAGGGTATGCTAGACGGAAAAGACAAGTTAGTGCATGGGTTCATCAAACGAATAAAGTGGCGATGATCAAAGAAGGCTTGTTGGCGGACAAGCTCCCTCTTATTCACTACAACGAAATGCAAATTCCCCAACAGCCCGACCAATTCAGTTGTGGGATCTTTGTTTGCTACTACATTATGGCTATTCCGCAAGGGAAGGAAACTTGGGAAGTGCGCGGCGAGACGTTGGTTGACTTTGTGGCTCGGGTGCGACGAATGGTGGCCAATGTCATCTACTATTACTGACTTGCCAAACCAGGGGTAAGTATTTTCCTTACTCCCTATTTTATGCCATGAGGACATAGCATGTTTTAAGTGTGGTGTATGGGAGTGACTTGAGCCACTTGCTTGTCTTTTATGTTGTGATTGCATGTTTTATTTAAAAAAAAATTTAGTTGCATGATCATTTGAGTTGTTTGCTTGAATGATTTGCTTGTGGAGACATGGATATTAAGTATGCAATTTTGGCCTACAAATTTTACTTTTTGGGCCACATTAGTATCATGTTGTGATAAGGGTTTTTGAGTAGTTAAAATGTGCTCGAATTAGTTTAATCATGTCTTTATCTTTTGAATGATATCACCATGTTTTTGGAGCTGAGTTTTGAATATTAGCTGAGCATGAAATGCTATGATAGACCTAAGTAACCCTTAAAGTTGAGTGAAAAAGAAATGAAAAATGAGAACAACTTCTTTTTAGCCCTTGAGTGCCATTTTAGGGTATGGGTAATAGTCTGATTTGATACTCTTCTTGCATTCAACATTGGTTATTTAATGGTAGGAGTCAAGTAAGCATGTGATTACTTATTAGTGCTCGGTGTTTGGTGTGTAGTTAGGATGCAAGACTTCTATGTCACCGTGATTGTCTTTGCATTCTTTTCTTTATTGTGTGATATTATTGGAAAAGGTTGTGATATAGAATGTGAAAAAGCCATCACTTAATTGGAAAATGGGATGTGAGACATCAATGAATTTTTGTCTCTCCTATTGTAGCAAAATGGCAAGGGGTATGCATTAGAAAAATCAGTCTTATTTATGTTTTATGTGAGTAAAAAAAAAGAGTGAATAATCCATCAAGGGAGAGCATAAAATGCAACCTTGTAAGGTTATTACTTAAAAAAAAAAGAGAGAAAGATTCGGAATAAAAGCCACAATGGCCTCGATGTTTATGTGTGATTATTTATTTGTGAAGCCACATTGGCTGAATTGTGTTTTGTTTTAAGAATGTTGAGCTCAATTCTTTGCCTCATGTTTTGTTTATTCAGTTAGTAGACTAGCGTGTGAGTTCAAATAAAGTAGAATAGAGAGTGTGTTTTCTTTGATGAGCACAATAGGGAACTCTCATGATTGCTTGGCAAGTACTTAATCAATAGCCGATGGCGAGTGTAGAGATAGAGTTTTCCATCCATTGTTCATTGATAGGTATTGGGGCTTGAGAATTATTATATTTGAGTGAGGCTGCTTATCCTTGGTAAGAACTTAAAGGGAAACTAGGTGCTATTTTATCATGGATTGCTTGCTCATATCTGAAATTTAAGTGGAGATATTGCATGGTTGTTGGACTTAGGGATATGGACATGAATGAACTAAGCTATGACTCATTTTGATGCTTAAATTCCCATTTCATCATGTTAGAGTTGCATGCTTAGGAAACCATGATTCTCCTTGATTGTTATTTTATTTTTCTTCCGTTTGATTGCGTGTTTATTTTATTTTTGCATGCTTGTATGTTTTTGCTTGAGGACAAGCAATGGTTCAAGTGTGGTGTATTTGATAACGTGCATTTTATGCCGTTATTCTAGTATTTATTTAGGATGTTTAAGAGCATGATTAGAGCCTTATTGCTTCATATATCATATATATTTGCTCTAACCCCTAGGAAGATGCTAGTTGCAAATACATGCGTTTTAAGTTGTTTTGGCAGATTTTGGACCTCACTTTTGACATAGTAGATGGCCTCAAACAATTGGCGTGCAAGAACAAAAAGTTTCTTAGAATGATGTCCTCTACCTACCAGAGAAATTTCAGAGCATTTGGAGCTGCACGTGAATTCACCCATTTCACGTGCAAGCCTATTTTTGCCTCTCAGGCCTCTACAGGATGCAAGGAAGCTTGGGGAGAAGTTTGAGCTGATTTGGAGGTGCACGTGAATTCACCATATCACGTGCAAATTGACGTGTAGAGATATTTTTGGACCGATCATATCGTTTTTCTATGCTGATCATTTGTTCCTGAAGGCCCAAGTCCAAATTGTGGATGGAAGATAGAGATTTTAAAGTTTCAAGTGTTACTTATCAAAACTACGCCGTTTTGATAAGTGGGCTAGGTTACACACCTCAAGGCCCATCCAAACTCTATAAATAAGAGCTCCACGCCCCTTGCTAGCCATACCTAACCCCCCTACACGTTTTTAGAGAGAGAGAGAGAGAGGCTCCACGTCTTGGAGGCCGTTCTTGACCTAGGAGAGCGACCATCGCAGCCGTCGTTGCCGTCGCAAAGAGCCGTCGCGGATTTTGGAGCATGGATTTGAAGCTTGCTTTGTGTGCGTGATCAAGAAGAAGATGTTGAGCTTTTCTACTTTGTGTTTGCTTGTAATCATGCGTGAGTAGTCTTTTAATCTAGGGGAGCAATGTAGCCCCCTTGTTGCTTTGATGTGTTTATGAATATTGGGTTTGGATGATTGAGTTTTGCATGTTTTATGAATCTGTTCTTAATTCTATCTTTGGATGTACACCTTGGTATTTTTAGCCCTAGTCTGGGCCGGATTGAGATTCATAACTTATTTGTAATTGGTGTGATCATTATCCTTTTGCAAGTACGATTTATTGGCTTTGCATGTTTGTGTGTTTAGATGACCATTCTGGCATACAACTCTTAAAAGGACCTCAATGACCATTTGTTGTCCTTGGCTTGTGTTTAGCATGTTTTCAATCGACAACCCTAATACCATGAACCAGTAGAGATAACATAGGGAGGTGAAATTGTGACCCTAGATGCTTTTAATCCTTGAATCTTAATCCTAAAATCAGTTTACTTTCTTTGTTTATTCAGAAAACCAAATAAAAATTAGATCTTTAGTTTAAAAAAGAAAACTTTTTGCCAAGACATTTTATAGAACAAGAGTAATTGGGTGTTTTGATTTGAGAACTAGAAAACTAGGCTAATCCCTGTGGGTTCGACCCCTTGCTTGCTGCTATTCTTTTAGTGCAAACTTAGGGAATTCATTATCTTGAAGAGAGATTTAACGACATTAGCTAGCTCTTTTAGAGAGGTTAAAAATCTGTCTGTCACATGTCGTCCTCAATATCCAACGTTCCCCAATCAATCACATGAGTTGGGTCAGGATGATACTTCTTCAACCGGGACACGTGGAACTCATTGTGCACCCGACTCAATCACGGTGGCAATGTTAACCGGTAGGCCACGGGCCCCACACGAGCAGAACCTCAAAAGGACCGATAAATCGCGGAGATAACTTGGAACCTCGCCCAAACCGTCGATGACCACGACGTGGAGAAACATGAAGGAACACATTGTCACCCACAGAAAACTCCAAAGGTTGCCGCCGCTGGTCCGCATAAGATTTCGTTGACTCGAGCCGATAACAATCGTTGACGAATCAACTTAACCTTCTTGGTAGCCTCTTGAACCAACCGTGGTCCCAAGAGAGCCGTCTCTCCTGCCTCGGTCCAACACAAAGGTGATCGTCACGGCTTTCCATACGAGTGCCTCAAAAGGGGCCATCCCAATGGATGCCTGATAACTATTGTTGTAGGTAAACTCCACCAAAGGAAGGTGAGTTGCCCACGAACCCCCAAAATCTAGCACACAGGCCCTCAACATGTCCTCTAAAGTCTGATTCGTTCTCTCGGTCGGCCGTCGGTCTTAGGGTGAAAGGCTGTACTCAAGTTAAGCTTTGTCCCCATAGCCTCCCGCAAGCCAACTCAAAAATGGGAAGTAAACCGTGAATCTCTGTCGGACACAATCGATGAGGGTACCCCATGCAATCTCACGACCTCGTTCACATACAGTTGACTCAAAGCCCCAAGGGAATCCCGCTCATGAACCGCAAGGAAATGTGCCGATTTGGTAAGCCGATCCACAATCACCCATATCATTTCCTTCCTTCCGGTGGTGGGTGGAAGACTAGTCATAAAGTCCATTGCGATGTGGTCCCACTTCCACTCGGCTATTGGTAACGGCCGTAACATGCCCGCCGGCCGCGATGCTCGGCTTTCACTTGTTGACAAGTGAGGCACCTCGAAACAAAAGCAGACTACATCACGTTTCATCCCGGGCCACCAAAAATGCCCCCGAAGCGCATGGTACATCTTCGTACCCCCTAGATGCACCGCAACTCTAGATCGATGAAACTCCCTCATCACCTCATCGCAGAGATAAGAAGCCACTACGAGCCGCCCCGAAAAGTCAACTCATGCTCGGGACCCTCTGTCTAGCCTTCGGATAGCTAACTAGCCTCAATACGGGCACGGAGAACTTCACACTCAATGTCACCCAATTGTCCCTCTCGGACTCGCCGATACAACGCAGGCACCACAACAATAGGACTCAGGACTGTCCCACCATCACGAACAACAGCCGTGCATGCATCATCGCCAATCGCTCCATCGCCTTCCACTCTCTCATCGCCACCTCGGCCTTCCCTTTCCTACTCAATGCGTCGGCAACAACATTGCCCTTGCCCGGGGTATAGGCAATAGTAAAGTCGAAGGTCTGCAAATACTCTACCCATCTCCTCTCGCCTCGATTCAAGTCCTTCGAGTAAAGATGTACCGAAGGCTCTTGTGATCCGAGAACACCACAAACTTCTCCCCCAAGAGGTAGTGCTGCCAACTCTTCAGGGCAAAGATAACAGCCGCCAACTCAAGATCATGGGTCGGGTAATTCTGCTCATGAGGCTCCAACCGCCTTGACCCATAAGCTACAACATTGTGCTCCTGCATAAGCACACACCCCAAACTAACCCTGGACGCATCACAATACACCTCGTATGGGATATCCTCCATAGGTAACCTCAACACCGGTGCAGTGGTCAAACGGGTTTTGAGAGCCTCAAATGCATGCTAAGACTTGTCGGTCCACTCAAACTTCACTCCCTTCCTGGTCAACGCCGTTATAGGAGCCGCCAAACGGGAGAATCCCTCCATAAAACGACGGTAGTACCGCCAAGCCAAGGAAACTACGAATCTCAAAGACATTGGTTGGCCTCTCCCATGATGACACCGCCTCAATCTTGGCCGGGTCCATTCTAACCCCTTCAACTGACACTACATGGCCAAGAAAATAGACCTCCTGCATCCAAAACTCGCATTTGCTAAACTTAGCAAACAACCGCTGATCCCTCAAGGTTTGCAACACCGTTGCGGATATTTCACATGCTCCCTCTCGGTCTTGGAATATACCAAGATATTGTCTATAAACACCACCACGAACGAATCCAAGTATGGAGCAAAGACCTGGTTCATCAAATGCTTAAACACTGCTTGGCGCATTAGTGAGCCCGAAAGGCATCAGTACTCACTCATAGTGCCCATACCTACACCGAAAAGTAGTCTTAGGGATCTCCTCTTCCCTAACCCTTAATTGGTGATACCCCGATCACGGATCTATCTTGGAAAACCACTGGGCCCCACTCAACTGGTCAAACAGGTCATCTATCCGAGGCAACGGATATTTGTTCTTCACGATCACCGAATTCAGCTTCCGTAGTCAATGCCGAGGCGAAGTGTGCCATCCGCCTTCTTAGCAAAGAGCACCGGAGCACCCCAGGGTGAGGTACTCGGTCGGATATACCCCTGGTCCACCAACTCCTCTATCTGCCTTTGGAGCTCCCTCAACTCAATTGGTCCCATCCGATAAGCCACTTGGGAAATCGGACCAGTCCCTGGTACCAACTCAATGGTGAACTCCACACTTCTCTTAGGTGGTAAACTCCTTAACCGATCAAGGAAAGATGTCCTGAAATTGGTCAACGACCGCTAGTCACACCCTCTTATCCACTTTCTCTTCCTCGGCCAAAGGTCAGGGCTTCCAACCTATGGGTAATGGCACCCCACTGGTCCAACACCGGCCCAACTCAACTCGCCTCACGATCCCACCCCCCCGCAGGGTACAAGAGATCCCCTGCAGGTGACACGAAGGATACTCGCCGCCGATAGCAATCTATCTTGGCCTGGAAGGCTATAAGCCAATCCATGCTCAAGATTAAATCAAACGCCCTCAAAGGCATCACATGCAAATCGAAGCTCAGCTCCACATCTCCCATGGTTATCACACAATCACGACAAACTCGTCGCACCTCAATCCTACCTCCCACCGGAGACTCTACGTCTAAGGGTCTCTCCACCTCAACACATATTAACCCCAAGCCATCAACTATAAGCTCACCAATAAAAGAACGTGATGCACTCGTATCGAAAAGAGCAGAAGCAAGCACGCAGGAGATCAAAAGAGTACCTTTAACCACCGATGGTCCTGCTCCATCCTCTGCCGGTGAAGGTGGTAGCTCGGCCTCCTCCTGGGTGCAGCATTCAGCGCAAACACCCTTCCTTCGCTCGTGCCACCGGTTGGCTCACTCGCGGGGCAGTTCCCGCCCTGACTGCCTTTAGCATTAGCCTACTGTCGCTCTGGCTTCCCCCTGAGGTCGGGTCTGGCTGGATCCTGGTCGGGCCGGCTTGCCACTAACGAGCCGGTCTCTCTGCTGGTGCATGAAAGCTAGCATCACTTCTCATGCTGGATGTCACGCCTCCTGCTCCCCTTTTGCCACTCCTGCAAACCCAACGCAAATGGCCCTCTCGTCCACAGTTGTTGCACCGCCAGTCCTTCTTGGGACACTCCCCCTTGAAGTGACCCTGCTCCCCACAGCAGTGACAACCGCTAGGTAGACCCCCCGATGGACCTCCCTATCTATTGCCGCCAAGGGTGAACCTCCCTGGGTTCACAGATGGCTGACCCCGGCTGTGGAAAAAACTGCTATCTCTCTCCTCAGTCTTGAGCCTCTTGGACCCTGAATCTCGATCAGGTGCACTCAGCAACTGGCGACCCAGATGAGCCTGCCTCCCATCATCCAGCTCTCTCTCAGCTATACGGGCCGTCTCCATAACCTCAACATAGGTCTTCAAACGCAGAATTGCCACCCTCTCGCTAAGGGCCGGCATGAGACCCAAGGTGAACTTGTGGGCCTTCAGGTCCTCCTGCGCCACGGTCTCGGGAGCAAACTTGCTCAAGCTCCGGAATTCGCGCTCATACTCGGGCACCGTCTTTGTCCCTCGCTTCAGGCTGCCGAATTCCTCCCTCTTTTGCCACCTCAACGACTCGGGGAAGAACTCATCATGGAAGAGTTGCAGGAACTCGTCCCACAACATGTACTTGTACCGCACGGCTCCCCGCGACACTCGGCCACCACTCCAAAGCATTCCCTTCCAGTGCCGAATGGCTAGCCTCACCTTATCCTCCTCCCAGGGTAGGAGAAAGGAGAACACATGCTCGATCTGCCTCGGCAGGTGCTCGGCCTAACACCGGGTCCCCCTCCCCCTTGAATCGCGGAGGTTGTTTCTTTCGGAACCGTGTCACCACGTCATCCTCTGTATGAATCGGTACGCCGCCCAGCGAACTCTCACGCTCACGAGGCAGCTCCCCCACTTGTGGTGGTGGTGGAGGTGGCACCACCTGTTGTCCTGCCATCTCACGGCGCACCTCCTCCCGAACCTCTTGCCGGATGCCCTCCCTTAGCTCTCATACTTCTAGTCGGATGCCTTCCTGTAGCTGTGCCAGCAACAACGCATGTCCTCCAGCGGACTGCTTCGCACCCAGGCCCTCATGGGCAGATGACTCATCAGCCACTGCCCCGGACACACGTGTCACTCTCCTCGGTGACATTCTTACTACATGAAGTAAGAAGCATAAACGTCAGAACGCATTCGACAACTATCGAGTTTCACGACCTCTACCCCATTATCAAGTCAATTAGCACATGGCATCACACACATTCCAGTTCTCATGAAATTACATTGCACAGGAATCAATTCCACAGGCATACAACTCAAATAACACTAGTAACAAAATCAGAGTTGCACATTTCACACTTAATCACGTTATCCACATTTTTATCACAGTTTAGCACACATAGACAACAAATGCAACTAGTGCCCTAATGCCAATGCATGCAAATCCTACCACAAGACTGGAGTACCCCAAGTACACCTTAGAGGCTCAAAGAGGACCGGGTTGATCAGGCACGTCCCTCCAGGATCCTCCAAAGGCCAACTAGACCATGCTCGATACCATATTGTCACGCCCCGGATTTCCAACCCGAGGAAACCGGTTCGTGACTCCCCTTTACCAACGTTGTGGATAAGGGGGTTGGGATACAAGTTCTAAAACAGGATGACACATTATTCGGGAATAGACCAAATCAGGAGAATCCTTATTTAAAAACAAACCACAATAAAGGTTTTCAAAGTCAAACAACTTGGATTTATTACAATAAAAACCACTTTACAACATTTCTCACCGGGGTTACATCAATTACTATAAATTAACATAATCAAAAAGAAACGATAAAGCAAATACGGTCTTCCACCTTGGAATTCCACCTAACACCTGTAGGTTCCCGAAAGAAAACAAATCACAAGTAGGAGGGGTGTGCAACCACGTCTCGTAGGGATCAAGTCTCCCCCAACCCATCCCATGCACCTATCATCTATATGAGAGCGTGTACCAGTGCGATGACGTGACAGAAACAAATAGCAAGGAAACACACCACACAACGGGCGCAACCTCAGCCCCGGCCACACAGGCTCCACATCTCCATAGGCTAACACTTTAACCACCTCAAGCAAGTAATTTAACCGCCTCTTCAGGCAAGTGATTTAACTGCAAGTGATTTAACCGCCTCTTCAGGCAAGTGATTTAACCGCCTCTTCAGGCAAATGTTTTCCACAGACCTCTCGGGCTAACAACCGATCAAGCACACAAGATACACCTCGGTCACTCAGGCATAAAACCAAACATGTACTAGGAATATTCACACAGGTATTTTATCGAACATTTAACATGCACTGACCACCCAACGTCAGAATCATACCAAGACGCCATTGAAGGCCAACATTCATATAGGAGGTCATACCTATATGAATTTACATATAAATATTATAGCAACAACAATAGAAACTCTGTAGATCATCTACACAGGGCCTAACCCCGGGACAGACTAGGTAAGATAGAACCCCTAGCTTAATAGATTCCTTCACACCTTAGCCTCCATGCCAAACGCCGTCCGCCCATGGAAACACCACCGAGCGACCACGACCAGAAGTTCTTCTTCCTTCTCTCTATCTTTCTGCGATGGCTGCAGCGACCGAAGAAGAGAACCCTAATCCTAAAATAAGGAGCCTTCACTTCTTTATATAGACACCTCCACACCCAAAACGACATCGTTTTGATTAAATGAATCTTAGCATCAAAACGACGTAGTTTTGATGACAGACTACAACCTTTTTGCAACCACACAGGACAAAGCACTCATAATTTCACCATGGTCCTTTAGCAAAAGAGTATCAGAACAACAAAACAAGGGTAATGGAGGCTGCACGTGAGAAAGGCTCTTCTCACGGGCACCTCCAAATGTTCTAGAATTTTTTCACAAGCCTTAGAACAATATTAGGAAGGCTGCCATGCAAAAATATCCCCGCACGTGAAAAGCCATTCTCACGGGCATTCTCCCAATGGTGTGGATTCTTTTTATAGATTTTTATGATTTTGTAATTGTTTTCGTAAACATTCGTGAATAAGTTTGTGAATACATGTTGATGAACATTCATGAACAACAGAGTAATATTCGTGAATAGTTCATAAACATTATAGTCTAAGGCTTGTGTTCAGGTTTAGTTCATTAATGAATAATAATGAACACGTTTAACATCTTATTATTCATTTCGACCTGGTTCGTTTGCAGCCCTAGCTATGCATAATAACGGATTAGGTTTAGGTAGTTTAGGAAATAGGGATATATAATGAATTGGTTCATCTAATTCATCACAGGATAGGCATAAACGGGTCATCCATTTAGGCTCGTATTTTATACAGATCAGGAATTTATTGATCCGATCTGGTTCGTGTATGGATTAGATCGCTTTGTGGATCAATCCCTTTTTTCCAACAAACAATTAGTTTTTAACATTTTCCCACCCACTTTTAATACCAACATTCCCATAATCATACAATTGCTATATCGTTATATCAACAATTATCAACAAAAACAATAACAAATTACCTTATCATTATACCAACCACTATCGGATAATATAATTATAATCTCAAATGATCTCATGCGGTATGCCAAGAACAATATCAATAGATTCACAAGGTATATACAATTAAACGAAAACATACAACATATCAATTTAAACTTTGTGGAGTCACACAAACGACCGATGTGGGACTCACGTATATGACTAATCTCGTCTGAGGAGAGTCGATGCTTGAAGATGAGGGGATGAGGATGACATGACCGATGCTAGACTCACGCGGACGGCTAACGTCGGAGCTAATAATAAAAAAATAGTCAAATATTAAAAAAAACAGGTGCACACCCTAAGCGTGCTTGAATACACACCCTCGTGACCACGTCTTCATCTTCTTGCTCGGCTCCTCGACCCTAACCTGCATGTAGCCACACTCACACCACACACACATAGGCATAGAGGCGCTTTGCAATCCAGCCTCTAGTCCTAGTCGATGGTGACTTAGTCTCTGTTCGCCTAACTCTTGTCACGCCCCCAAATTCCAGGGAACCCGGAACCAGGAACATGACTTCCCCTTACCCGCAGCCGAAAGGTCAAGGGGTTGGTGACTAGCACCAATAGAGACTACACCGTGGGTGTTGTCTCAATCATGCAACCCTGTACGGTCATACATCAAGTGTAATCCCGTACTTTCCCATAAATCATCATGCATATAATAAGTCAAATAGTCATACGAGACATCACACCACAAATAGTATGCAAATACAATTGTCCATGAGACCCATGTCCAGGATACAATGCACAACAATACGGAATACAATAGTATCATACATCGAGTAGTGGGCATGTCCTCCTGGAAGAAAGTCCACTAGTCTCGGGTCACACCTGAAAAAGGTAAACAACAAGTAGGGGTGAGCGATAAGCTCGTAGGTGACCCCAAAACTCCACATCATGCAAACATACAAGTCTATATGCTCGGTGTACTCGTGCATCGTGTAGTGTGCACACTCATCAGGACTCGCCTGCCCACACAAGACAGCTTGTCCACGATCCTCAACAGGATCCCAGCTCGGGGCACTCGGCCCTACCATAGCGCTATATGCTCGGACACAGTGCCACACAGGCCTGCCATCGGCTCATATGGCTGCCATGGCCATAACGCAATATGCCCGGCCACGGTGCCACATAGACCCGCCATCGGCGCATATGCCTGCCCCGTCAACCACATAGCATCATTTGTGCTTCACCTGGTGAGAACCTAATAAGTCCTAGAGCCCAAGCCCCAATTCCTCAAACCAACATACGAAGACCAATATGGCCTTAAGGTTCACCATACTCCCGTTATAACCGAAGCCGGTCTTCACAAACCGATCATCATTCCTTGACCAAGGAAGGAGATACTCATAGGAGTTATTTTCTTGAAATAAAAAGTCCCAGGATTGGGTCTCCATATCATAACTATGATAATCTGATTTTTTGGAGATTTTTCTAAGATGTCTAACCCCACTTTCCAAAAATTCACCTCTACGAAAAACTAGATTTTTCCGAGATTTTGCACTAAATCCCAATTTTCACATTTTGGAAGAGTGAGAATTTATTTTTTTTATTATTTTTCTTTGAATCCAAATGGGGGGTATTTCGTTATTTACATTGTAACTACTTAAATGTGTAGATGGGTATAGGTTACAATGTAAATGATCCAATCCAGATGCGGTTATGCGCTCAAAGTCGCGAATCGCTTGACTCGTAGCTTCAGGGCTGCGACTCGTAGGCCGCGGAGCGCAGAATCTAGCGCGCCTCGAAGACTTGAAGCTGGTCTTCGATCTTCGACCTTCGGACTATGAACTACGGGTCTACGAACTACGGGTCTACGAACTATGAGTCTACGAACTACGGGTCTACGAACTATGAGTCTACGAACTACGAGTCTACGAACTACGACCCTACGACCCTATATCTTCCACCCTACGACCCGAAATTCGGATCTTCATCACTTCAACCCAGGTAGCGCGCCTAGGGTACTATTCATCATCGTTTTTGCCTGTTCTTCGTCCGGAACCGACCCAGCGACCCCCAGACGCTCCCAAACACACATTTTTTCGCAAAGACGACCATATCTCCCTCAAAATGCGTCTAGAACGCCTCTAAATCCCATAGTAACAACGAAATACACACATATAATTGCAGATTCGATAAATCTAGATCTAAACCTAGATTTCCATGGTTAACTTCTCAACCATCATGAAATACACGGTTATACAACCCCAAAATCACATAAACACATCTATACAATGATCTAAATCGGTTCTTAACCACAGATCTTATGCTAAACCATTAGATCTAACCTAGAATTGGATTTTCCCCCAAAATCTAGGGTTCATGCTTAATTTCATAAATCATGATAAATTTGTGCAGATCCAAAACGGAATCAAAATAAGGAGTTTAAGGACACCTACCTGGAGTGATTCTTTGAACTCCACGAACCCAAATTGCCCCAAATCCCCAAGGCTTCAAGCTTCCAAGCTCTCTCACTCTCTCTCAAATGCACAAACGTGATAGCGTAAAGTGAAAGCTCTTTCTTTTCTGCTATTTATATTTCTCGCAGTCATTGACCAATAACCGACCTAGTCAATCATTGACCTAGTCAATAATTGACCTCCCAACACAATAATTGACCTCCAAGGTCCCGAACTCCAAATTGAGTCAAATTATAGTCAAAACGCTCGAAATGATGAACAAAACACTAAGCAGGTATTATCACACTCAAATAACCACCCAAACGCAAAGTCAACCAATAAACCCTAGAAAGTCAACAATCAGGTCAAATGGGGCCTCGACTCGGAATTGGGCCCAGTGCAGTCAAAATGCTCACATCGACGACTATATTACCGTCCGAGATAGTTGCATCCCCATAAAATGGCTATCTCTCAAAATTACCCAAATACGAGTCTTTACATGACCCCTAGCTGGCGACGTTAAGCCGATGTTGTGCATCGATGAGCATCACTCCAAATTCCAAACTACCAGGCACTAATAGTCATTGGTTCTTTTGATTCCACTACCGATTGCTTGTGGCTTGCCACATGCCAACCATCGCTAGACCCAAACACATTGTTAGCGTGTACCCAACCCTCGACATTGTTGGCTTGTTGTGTTATACCTCAACTCCACTCCATATATCAGATCTAGATTTTTGGACACTAGACAAATTTATTGGTCGACTAAACCTCTAGCCTTCTACTAGATTTGAATTGTTGCATGTATTGTCGTTGAACCTCTCACCTTTGGCTGTCCCTCTATTCAAACAATCTATTCTGGACTTCTAATACGTTTTGTACGTAATTTGGAAAAACCTATATTTGGGTAGGGTGAGAGATAGCCATTAGATGTGGCTGAAAACATTTAGACAATAATGTGGTCGTCGATGTGAGCATTTTGACAAGATCTTGGGCCCGATTCGAGTTAAAGCCCCGAAAGGCTAGGTTTGTTGGTTGACCTTGTGTTTGAGCGATTAATTGGGTTGGAAAATATATAGATAGTGATGTACTTGTCATTTCAATCATTTTGATTGTAATTAGGCTTAATTTGAAGTTCGTGAACCTGGGAGGTCAATTATTATTTGTGGGGATTTATTATTGGAAAAAATATAAATAACAGAGAGAAAGAAAGAGCTTCCACGTTCCGTGATCCGTTTATATGTGGGAAAATAAGAGAGAGAGTGAGAGCTTGAGGAGGAAGCTTGAATCCTTACGTTTGGGGTGATTGGAACTTCTTGGATCCACTGAAACCATTCCAAGTAGGTGTTCCTAGCTTCTATCATTGATTACATCTTTGATTATGCCTGATATGAGCATGATTTAATGTAGTTAGTATGAAACCTTGAATTTGAGGGAAAATTGAAATTGAGCATGAAATCTTGATTATTTAGGTTATTTTGTAGTCAAATATAGCTCATAGGTCTTAGATACCCATGTTAAGGGTGGATTGAGGGTTAGAACATTATATTTGGGGTCCTTGGACTGGATTTCATCGAATGGTAATGTTTACAATTGATTGGATGGGATGTGTAGTCGAGGTGGTTGTGAGAATCGGGTGGTTTGGTCAACCAGTTTGATCGACCGAGTGATTTTTTTGAGTGTTTTGAGGTTTGGTCGACCAAGGGCAATTGAGTGAGGTTTGGTCAGGTGAATTAAGGGTCGTTTGATCGACCAAATGTTTCCCAGTGAGATTTAATCGACCAAGGGTGGTCGAGTGAGGCAATGGTCAAATGAAGGACCAGTTTTGATCGGCCACTATGGTCAAGTGAATAGTAGTCGAGTAAGGAGGGCTTGTTTTGATCGACCAACTCGGATATCAGTCCTGTTTCTAGCTATGGTCGACCAAGGTGGTCGTGTAAGAGGTGGTCAACCGAGATACTCCTATTTCAGCTTAACTAGTATCTTTTTTGGGTTGTTTTTCCACATCTTTTTCATGATTTAGTTCCAAAGCTATGAAACCCACGTTTTGGGTATAAAATAAGGGTGTCACGCCTCTAGCTCTAGGAGACCCAAAATTGGGTATGTGACTACCCTTTACTCGCACCCAAGGGCAAAGGGTTGGTGACTAGCACCGAGAAGGGGCACACCGCTGGTCTTGCCCAAATGCACCCGTACAATCATACAACAAGGGTATTCCTGTACACTCTCAAAACCATGCAATTGAAATGAAAATGAATTAGATTAAAATATCATCATAGTATAGCATACATATCATGAGAACCAAGATACAACGACGACGGACCTATGTCCAAGAACAAAATACGGTAATAATACAACGCAATCGAAATGGACATAGTCCCATACATCAACGAGATCTGGTTTGCTCAATCTACTTGACTGCAACCTTGTGGCTACCTCTTGCCTGAACTTGAAAGTCAAGACAGTAACATAGGGTGAACACAAAGGCTCAGTAGGTGACCTATAATACACTACCCGTGTATACATGTGCCAGTGAATGCATAACCACACAACAATGTATAGAATGTCGTATACAATACCAATGAAAGCATAAACACACACAACAACGTCCACATGACATGGTACTATGCAATACTAATGGAAGTATAAACGCACAAGGTCTACACAATCAAGTTAAACAAATAGTTCACAACTCAATTGATCGACATAGGGCAAGACTTTTACAGCCTGCCTGCCACAGTGGGAACATAGCATGAAAAGTAGGCACCCATGGGACCTTCCGATTTCAACCAGCCATGTAGGGGACCTCAGCTCCTAGCTAGCCTAATATGGGACCTCGGTTGACTAGCAAATAAAATTAACAAAACCCCACAACCAAGGCCTCTCGAACGCCATGAGGTTCGAAACCCATAACCATATTTATACCACATAACGTTTTATGCCAAGCAAACAACAAAATTTCAACAAAATCTTATATATGAAACCTGAGTTAGGAAAATAATAGGAATAACTCAAAAGGACTAGCCGACAGGACAAGAATTTTAGCCTCTCTAAAAGAGCTAGCTAATGTCGTTAAATCTCTCTTCAAGATAATAAATTCCCTAAGTTTGCACTAAAAGAATAGTGATAACGTGCATTTTATGCCGTTATTCTAGTGTTTATTTAGGATGTTAAGAGCATGATTAGAGCCTTATTGCCTCATATATCATATATATTTGCTCTAACCCCTAGGAAGATGCTAGTTGCAAATACATGTGCTTTTAAGTTGTTTTGGCAGATTTTGGACCTCACTTTTGACATAGTAGATGGCCTCAAACAATTGGCGTGCAAGAAGAAAAGTTTCTTGGAATGATGTCCTCTACCTGCCATAGAAATTTCAGAGCATTTGGAGCTGATTTGGAGCTGCACGTGAATTCACCCATTTCACGTGCAAGCCTATTTTTGCCTCTCAGGCCTCTACAGGATGCAAGGAAGCTTGGGGAGAAGTTTGAGCCGATTTGGAGGTACACGTGAATTCACCATATCACGTGCAAATTGGCGTGCAGAGATATTTTTGGACCGATCCAATCGTTTTTCCATGCCGATCATTTGTTCCTGAAGGCCCAAGTCCAAATTGTGGATGGAAGATAGAGTTTTTAATGTTTCGAGTGTTATTTATCAAAACTACGCCGTTTTGATAAGTGGGCTAGGTTACACACCTCAAAGCCCATCCAAACTCTATAAATACAAGCCTCCACGCCTTTGCTAGCCATGCCTAACCCCCCTACACGTTTTAGAGAGAGAGAGAGGCTCCACGACTTGGAGGTGCTCCTTGACCTAGGAGAGCAGCCGTCGCGGATTTTGGAGCCTGGATTTGAAGCTTTCGTTGTGCGCGTGGATTAGAAGAAGATGTTTAGCTTTTCTGCTATGGTTTTGCTTGTAATCATGCGTGAGTAGTCTTTTAATCTAGGGGAGCAATGTAGCCCCCCTTGTTGCATTCTTGTGTTTATGAATATTGGGTTTGGATGATTGAGTTTTGCATGTTTTATGAATCTGTTCTTAATTCTATCTTTGGATGTACACCTTGGTATTCTTAGCCCTAGTCTGGAGCGGATTGAGATTCATAACTTATTTGTAATTGGTGTGATCATTATCCTTTTGCAAGTATGATTTATTGGCTTTGCATGTTTGTGTGTTTTGATGACCACTCCGGCATACAACTCTTAAAAGGACCTCAATGACCATTTGTTGTCCTTGGCTTATGTTTAGCATGTTTTCAATCGACAACCCTAATATCATGAACCAGTAGAGATAACATAGGGAGGTGAAATTGTGACCCTAGATGCTTTTAATCCTTGAAACTTAATCCTAAAATCAGTTTACTTTCTTTGTTTATTCGGAAAACCAAATAAAAATTAGATCTTTAGTTTAAAAAAGAAAACTTTTTGCCAAGACATTTTATAGAACAAGAGTAATTGGGTGATTTGATTTGAGAACTAGAGAACTAGGTTAATCCCTGTGGGTTCGACCCCTTTCTTGCTGCTATTCTTTTAGTGCAAACTTAGGGAATTTATTATCTTGAAGAGAGATTTAACGACATTAGCTAGCTCTTTTAGAGAGGCTAAAAATCTTGTCTGTCAAATTGGCGCCGTTGCCGGGGATTCAACGGTTAACTAGTTTTTAAAATCAACATTGAGTGAAATTGTTTGAATTCTGATCTTGGTGTTTTATTTTGTCTTTACTTTTCCGTTATTTTGTGTTCGTTATTTGTTTATTTTGCATTGTTCGGAGCGCTTGGGTATGTTCTTGTTGTTTTACAGAACATACATCAAGGATTCCTAGTTGTGCATGCAAAGAGAGGAGGATATACAATTTACTCGGGAACCTGAAAGGTTGTTCAGAGCTCGGCGTAGAGCAGCTAGGGAAGCAGCACGTGAGGCTGAAGAAGCATTGCAAGGCTTGGAGCAATCCGTAGGCGATCTGATGGCAGATCTCAGACCTGATGGTGGTGCACCACACGGAGGGGCCAATTACAATGGCCAATATCCAGAAGAAGAGGGACATAGGTTTATGCCCGAACCTTCTTAAACTATGCGAGACCGATGATGTCGGACCATTATTCTCGGGGATTCGGCGGACAAGAGTCCAAGCAAATAGCTTCGAGCTGAAGCCGGCGTTGATCAACATGGTGAGCAACAACGCGTTTGGAGGAACAACCGTGGATGATCCACACCAGCATTTGATGAGGTTCTACCAGGTGTGCGACACCATCAAGATCAACAATGTGTCGGAGGAGGCAATAAAGCTAAGGCTTTTCCCTTTCTCTTTAAGGGATAGAGCTCTTGGCTGGTTCAACAGTCTGCCAGCAGGTTCAATCAACACTTGGGAGGAGATGCAGACCAAGTTCATGTCAAAGTACTTCCCTCCTTCCAAGGTGATCCAGCTCAGAGGAGAGATTAGAAGGTTCAGGCAAGATGAGATGGAGACTCTTCATGAAGCTTGGGAGCGTTTCAAAGACTTAGTGAGAAGATGCCCTGATCATGGAAGACCCCAGTGGATTCAAATTGAATCTTTCTACACAGGTCTTCAGTCCCATTCACAAGACAAGGTGAATGTAGTCGCTGGAGGATGCTCGATGAACCTAGAGCCCGAGCGCAGCAGCAGAGCTCTTGGAGAGGCTGTCATTAGCTGATTGGCAGTGGTCTAATGTGCGTACTTCAAAGCCGAGGGAGAAGATAGCTTCAGTTGAAAATTCTTCCAATGATGTGCAAGCACAAATTCAAGCTTTAGTGAAAGGCATGGAAGTATTGGCTCTTAAAGTTGAAGGATCACAACAAGCTTTACCAGAGTTCGAGCAGGCTGGAGTGGAGCTGAAGAAGCAAATTATGTTGGAGGAAAAGGCTTGTACCGAAAACAGCAATTTTATCCTCAACAACAACAACAAGGGTACAACCAGAATCGCAGCAATCTCAACCATTTCGGAGAACTCGGAACCGAGGGGGAGATACCTCATTTCAAGACAAATATGTGCCCCCGGGGATGAAGCGAGAATCCGTATGCTACGGATAATTATTTACACCCACCTCCCGGATTCGAGCAACGGCGCCAATTTGTCAGACAAGATTTTGAGCCTCTCTAAAAGAGCTAGCTAATGTCGTTAAATCTCTCTTCAAGATAATAAATTCCCTAAGTTTGCACTAAAAGAATAGCACCAAGAAAGGGGTCGAACCCACAGGGATTAACCTAGTTCTCTAGTTCTCAAATCAAATCACCCAATTACTCTTGTTCTATAAAATGTCTTGGCAAAAAGTTTTATTTTTTAAACTAAAGATCTAATTTTTATTTGGTTTTCCGAATAAACAAAGAAAGTAAACTGATTTTAGGATTAAGTTTCAAGGATTAAAAGCATCTAGGGTCACAATTTCACCTCCCTATGTTATCTCTACTGGTTCATGATATTAGGGTTGTCTGATTGAAAACATGCTAAACATAAGCCAAGGACAACAAATGGTCATTGAGGTCCTTTTAAGAGTTGTATGCCAGAATGGTCATCAAAACACACAAACATGCAAAGCCAATAAATCATACTTGCAAAAGGATAATGATCACACCAATTACAAATAAGTTATGAATCTCAATCCGCCCTGACTAGGGCTAAGAATACCAAGGTGTACATCCAAAGATAGAATTAAGAACAGATTCATAAAACATGCAAAACTCAATCATCCAAACCCAATATTCATAAACACAGAATGCAACAAGGGGGCTACATTGCTCCCCTAGATTAAAAGACTACTCACGCATGATTACAAGCAAAACCATAGCAGAAAAGCTAAACATCTTCTTCTAATCCACGCGCACAAGCAAAGCTTCAAATCCAGGCTCCAAAATCCGCGACGGCTGCTCTCCTAGGTCAAGGAGCACCTCCAAGTCATGGAGCCCTCTCTCTCTCTAAAACGTGTAGGGGGGTTAGGCATGGCTAGCAATGGCGTGGAAGCTTGTATTTATAGAGTTTGGATGGGCTTTGAGGTGTGTAACCTAGCCCACTTATCAAAACGGCGTAGTTTTGATAAATAACACTCGAAACATTAAAAACTCTATCTTCCATCCACAATTTGGACTTGGGCCTTCAGGAACAAATGATCAAGCATGGAAAAACGATTGGATCAGTCCAAAAATATCTCTGCACGCCAATTTGCACGTGATATGGTGAATTCACGTGCACCTCCAAATCGGCTCAAACTTCTCCCCAAGCTTCCTTGCATCCTGTAGAGGCCTGAGAGGCAAAAATAGGCTTGCACGTGAAATGGGTGAATTCACGTGCAGCTCCAAATCAGCTCCAAATGCTCTGAAATTTCCGTGGGCAGGTAGATGACATCATTCCAAGCAACTTTTCTTCTTGCACGCCAATTGTTTGAGGCCATCTACTATGTCAAAAGTGAGGTCTAAAATCTGCCAAAACAGCTTAAAAGCGCATGTATTTGCAACTAGCATCTTTCTAGGGGTTAGAGCAAATATATATGATATATGAGGCAATAAGGCTCTAATCATGCTCTTAACATCCTAAATAAACACTAGAATAACGGCATAAAATGCACGTTATCAAATATACCACACTTGAACCATTGCTTGTCCTCAAGCAAAAACATACAAGCATGCAAAAATAAAATAAACACGCAGTCAAACGGAAGAAAAGTAAAATAACAATCAAGGAGAATCATGGTTTCCTAAACATGCAACTCTATCATGATGAAATGGAAATTTAGGCATTAAAATGAGTCATACCTTAGTTCATTCATGTCCATATCCCTAGTCCAACAACCATGCAATATCTCCACTTAAATTTCAGATATGAGCAAGCAATCCATGATAAAATAGCACTTAGTTTCCCTTTAAGTTCTTACCAAGGATAAGCGGCCTCACTCAAATATAATAATTCTCAAGCCCCAATACCTATCAATGAACAATGGATGGAAAACTCTATCTCTACACTCGCCATCAGCTATTGATTAAGTACTTGCTAAGCAATCATGAGAGTTCCCTATTGTGCTCATCAAAGAAAACACACTCTCTATTCCACTTTATTTGAACTCACACTCTAGTCTAATAACCGATAAAACAAAACATGAGCCAAAGAATTTAGCTCAACACTCTCAAAACAAAACACAACTCACCCAATGTGGCTTCACAAATAAATAATCACACATAAACATCAAGCCATTGTGGCTTTTATTCCTGAATCTTTCTTTTTTTCTCTTTTCTTTCTCTTTTTTTTTTAGTAATAACCTTACAAGGTTGCATTTTATGCTCTCCCTTGATGGATTATTCATTTTTTTTTTACTCACATAACAAATAAATAAGACTGATTTTTCTAATGCAAACCCCTTGCCATTTTGCTACATAAGGAGAGACAGAAATTCATTGATGTCTCACATCCCATTTTCCAATTAAGTGATGGCTTTTTCACATTCTATATCACAAACCTTTTCCAATAATATCACACAATAAAGAAAAGAATGCAAAGACAATCACAGTGACTCGGAGGTCTTGCATCCTAACTCCACACACCAAACACCGAGCACTAATAAGTAATCACATGCTTACTTGACTCCTACCATTAAATAACTAATGTTGAATGCAAGAAGAGTAGCAAATCAAACTATTACCCATAAACCATAAATGTCACTCAAGGGCTAAAAAGAAGTTTGTTCTCATTTTTCTTTTCTTTTTCACTCAACTTTAAGGGTTACTTAGGTCTATCATAGCATTTCATGCTCGGCTAATATTCAAAACTCAGCTCCAAAAACATGGTGATATCATTCAAAGATAAAGACATGATTAAACCAATTCAGAGCACATTTTAACTACTTTAACACCCTTATCACAACATGATACTAATGTGGCCCAAAAAATTAAATTTTAAGCCTAAATTGCATACTTAATATCCATGTCTCCACAAGCAAATCATTCAAGCAACGCAAACAATCATGCAACTAAAAAACAGCTTTTTTTTTGTTTTTTTTTGTTTTTTTTTACAAATAAATAAAACATGCAATCACAACATAAAAGACAAGTAAGTGGCTCAAGTCACTCCCCATACACCACACTTAAAATATGCTATGTCCTCATGGCATAAAATAGGAGTAGGAAAATACTTACCCCTGGTTTGGCACACTGTAATAGTAGATGACATTGGCCACCATTCGTTGTACCTGAGCCACAAAGTCAACCGACGTCTCGCCGCGCACTTCCCGCTTTTCCTTCCCTTGTAGAATACCCATCATGTAGTAGCAAGTAAAGATCCCACACCTGAATTGGTCAGTCTGTTGGGGAATTTGCATTTCGTTGAGGTGAATAAGAGGGAGCTTGTCCTGCAACAATCCTTCTTTGATCATCGCCACTTTCATTCATTTGATGAACCCATGCACTAACCGTCTTTTCCTTCTAGCAAACCCTTCGCCTTGGCTTGGATCATATAGCACGGCATGTCCTACATCCAGGATTCAAACGGACAAGTACATAGTGGCGGTCAATGTGCACCGGAATCGGCACCTCATGCATACCATGCCAAGGGCGGTGCCCTTCATTCTCACCATTGATGCGTTGGCGCCACACCTCTTCGGACAAGGGTTGATTGAAAAGCTCACACAGCATGATGGAAGTGTATCGAGCTAAGGGGTAGTTATGAGGCTCAACCTCCACTACATAGCGCATGGTCCTGCGAAGAGGTCTATCTCGTCGGCGTGCAGAGATATTCATTCTCGGAGATCCTCTTCAAGCTAAAAGGGGTGAAGATATCATTATCCCGTATAAAGCGAGCCCTCTCGAACCGTGGAATTGATGAACTCTTCAAATGCCGCTTGGCTCTCGTCGATGATAAAGCTGGATTAATAATTAAATGGACAGGAGGGCCAAGTAGATCTTCAGGTTCAGCAGGCATGTATGCACCCCAAGAAACAGGAAGTATAGCAGCACCGAGCCCGAGAATATGCGAAGATCGGCAAAAGGCTGGAAGGGTGTATACCCTTCGCCGGCTTTGTCTCCTCTTGAGGCCGGAAGGGTGGATACCCTGTTGCCGGCGCCGCCTCCTCCGAGTGATAGTAAGATGGCCGAGCTGAAGGTTCTTGTTGAGGTGGATCCGCCTGGGCTGGATAAGCATCTTCGGGGGGATGGAGAGGGTTCTTCATCAGATATCTCCACTATAGGAGAACGTTTTGATACTTTCCTCTTGCTCAAAGCCTTCCAGATTTTGCCTAGGAGGCCTTTGACTTCTTTGTTGTCCTTCCTCGGGGCTTCCACCTCGCGCTGGGTTCTTGGCATTTGCCTCCCCTGAGCTGCTGTGTTTCTTGCCTCCAAGCTTCGGTAGATGCAGCAGGATGAGCTTCGGGGCCTCCCATGCTCTAGGTGATGCATGAGCAGCTACATCCGGGGCCTTCCACGCTCCGGTTCTAGGCCGTGAAGTAGCTTGTTGGTCTCCAGAGATGAGGGCCATTAATTCTTCAAATTGGGCATTAGTGATGTGCCCATTAGTGATTGCCCAATTGATGACCTCCACTTCGCTCACCACCTGCCCACTAATGCCTTGAAAGAAATTGAAATTGTCTTCTTTGTGTACATTGAACCGCATGTACATGGCAGTGAGTCCGTATAGAGTCTTGCTTCCTTTGATCCAAATGAGGAGAGGTCTCCCTTGCAAAGTCCGTGGATCGCTCCACATGAACACCGTGCCTAGCGCGGTGTGATGGAGGAAGAACATTGGTTGCCCAATGACCTCTGGGTACTGACCCCTAAACCTCCTTCACTTGCAATACTCTTAACACCCAGTGAGAACGAAAAGTAATGCTCTCCATGGAGGAAAAATGCAAAGCAGGCATGCTTTGAAATATCACACACAAAATTCTGCCATTTATCTGCTTGGATGAGTTTTTCTTCCACCATTTAAAAATGGTAGTGGCCCAATCCACATTTAGCATATGATCAATGCTATACATGAACTCCAGGTGTGGCTTAGGCACACTATCTAGCCCACTGTCTGAATCAATAAGCATTTCCCTACCAGGTAAGCTAGGCATCTAAATTTTCCAACAAAACCATTCTTGGTATACCGCCTTTGACTTTGAAATTTTCTAGCATAATTGCATGCAGTACCAAATTCTCCTAGGCTTACCGAGGGAAGCTATCACTAGGTACAGGGAGGTTAAAGCAATGTCTAATAATTTCAAGGGGTAATTCCGACATAAACCCCTTGCACGACCCCCTATCGGTTCATCCTCACTCCCGAGAGACAATCGCATAGAATTCTTGTAGGGCGAGTAGGAAATAGGCCTGGTCAGGCGGATACTAACCTTTGTAATCCCGAGTTTGAATTTTAACGACCACCTCTCTAGCCCAGCCCCAGCCTCGAAGCCTCCAAAGCCCGCATATCAAGAGCATGCCCCAAGAGTATCTCCTCCTCGGTTTGGCTATCAGCACTAGGTGAGTGCACCTCCTCTTGGCCGTCCTCCTTGTGCGCACCATCTTTGGAATGAGAAAATAAGAACAAGAGCAGAAAACCGAAGAGCAAGAGAGCAAACGGGCGAGTTTCTCTAATACTCAGATCTAGAGTGATTTTGGTGTGGAAGCCTTTGAAGATGGCCTCCCTTTATATAGCGTGCAGAAGGGAAGATGCGCCAATTGGCGTGATACACGTGCCCCTAACTTTTCGCAGTGTTCGACCAAAATACCCTCTACACGTGAATTGGCTGAATTGGCGTGCAGGTCGAATCATCCCAAACTTTAGTGGTGGGTCCACCTTAAGCCGGCAAGCAATAGTCCCTTCGCACGTGAATTGGTTGAAGCTTCTAGGAGGGCTAAAATCGGTATTTTGCATTTTTGGGCCTCCACATGACAGCCTATCAATTCGCGTGCAAGAGTAAACGTGAATCACATGGTCTTCATCTACTATTCCAGAAAGTTACAACGCAAAAGGAGTTGAACGTGAATTGGGCAATTCACATGCAAATTCACGTTCAGGCCCAAACGGCCCAAATTTCTCCACCGAGTTGCTTATGCATTATGGACCATCTTTAAGTCTTGCACGTGAATTGTTGGAGCCCATCTTCAAGCACTTTTGGGCTTCACTTGCTCCTTGCTCCTTGACTTTGACTTTAAAAATAATTCCACAAGTTCAGGACCCAATAATTTGCTCATCCTGCACATGGTTAGCTAAGAAAGGAACAAAGTCTCCTTGCACAATGGTTAGCTTGCAAACAAATCTATTGAATAAAATAAATAAAAGAAAATAACATAAAATAAAACATAGCAATAAACATTGGGTTGCCTCCCAACAGCGCTTTATTTAAAGTCTCGTAGCTAGACTTTCGGTTATGATCATGCAATGGTGAAAGAGAGGGAATCAACTATCTCCCTCTCGAGTTGAATCAAAGTATGGTTTCACCTATTGCCATTCACCCAAAATTTCTTGCCATCTACAACTTGGAGCTCAAAGCTCCCATATGGCTTCTTATCAACTATCACAAAAGGTCCCATCCACTTGGACCTTAATTTGCCAGGAAATAACCTCAACCTTGTGTTAAATAGAAGAACTTTCTGTCCTAAGGTTAAAGGTTCATTGTTGAGTTGCCTATCATGCCCATTTCTTAGTTCTTTCTTTGTAGAATTTAGCACTATCATAGGCATCCAACCTAAGCTCATCTAACTCAATTAATTGAGTCATCCTAAGCTCCTTGATCTCTTGTGGGTTAAAATTTAACTTCTTCAAGGCCCAATGAGCCTTGTGTTCTAGTTCCACAGGCAAGTGACATGCCTTACCATATAGAATACGGTAAGGTGACATCCCAATGGGAGTTTTGTAAGCTGTCCTATATGCCCATAAGGCTTCATCAAGCCTTTGAGACCAATCTTTCCTATTGGCTCCAACAGTTTTCTCTAAAATGGCCTTAATCTCCCTGTTGGACACTTCGCTTGTCCATTAGCTTGTGGGTGGTAAGCTAAAGACTTCCTATGAGTGACACCATACTTGTTCAATAATTTATCAAACAATATGTTGCGAAATGACTACCCTCATCACCGATTATAGCCCTTGGTGTCCCAAAACGGCTAAAGATGTTCCTAGTAAGGAAATGAGTCACAACCCTAGCATCATTCACTCTAGTAGGAATAGCTTCTACCCACTTAGACACATAATCCACAGCAAGCAAAATGTATGAATACCCATCGGAATTGGGGAATGGCCCCATGAAGTCAATGCCCCAAATGTCAAAAATTTCAACCGGAAGGATTCCAGGTTAAGGGCATCTCATTTTTCCTAGACAAACGACCTACCCTTTGACATCTATCACACTTTTTGATGTAGACATAGGTGTCTTTCACCATGTGAGGCCAATAAAAGCCACACTTGCATGACCTTAGCCACGCTTCTTTGCACCCCAAAGTGGCCCCCATAATGTGATGCATGACAATGATGTATTATGTCATCTACCTCCTCCTCAAGGACACACTTTCTAATGATTTGGTCTGGACACCACCTATAAAGAATTGGGTCTTCCCAAATGTATTTCCTAGCATCCACTACCAATTTCTTTCTCTGGTGGTAGTCTAATTGCTTGGGTATGAACCCGGTGGCTAAATAATTTGCTATGTCGGCAAACCAAGGAAGATGATGCACCTCAAACAACTTCTCATCAGGAAAGTCATCTACAATGGGAAGAGACTTAGGTGCATTCTCCACACGGGAGAGGTGATCAGCCACGGAATTTAGGGCTCCCTTTGTGTCTTTAATTTCAAGGTCAAATTCCCGTAAGAGGAGAACCCATCTAATCAAGCGTGGCTTAGCTTCTTTTTTAGCAAACAAATATTTCAATGCAGGCATGATCAGTATAAACAATGACTTTAGACCCCAAAAGGTAGGGTCTAAACTTGTTGCAACCATAAACCACGACTAAGAACTCTTTCTCGGTGGTGGTATAGTTCGTTGAGCATCATCTAAGGTTTTACTAGCATAGTAAATGACCCTAAACACCTTTTCTCGCCTTTGCCCTAAGACTACCCCCACAAGATAATCACTCGCATCACACATTAGCTCAAAAGGTTGAGCCCGAGTCAGGTGTGACTATAACAAGAGCGATGACTAACTTACCCTTGAGGATGTTAAAAGCTTCTAAGCAATCTTCATTAAACTCAAAGATTGTGTCTTTTTCTAACAACAATTTTTGAGAAGTCCTTAATGAATCTCCTATAAAAGCCAGCATGGCCAAGGAAACTTCTCACTCCTTTTTCATTAGTTGGAGGTGGCAGAGTCTCAATAGTGGAGATTTTTGCCTTGTCTACCTCCAAACCATGTGCGAACACCTTGTGCCCTAGAACTATCCCCTCTGTTACCATGAAATGGCATTTCTCCCAATTTAAGACTAGTTCCTTCTCCTCACATCTCTCTAAGACCACATCTAGATTTCTCAAGCACCGTTGGTAAGAGGAACCAAACACCGAGAAGTCATCCATGAAGACCTCCATGATCTCCTCAACCAAACCTTGAAAAATAGCCATCATACACCTTTGAAAGGTAACGGCGGGCATTACAAAGCCCAAATGGCATTCTCCTAAATGCAAATGTGCCAAAAGGGCACGTGAAGGTGGTCTTTTCTTGGTCCTCGGGCTTAACCATGATCTGATTATACCGGAATAGCCATCTAAAAAGCAGTAGTGACTATAGCCGGCTAACCTATCCAACATTTGGTCAATGAAAGGAAGAGGAAAATGATCCTTCCTAGTAGCCTTGTTCAGCCTTTCTATAGTCAACACACACTCTCCACCCCGTCACGGTGCGAGATGGGATCAATTCATTATTCTCATTCTTAATCACGGTCATGCCCCCTTTCTTGGGCACAACATGCAATGGACTCACCCACTCACTATCGAAATAGCATAAATTATACCCGCATTTTTCCATTTTAAAATTTCTTTTCTAACAACTTCTTTCATGGCAGGGTTTAATCTTCTTTGTCTTTCAAAGATGGGTTTAAAGTCATCATTCATCAAAATTTTATGCATACAAATCCCTGGACTAATACCCCTAATGTCTTCAATGTTCCATCCTAGGGCCTTTTTGTGTTTCCTAAGGACTTCTAGCAATTGAGTACACTCCACATCATTCAAATTAGAAGCAACAATGACAGGGAATTGATTTGTAGAGTCTAGAAATTCATACCTTAGGTGTCCAGGCAGCTCCTTCGATTCTGGAGCTGGATGCACGTCATCTTCTTTCTCCTCCTCGGCTTGCTCCAAAGAGTTTGTAGTTTGCTCATCTTCCTCACTGTCAAGTACATCTCTTCATCTTGTTGAGCTTCTATAAGTCGAAGGGCTCCATCATTGGTGGTGGTAATTTCTTCCGCCAAGTAATCTTCCACCAATTCCTCAAGGTCTTCAACCCAAAGGCAATCCTCCTCCTCTTGACCTTGCAAAGCCTTCCCCATGTGGAAGACTAAGGTCTCCTCATTAATTCTCGAGTTAGCTGCCCTTGAGCAACATCAATCAATGCACAACCCGTTCGAGAAACGGTCTTCCAAGGAGTAGCTGAACTCCTCTATCTTCTTCCATCACCAAAACTATAAAGTCCGCTGGAAATATGAAGGAGCCCACTTTGACTAACACGTCTTCAATTATCCCTTCAGGCCTTCCAAGAGACCGGTCAAGAAACCGCAATGATATGGAAGTGGGCTTCATGCCCTTAAGCCCAAGCCGCTTATACAACGCAAAGGAGATCAAATTGATGCTGGCCCCAAAATCACATAGGGCCTGTCGCTGCGGTGCATTGCCAATCACACAAGGGAGATTAAAGCTGCCCGGATCTTTATGCTTGATGGGCAAACTCGTTGAACAACACTTGCTCACCTCGTTAGTGATCGCCACCGTCTCATGATCCCCATACTTCCTCTTCTTTGTCACAAAATCTTTAATGTACTTTTCGTACCTAGGCATCTGCTCCAAGATTTCCACAAATGGAATATTAATCTCAAGCTTCTTGAACAAACTCAGAAAGCGCTCATACTCTTCTTCAACCCTCTGGTTCCTCGGCCTCCGAGGAAATGGCATAGTAGGCCCGAGCTCTTGCTTCGTTCTTGGCCTATTCTGTCTTGACTCACTGCTGTCCTTATTTTCTTGCACTCTTTCTTCGTTTTATCTGATTTTCCTTGGTCATTAGCTTCCAAGGGTCCGTCCGTTCTTCTGGAATTGCCTTCTTCTTAGGCTCTTCAGCTTCATTCGGTGTCTTCCCGCTCCTTAGAGTGATAGCCTTGCAACTCTCCTTGGGGTTCACCTCGGTGTCACTTGGAAAAGTATTGGTTGACACCTCTTGATTTACATTCTCGAGCCAAACTCACAAGCGACTTTTCTATATTCTTCATTGAAGATTCCATGGTGACTACCCTTTCCTCCAAACTATCCTCTCTTTTGGTTAGCTCATCCACATTCTCGATATACCCTTCCTCTTTCTTTGTTGAGGCCGAGGTCGTTCTTGCTCGAATCCGGGAGGTGGGTGTAAATAATTATCCGTAGCATACGGATCTGCTTCATCCCGGGGGGCACATATTTGTCTTGAAATGAGGTATCTCCCCCTCGGTTCTGAGTTCTCCGAAATGGTTGAGATTGCTGCCGATTCAGTTTGTACCCTTGTTGTTGTTGTTGAGGATAAAATTGCTTGTTTCTGGTACAAGCCTTTTCCTCCAACATAATTTGCTTCTTCGACTCCACTCCAGCCCCGCTCGCCCATTGGTAAAGCTTGTTGTGATCCTTCAACTTTAAGAGCCAATACTTCCATGCCTTTCACTAAAGCTTGAATTTGTGCTTGCACATCATTGGAAGAATTTTCAACTGAAGCTATCTTCTCCCTCGGCTTTGAAGTACGCACATTAGACCACCGCCAATCAGCTAATGACAGCCTCTCCAAGAGCTCTGGCTGCGCGTCAGGCTCTAGGTTCATCAAGCATCCTCCAGAACCGCATTCACCTTGTCTTGTGAATGGGGACCGAAGACTGTGTAGAAAGATTCAATTTGAATCCACCGGGGTCTTCCATGATCAGGGCATCTTCTCACTAAGTCTTTGAAACGCTCCCAAGCTTCATGAAGAGTCTCAATCTCATCTTGCCTGAACCTCGCTAATCTCTCCTCTGAGCTGGATCACCTTGGAAGGAGGGAAGTACTTTGACATGAACTTGGTCTGCATCTCCTCCCAAGTGTTGATTGAACCTACTGGCAGACTGTTGAACCAGCCAAGAGCTCTATCCCTTAAAGAGAAAGGGAAAAGCCTTAGCTTTATTGCCTCCTCCGACACATTGTTGATCTTGATGGTGTCGCACACCTGGTAGAACCTCATCAAATGCTGGTGTGGATCATCCACGGCTGTTCCTCCAAACGCGTTGTTGCTCACCATGTTGATCAACGCCGGCTTCAGCTCGAAGCTATTTGCTTGGACTCTTGTCTGCCGAATCCCGAATAATGGTCTAACATCATCGGTCTCGCATAGTCTAAGAAGGTTCTGGGCATAAACCTATGTCCCTCTTCTTCTGGATATTGGCCATTGTAATTGGCCCCTCCGCGTGGTGCACCACCATCAGGTCCGAGATCTGCCATCGGATTGCCTACGGATTGCTCCAAGCCTTGCAATGCTTCTTCACCTCACGTCGTGCTTCCCTAGTCGCTTCTACGCCGAGCTCCGAACAACCTTTCAGGTTCCCGAGTAAATTGTATATCCTCCTCTCTTTGCATGCACAACTAGGAATCCTTGATGTATGTTCCTGTAAAACAACAAGAACACACCCAGAGCTCCGAACAATGCAAAATAAACAAATAACGAACACAAAATAAAGAAAAGTAAAGACAAAATAAAACACCAAGATCGAATTCAAACAATTTCACTCAATGTTGATTTTAAAAACTAGTTAACCGTTGAATCCCCGGCAACGGCGCCAATTTATTGAGACAAGATTTTTAGCCTCTCTAAAAGAGCTAGCTAATGTCGTTAAATCTCTCTTCAAGATAATAAATTCCCTAAGTTTGCACTAAAAGAATAGCAGCAAGAAAGGGGTCGAACCCACAGGGATTAACCTAGTTCTCTAGTTCTCAAATCAAATCACCCAATTACTCTTGTTCTATAAAATGTCTTGGCAAAAAGTTTTCTTTTTTAAACTAAAGATCTAATTTTTATTTGGTTTTTCCGAATAAACAAAGAAAGTAAACCGATTTTAGGATTAAGTTTCAAGGATTAAAAGCATCTAGGGTCACAATTTCACCTCCCTATGTTATCTCTCCTGGTTCATGGTATTAGGGTTGTCTAATTGAAAACATGCTAAACATAAGCCAAGGACAACAAATGGTCATTGAGGTCCTTTTAAGAGTTGTATGCCGGAATGGTCATCAAAACACACAAACATGCAAAGCCAATAAATCATACTTGCAAAAGGATAATGATCACACCAATTACAAATAAGTTATGAATCTCAATCCGCCTGGACTAGGGCTAAAAATACCAAGGTGTACATCCAAAGATAGAGATTAAGAACAGATTCATAAAACATGCAAAACTCAATCATTCAAACCCAATATTCATAAACACAACAAAGCAACAAGGGGGCTACATTGCTCCCTTAGATTAAAAGATTACTCACGCATGATTACAAGCAAACACAAAGCGGAAAAGCTCAACATCTTCTTCTTATCCACGCGCACAGCAAAGCTTCAAATCCAGGCTCCAAAATCCGCGACGGCTGTTGCGACGGCCGCAATGGCTGCTCTCCTAGGTCAAGGAGCTACCTCCAAGTCGTGGAGCCTCTCTCTCTCTCTAAAAACGTGTAGGGGGTCTAGGGATTCATAGCAGAGGGCGTGGAGGCTGTATTTATAGAGTTTGGATGGGCTTTGAGGTGTGTACCCTAGCCCATTTATCAAAACAGCGTAGTTTTGATAAGTAACACTCGAAACTTTAAAATCTCTATCTTCCATCCACAATTTGGACACGGGCCTTCAGAAACAAATGATCAGCATGGAAAAACGATAGGATCGGTCCAAAAATATCTCTGCACGTCAATTTGCACGTGATATGGTGAATTCACGTTCACCTCCAAATCAGCTCAAACTTCTCCCCAAGCTTTCTTGCATCCTGTAGAGGCCTGAGAGACAAAAATAGGCTTGCACGTGAAATGGGTGAATTCATGTTCAGCTCCAAATGCTCTGAAAGTTCTGTGGTAGGTAGAGGACATCATTTTAAGAAACTTTTGTTCTTGCACGCCAATTGTTTGAGGCCATCTACTATGTCAAAAGTGAGCTCCAAAATCTGCCAAAACAACTTAAAAACGCATGTATTTGCAAATAGCATCTTCGTAGGGGTTAGAGCAAATATATATGATATATGAAGCAATAAGGCTCTAATCATGCCGACAGACATCCTAAATAAACACTAGAATAACGGCATAAAATGCACGTTATCAAATACACCACACTTGAACCATTGCTTGTCCTCAAGCAAAAACATACAAGCATGCAAAAATAAAATAAACACGCAGTCAAACGGAAGAAAAATAAAATAACAATCAAGGAGAATCATGGTTTCCTAAGCATGCAACTCTATCATGATGAAATGGGAATTTAAGCATCAAAATAAGTGATAGCTTAGTTCATTCATGTCCATATCCCTAGGTCCAACAACCATGCAATATCACCACTTAAATTTCAGATATGAGCAAGCAATCCATGATAAAATAGCACCTAGTTTCCCTTTAAGTTCTTACCAAGGATCAGCGACCTCACTCAAATATAATAATTCTTAAGCCCAATACCTATCAATGAACAATGGATGGAAAACTCTATCTCTACACTCGCCATCAGCTATTGATTAAGTACTTGCCAAGCAATCATGAGAGTTCCCTATTGTGCTCATCAAGGAAAACACACTCTCTATTCTACTTTATTTGAACTCACACGCTAATCTAAACTCAATAAACTCACACTCTATTCTAATAACTGAATAAACAAAACATGAGCCAGAGAGTTGAGCTCAACACTCTCAAATTAACAAAACCGAGCCAATGTGGCTTCAAATCTAAACAATCACACATAAACATCAAGCCATTGTGGCTTTTATTTTGAATCCCTCTTTTCTTTTCTTTTCTTTCTTTTTTTTTTTGTTGTTTTTTTTTTAGTAATAACCTTACAAGGTTGCATTTTATGCTCTCCCTTGATGGATTATTCACTCTTTTTTTTACTCACATAACACATAAATAAGACTCGATTTTTCTAATGCATACCCCTTGCCATTTTGCTACATAAGGAGAGAGAAATTCATTGATGTCTCACATCCCATTTTCCAATTAAGTGATGGCTTTTTCACATTCTATATCACAGCCTTTTATATTTACAACATAACAAACAATATACATAGGAAGTCAAAGTAACTTAAAGGTCTTGCACCCTAACTAAACACCAAACACCGAGCACTAATAAGTAATCACATGCTTACTTGACTCCTACCATTAAATAACCAATGTTGAATGTAAGAAGAGTAGCAATTATTACCCATACCCTAAATGGCACTCAAAGGCTAAAAAGAAGCTGTTCTCATTTTTCATTTCTTTTTTTACTCAACTTTAAGGGTTACTTAGGTCTATCATAGCATTTCATGCTCAGCTAATATTCAAAATTCAGCTCCAAAAACATGGTGATATCATTCAAAAGATAAAGACATGATTAAACCAATTCAGAGCTCATTTTAACTACTTTAACACCCTTATCACAACATGATACTAATGTGGCCCAAAAAGTAAAATTTGTAGGCCAAAATTGCATACTTAATATCCATGTCTCCACAAGCAAATCATTCAAGCAAACAACTCAAATGATCATGCAACTAAAGTTTTTTTTTTAAATAAAACATGCAATCACAACATAAAAGACAAGCAAGTGGCTCAAGTCACTCCCATACACCACACTTAAAATATGCTATGTCCTCATGGCATAAAATAGGGAGTAGAAAAATACTTACCTCTCGGTTGGCAAGTCAGTAATAGTAGATGACATTGGCCACCATTCGTCGCACCTGAGCCACAAAGTCAACCGATGTTTCGCCTCGCACTTCCCAAGTTTCCTTCCCTTGCGAATAGCCATCATGTAGTAGCAAGCAAAGATCCCATAGCTGAATTGGTCAGGTTGTTGGGGAATTTCAATTTCGTTGCGGTGAATAAGAGGTAGCTTGTCCGCCAATAAGCCTTCTTTGATCATCGCCGCTTTGGTTCGTTTAATGAACCTATGCACTAACTTGTCTTTTCCGTCTGGCAAACCCTTCGCCTTGGCTTTGGTCATATAACATGGCATGTCCTAGATCCCGATTCAAACGGACCAATACATAGTGGCGGTCAATGTGCACTGGAATCAGCACCTCATGCATACCATGCCAAGGGCGGTGCCCTTCATTCTCATCATTGATGCGTTGGCGCTACACCTCTTCGGACAAGGGTTGATTGAATATTTCGCACAGCATGATGGAAGTGAACCGAGCTAATGGGTAGTTATGAGGCTCGGCCTCCACTACATAGCGCATGGTCCTGAAGAAGAGGTCTATCTCGTCGCAATAGAGATATTCATTCTCCGAGATCCTCTTTAGGCTAAAAGGGGTGAAGTTATCATTATCCCGTATAAAGCGAGCCCTCGAACCGTGGAATTGATGAACTCTTCAAATCTTTGCTTGGCTCTCGTCGGATGATAGAGCTGGATTAATGACTAAATGGATAGGAGGGCCAAGAAGATCTTCAGGTTCAGCAGGCATGTATGCACCCCAAGAGACAGGAAGTATAGCAGGCACAAGAGCCTGAGAATATGCAGGATCAGTAAAAGGCTGGAAGGGTGAATACCCTTCTGCTGGCTTTGTCTCCTCTTGAGGCTGGAAGGGTGAATACCCTCGTTGCCGGCTCTCCCTCCTATGGGTGATAGTAGGATGGCCGAGCCGAAGGTTCTGGTGGAGGTGGATCTGCCTGGGCTGGATAAAAATCTTCGGGGGGATGGAGAGGGTTCTTCATCAGGATATCTCCACTATAGGAGAACGTTTTGATGCTTTCCTCTTGCTCAAGGCCTTCCAGATTTTGCCTAGGAGGCCTTTGACTTCTTTATTGTCCTTCCTCAGGGCTTCCACCTCGCGTTGGGTTCTGGCATTTGCCTCCCTGAGCTGCTGTGTTTCTTGCCTCCAAGCTTCGGTAGATGCAGCAGGAGGAGCTTCTGGGGCCTCCCATGCTCTAGGAGATGCATGAGCAGCTACGTCTGGGGCCTCCCATGCTCTGGTTCTAGGTTGTGAAGTAGCTTGTTGGTCTCCAGAGATGAGGGCCATTAATTCCTCAAATTGGGCACTAGTGATGTGCCCATTAGTGGCTCGCCAAATTGATGACCTCCACTTCGCTCACCACCTGCCCACTAATGCCTTGAAAGAAATTGAAAATATCTTCTTTGTGTACATTGAATTGCATGTACATGGCAGTGAGTTTGTATAGAGTCTGCTTCCTTTGATCCATATGAGGAGAGGTTTCCCTTGCAAAGTTAGTGGATTTCTCCACATGAATGCTTTGTGCCTTGCGGGTTGTGATGGAGGAGGAACATTTGTTGCCCAATGACCTCTGGTATCGATTCCCAAACCTCCTTCAGCATGCAATACTCTTAACACCCACTGAGAAGGAAAAGTGATGGTATCCGTGGAGGAAAAATGCAAAGCAGGCATGCTTTGAAATATCAAACACAAAAATCTGCCATTTATCCGCTTTGATGAGTTTTTCTTCCACCATTTAAAAATGGTAGTGGCCCAATCCACATTTAGCATATGATCAATGCTATACATGAACTCCAGGTGTGGCTTAGGCACACTATCTAGCCCACTGGTCCGAATCAATAAGCATTTCCCTACCCAGGTAAGCTAGGCATCGAAATTTTCCAACAAAACCATTCTTGGTATACTACCTTCGACTTTGAAATTTTCTAGCATAGTTGCATGCGTACCAAATTCTCCTAGGCTTAGCCGAGGGAAGCTATCACTTGGTTCAGGGAGGTTAAAGCAATGTCTAATAATTTCAGGGGTAATTCGACATAAACCCCTTGCACAACCCCTATCGGTTCATCCTCACTCCCAAGAGACAGATGCATAAAATTCTTGTAGGGCGAGTAGGAAATAGCTTGCTGGGCGGATACTATCCTTTGTAATCCCAGATTTTGAATTTTAAGAGCCACCTCTCTAGCCTAGCCCAGCTCCGAAGCCTCCAAAGCCTGCATATCAAGGGCATGCCCCAAGAGTATCTCCTCCTCAGGTTGGCTATCAGCACTAGGTGAGTGCATCTCCTCCTGGCCAGTCCTCCTTGTGCACACCATCTTTGGAATGAGAAAATAAGGGCAAAGAGCAAAAACTCGAAGAGCAAGAGAGCAAAAGAGCAGAGTTTCTCTAATACTCGGATCTGGAGTAATTTTGATGTGGAAACCTTTGAAGATGGCCTCTCTTTATATAGCGTGCGAAGGAAGGATGCTCCAATTGGCGTGATACACGTGTCCCTAAATTTTCAGAGTGTTATGACCAAAATAGCCCTTGCACGTGAATTGGCCGAATTGGCGTGCAGGTCGAATCGTCCCAAACTTTGGTAGTGGGTACCACTTGAGTTGGCAAGCAATAGTCCCTTCGCACGTGAATTGGTTGAAGCTTCTAGGAGGGCTAAAATCGGTATTTTGCATTTTTGGGCCTCCACATGACAGCTATCAATTCGCGTGCAAGAGTAAACGTGAATCGCATGGTCTTCATCTACCATTCCCAGAAAGTTACACTCAAAAGGAGTTGCACGTGAATTGGGCAATTCACGTGCAAATTCACGTTCAGGCCCAAACTGGCCCAAATTTCTCCACTTTGTTGCTTGTGCATTATGGACCATCTTTAAGTCTTGCACGTGAATTGTTTGAGCTCATCTTCAAGCACTTTTGGGCTTCACTTGCTCCTTGCTCCTTGACTTTGACTTTAAAAACAATTCCACAAGTTCAAGACCCAATAATTTGCTCATCCTGCAAATGGTTAGTTAAGAAAGAAAGCAAAGTCTCCTGCATAATGGTTAGCTTGCAAACAAATTTATTGAATAAAATAAATAAAAGAAAATAACATAAAATAAAACATAGCAATAAACATTGGGTTGCCTCCCCAACCAGCGCTTTATTTAAAGTCTGTAGCTAGACTTTCGGTTATGATCATGCAATGGTGAAAGAGAGGGAATCAACTATCTCCCTCTCGAGTTGAATCAAAGTATGGTTCCAGTCTGTTGCCATTCACCCAAAATTTCTTGCCATCTACGACTTGGAGCTCAAAGCTCCCATATGGCTTCTTATCAACTATCACAAAAGGTCCCATCCACTTGGACCTTAATTTTCCAGGAAATAACCTCAACCTTGTGTTAAATAGAAGAACTTTCCTGCCCTATGGTTAAAGGTTCATTGTTGAGTTGCCTATCATGTCATTTCTTAGTTCTTTCTTTGTAAAATTTAGCACTATCATAGGCATCCAGCCTAAGCTCATCTAACTCAATTAATTGAGTCATCCTAAGCTCCTTGATCTCTTGTGGGTTAAAATTTAACTTCTTCAAGGCCCAATGCGCCTCTGTTCTAGTTCCACAGGCAAGTGACATGCCTTACCATATAGAATACCTGGTAAGGTGACATCCCAATGGGAGTTTTGTAAGCTGTCCTATATGCCCATAAGGCTTCATCAAGCCTTTGAGACCAATCTTTCCTATTGGCTCCAACAGTTTTCTCTAAAATGGCCTTAATCTCCCTGTTGGACACTTCGCTTGTCCATTAGCTTGTGGGTGGTATGCTAAAGACTTCCTATGAGTGACACCATACTTGTTCAATAATTTGTCAAACAATTTGTTGCGAAATGACTACCCTCATCACTGATTATAGCCCTTGGTGTCCCGAAACGGCTAAAGATGTTCCTAGTAAGGAAGTGAGTCACAACCCTAGCATCATTCACTCTAGTAGGAATAGCTTCTACCCACTTAGACACATAATCCACAGCAAGCAAAATGTATGAATACCCATCGAATTGGGGAATGGCCCCATGAAGTCAATGCCCCAAATGTCAAAAATTTCAACTGGAAGGATTCCGGTTAAGGGCATCTCATTTTTCCCAGACAGGACCACCTACCCTTTGAAATCTATCACACTTTTTGATGTAGACATAGGTGTCTTTCACCATGTGAGGCCAATAGAAGCCACACCTGCATGATTTTAGCCACAGTTCTTTGCACCCCAAAGTGGCCCCCATAATGTGATGCATGACAATGATGTATTATGTCATCTACCTCCTCCTCAAGGACACACTTTCTAATGATTTGGTCAGGACACCTCCTATAAAGAATTGGGTCTTCCCAAATGAATTTCTTAGCATCCACTACCAATTTCTTTCTCTGGTGGTAGTCTAACTGCTTGGGTATGAACCCAGTGGCTAAATAATTTGCTATGTCAGCAAACCAAGGAAGATGATGCACCTCAAACAACTTCTCATCAGGAAAGTCATCTACAATGAGTAGAGACTTAGGTGCATTCTCCACACGGGAGAGGTGATCAGATTCCTGTAAGAGGAGAACCCATCTAATCAAGCGTGGCCTAGCTTCTTTTTTAGCAAACAAATATTTCAATGCGGCATTATCGGTATAAACAATGACTTTAGACCCCAAAAGGTAGGGTCTAAACTTGTTGCAGCCATAAACCACGGCTAGCAACTCTTTCTCAGTGGTGGTATAGTTCTATTGAGCATCATCTAAGGTCTTACTAGCATAGTAAATGACCCTAAACACCTTTTCTCGCCTTTGCCCTAAGACTACCCCCACAAGATAATCACTCGCATCACACATTAGCTCAAAAGGTTGAGCCCAGTCAGGTGTGACTATAACAGGTGCAGTGACTAACTTACCCTTGAGGATGTTGAAAGCTTCTAAGCAATCTGCATTAAACTCAAAGCTTGTGTCTTTTCTAACAACCTACTCATGGGTTTTGCAATTTTTGAGAAGTCCTTAATGAATCTCCTATAAAAGCCAGCATGGCCAAGGAAACTTCTCACTCCTTTTTCATTGGTTGGAGGTGGCAGAGTCTCAATAGTGGAGATTTTTGCCTTGTCTACCTCCAAACCATGTGCGGACACCTTGTGCCCTAGAACTATCCCCTCGTTACCATGAAATGGCATTTCTCCCAATTTAGGACTAGTTCCTTCTCCTCACACTCTCTAAGACCACATCTATATTTTTCAAGCATCGTTGGTAGGAGGAACCAAACACCGAGAAGTCATCCATAAAGACCTCCATGATCTCCTCAACCAAACCCCGACAAATGGCCATCATACACCTTTGAAAGGTGGCAGGGGCATTACAAAGCCCAAATGGCATTCTCCTAAATGCAAAAGTGCCAAAAGGGCACGTGAAGGTGGTCTTTTCTTGGTCCTCGGGCTTAACCATGATCTGATTATACCCGGAATAGCCATCTAAAAAGCGGTAATTACTATAGCCAGCTAACCCATCCTACATTTGATCAATGAAAGGAAGAGGAAAATGATCATTCCTAGTAGCCTTGTTCAGCTTTCTATAGTCAACACACACTCTCCACCCCGTCACGGTGCGAGATGGGATCAATTCATTTTTCTCATTCTTAATCACGGTCATGCCCCCCTTTCTTGGGCACAACATGCAATGGACTCACGCACTCACAATCTAAAATAGCATAAATTATACCCGCATTTTTCCATTTTAAAATTTCTTTTCTAACAACTTCTTTCATGGCAGGGTTTAATCTTCTTTGTCTTTCAACAGTGGGTTTAAAATCATCATTCATCAAAATTTTATGCATGCAAATCCCTGGACTAATACCCCTAATGTCTTCAATGTTCCATCCTAGGGCCTTTTTGTGTTTCCTAAGGACTTCTAACGATTGAGTACACTCCACATCATTCAAATTAGAAGCAACAATGACAGGGAATTGATTTGTAGAGTCTAGAAATTCATACCTTAGGTGTCCAGGAAGCTCCTTCGACTCTGGAGCCGGAGGCACATCTTCTTCTTTCTCCTCCTCACCTGCTCCAAAGAGTTTGTAGTTTGCTCATCTTCCTCATTGTCAAGTACATCTCTTCATCTTGTTGAGCTTCTATAAGTGAAGGGCTCCATTATTGGTGGTGGTAATTTCTTTCGCCAAGTAGTCTTCCACCAATTCCTCAAGGTCTTCAACCCAAAGGCAGTCCTCCTCCTCTTGACCTTGCAAAGCCTTCCCCATGTCGAAGACTAAGGTCTCCTCATTAATTCTCGAGTTAGCTGCCCTTGAGCAACATCAATCAATGCACACCCCTGTTCGAGAAATGGTCTTCCAAGGAGTAGCTGAACTCCTCTATCTTCTTCCATCTCCAAAACTACAAAGTCCGCTGGAAATATGAAGGAACCCACTTTGACTAACACATCTTCAATTATCCCTTCAGGCCTTCCAAGAGACCGGTCAAGAAACCGCAATGATATGGAAGTGGGCTTCATGCCCTTAAGCCCAAGTGCTTGTACAAAGCAAAGGAGATCAAATTGATGCTAGCCCCTAAATCACATAAGGCCTGCCTTGGGTGCATTGCCAATCACACAAGGGAGATTAAAAGCTGACAGACAAGATTTTTAGCCTCTCTAAAAGAGCTAGCTAATGTCATTAAATCTCTCTTCAAGATAATAAATTCCCTAAGTTTGCACTAAAAGAATAGCGGCAAGCAAGGGGTCGAACCCATGAGGGATTAGCCTAGTTTTCTAGTTCTCAAATCAAAACACCCAATTACTATTGTTCTATAAAATGTCTTGGCAAAAAGTTTTCTTTTTTAAACTAAAGATCTAATTTTTATTTGGTTTTCTAAATAAACAAAGAAAGTAAACTGATTTTAGGATTAAGATTCAAGGATTAAAAGCATCCAGGGTCACAATTTCACCTCCCTATGTTATCTCTCCTGGTTCATGGTATTAGGGTTGTTTGATTGAAAACATGCTAAACATAAGCCAAGGACAACAAATGGTCATTGAGGTCCTTTTAAGAGTTGTATGCCGAATGGTCATCTAAACACACAAACATGCAAAGCCAATAAATCATACTTGCAAAAGGATAATGATCACACCAATCACAAATAAGTTATGAATCTCAATCCGCCCAGGACTAGGGCTAAGAATACCAAGGTGTACATCCAAAGATAGAATTAAGAACAGATTCATAAAACATGCAAAACTTCAATCATCCAAACCCAATATTCATAAATTCAACATAGCAACAAGGGGGCTACATTGCTCCCCTAGATTAAAAGAACTACTCACGCATGATTACAAGCAAAACCATAGCGAGAAAAGCTAAACATCTTCTTCTAATCCACGCGCGCAACAAAGCTTCAAATCCAAGATCCAAAATCCGCGACGGCCGTCGCAATCTGCTGCGACGGCTGCGATGGCTGCTCTCCTAGGTCAAGGAGCAACCTCCAAGTCGTGGAGCCTCTCTCTCTCTCTAAAAACGTGTAGGGGGGCTCTAGGGATGCATAGCAGAGGGCGTGGAGGCCGTATTTATAGAGTTTGGATGGGCTTTGAGATGTGTACCCTAGCCCATTTATCAAAAGGGCGTAGTTTTGATAAGTAACACTCGAAACTTTAAAATCTCTATCTTCCATCCACAATTTGGACATGGGCCTTCGAAACAAATGATCGGCATAGAAAAACGATAGGATTGGTCCAAAAATATCTCTGCACGCCAATTTGCACGTGATATGGTGAATTCACGTGCAACTCCAAATCAGCTCAAACTTCTCCCCAAGCTTCCTTGCATCCTGTAGAGGCATGAGAGGCAAAAATAGGCTTGCACGTGAAATGGGTGAATTCACGTGCAGCTCCAAATCAGCTCCAAATGCTCTGAAATTTCTTTGGTAGGTAGAGGACATCATTCTAAGAAACTTTTGTTCTTGCACGCCAATTGTTTGAGGCCATCTACTATGTCAAAAGTGAGCTCCAAAATCTGCCAAAATAGCTTAAAAACGCATGTATTTGCAAATAGCATCTTCCTAGGGGTTAGAGCAAATATATATGATATATGAAGCAATAAGGCTCTAATCATGCTCTTAAACATCCTAAATAAACACTATAATAACGGCATAAAATGCACGTTATCAAATACACCACACTTGAACCATTGCTTGTCCTCAAGCAAAAACATACAAGCATGCAAAAATAAAATAAACACACGATCAAACGGAAGAAAAATAAAATATCAATCAAGGAGAATCATGGTTTCCTAAGCATGCAACTCTATCATGATGAAATGGGAATTTAAGCATCAAAATGAGTCATAGCTTAGTTCATTCATGTCCATATCCCTAGTCCAACAACCATGCAATATCACCACTTAAATTTCAGATATGAGCAAGCAATCCATGATAAAATAGCACCTAGTTTCCCTTTAAGTTCTTACCAAGGATAAGCAGCCTCACTCAAATATAATAATTCTCAAGCCCAATACCTATCAATGAACAATGGATGGAAAACTCTATCTCTACACTCGCCATCGCCTATTGATTAAGTACTTGCCAAGCAATCATGAGAGTTCCCTATTATGCTCATCAAAGAAAACACACTGTCTATTCTACTTTATTTGAACTCACACTCTAGTCTAAACTCAATAAACTCACACTCTATTCTAAGAACCGATAAAACAAAACCATGAGCTAAGGAATTGAGCTCAACACTCTCAAAACAAAACACAACCGAGCCAATGTGGCTTTTATTCTAAATCTTTCTCTTTTTTTTGTTGTTTTTTTGCAATAATCTTACAAGGTTGCATTTTATGCTCTCCCTTGATGGATTATTCACTCTTTTTTTTTTTACTCACATAACACATAAATAAGACTGATTTTTCTAATGCATACCCCTTTCAAAATGTGATGGGCTTTTTCCACAATGTGCATCACAGCCTTTTATATTTACAACACAACAAACAAAAATTAGGATACATAGGAAGTCAAAGTGACTTAAAGGTCTTGCATCCTAACTCCACACACCAAACACTGAGCACTAATAAGTAATCACATGCTTACTTGACTCCTACCATTAAATAACCAATGTTGAATGCAAGAAGAGTAGCAAATCAAACTATTACCCAAAAAACCATAAATGTCACTCAAGGGCTAAAAAGAAGTTGTTCTCATTTTTCATTTCTTTTTCACTCAACTTTAAGGGTTACTTAGGTCTATCATAGCATTTCTTGCTCGCCTAATATTCAAAACTCAGCTCCAAAAACATGGTGATATCATTCATAAGATAAAGACATGATTAAACCAATTCAGAGCACATTTTAACTACTTTAACACCCTTATCACAACATGATACTAATGTGGCATAAAAATTAAATTTTAAGCCAAAATTGCATACTTAATATCCATGTCTCTACAAGCAAATCATTCAAGCAAACAATTCAAACAATCATGCAACTAATTTTTTTTTTAAATAAAACATGCAATCACAACATAAAAGACAAGCAAGTGGCGTGGCTCAAGTCACTCCCATACACCACACTTAAAATATGCTATGTCCTCATGGCATAAAAATAGGGAGGAGGAAAATACTTACCCCCTGGTTTGGCAAGTCGTAATAGTAGATGACATTGGCCACCATTCGTCGCACCCGAGCCACAAAGTCAACCGACGTCTCACCGCGCACTTCCCAAGTTTCCTTCCCTTGCAGAATAGCCATAATGTAGTAGCAAACAAAGATCCCACAATTGAATTGGTCAGAGGCTGAGGGATTTCCATTTCGTTGAGGTGAATAAGAGGAAGCTTATCCTGCAACAATCCTTCTTATCTCATCGCATCCTTGATTCGTTTGATGAGCCCATGAACAAGTTGTCTCTTTCTTCTTCTGAACCCTTCATTTTGGCTTGGATCATACAGCACTGCATGCCCTGCAGTCAAATCCACTCGCACCAAGACATAATGACGTTCAATATGCACAGGGATCAGCACCTCGTGCATACCATGCCAAGGACGGTGCCCTTCATTGTGACCATTGATACGCTGGCGCCACACACTTTCAGACGAGAGGTTGGTCGTAAAGCTCGCACGCATAATGGATGTATCTTGGGATAATGGGTAATTATGAGGCTCGGCCTCCACAACAAAACGCATAGTTCTACAAAACAAGTCCACCTCATACCGAATATAGATAGTCATCGCCTAAAATCCTTTGAAGGACAAACGAGGTGAAGAGGTCCATGTCCCTTGCAAATCGAGCCCTTAACACCTGAGAATTAATGAAGTCTTCAAATGCTGCTTGACTCTCAGCAGATGATATGGCTGGATCAATAATTAAATAGATAGGAGGGCCAAGAAGGTCTTCAGGTTCAGCAGGCATGTATGTACCCCAAGAGACAGGATGTATAACAGGCACAATAGCCTGAGAATATGCAGGATCGGTAAAAGGCCGGAAGGGTGAATACCCTCTGCCGGCTTTGTCTCCTTTTGAGGTTGGAAGGGTGAATACCCTGTTGCTGGCGCCGCCTCCTCCGGGGTGATAGTAGGATGGCCGAGTGAAGGTTCTGGTTGAGGTGGATCTGCCTGGGCTAGATAAGAATCTTCGGGGGGATGGAGAGGGTTCTTCATCAGATATCTCCACTATAGGAGAACGTTTTGATGCTTTCCTCTTGCTCAAGGCCTTCCGGATTTTGCCTAGGAGGCCTTTGACTTCTTTATTATCCTTCCTCGGGGCTTCCACCTCGCTAGGTTCCTGGCATTTGCCTCCCTGAGCTGCTGTGTTTCTTGCCTCCAAGCTTCGGTAGATGCGGCAGGAGGAGCTTCGGGACTTCCCATGCTCTAGGTGATGCATGAGCAATTACGCCTGGAGCCTCCCATGCTCTGGTTCTAGGTTGTGAAGTAGCTTGTTGGTCTCCAGAGATGAGGGCCATTAATTCTTCAAATTGGGCACTAGTGATGTGCCCATTAGTGACCGCCCAATTGATGACCTCCACTTCGCTCACCACCTTGCCCACTAATGCCTTGAAAGAAATTGAAAATATCTTCTTTGTGTACATTGAATTGCATGTACATGGCAGTGAGTCTCGTATAGAGTCGCTTCCTTTGATCCATATGAGGAGATGTCTCCCTTGCAAAGTCGGTGGATCGCTCCACATGAACACCGTGCCTAGCGGGGTGTGATGGAGGAGGAACATTGGTTGCCCAATGACCTCGTGTACCGACCCCCAAACCTCCTTCAGCATGCAATACTCTTAACACCCAAGTGAGAAGGAAAAGTGATGCTCTCCATGGAGGAAAAATGCAAAGCAGGCATGCTTTGAAATATCACACACAAAAGTCCGCCATTTATCTCGCTTGGATAACTTTTTCTTCCACCATTTAAAAATGGTAGTGGCCCAATCCACATTTAGCATATGATCAATGCTATACATGAACTCCAGGTGTTGCTTAGGCACACTATCTAGCCCACTGGTCCGAATCAATAAGCATTTCCCTACCAGGTAAGCTAGGCATCTAAATTTTCCAACAAAACCATTCTTGGTATACGCCTTCGACTTTGAAATTTTCTAGCATAATTGCATGCGTACCAAATTCTCCTAGGCTTAGCCGAGGGAAGCTATCACTAGGTACAGGGAGGTTAAAGCAATGTCTAATAATTTCGGGGGTAATTCGACATAAACCCCTTGCACGACCCCCTATCGGTTCATCCTCACTCCCCAGAGACAAATGTGATAGAATTCTTGTAGGGCGAGTAGGAAATAGCTGGGTCAGGCGATACTAACCTTTGTAATCCCGCATTTTGAATTTTAAGAGCCACCTCTCTAGCCCAAGCCCAGTCCTGAAGCCTCCAAAGCTTGCATATCAAGGGCATGCCCCAAGAGTATCTCCTCCTCAGGTTTTTATCAGCACTAGGTGAGTGCACCTCCTCCTGGCCAATCCTCCTTGTGCGCACCATCTTTGGAATGAGAAAATAGGAACAAAGAGCAGAAAACCGAAGAGCAAGAGAGCAAAAGAGCAGAGTTTCTCTAATACTCGGATCTGGAGTGAGTTTGGTGTGGAAGCCTTTGAAGATGACCTCCCTTTATATAGCGTGCAGAAGGAAAGATGCTCCAATTGGCGTGATACACGTGCCCCTAAATTTTCGAGTGTTCGACCAAAATAGCCCTTGCACGTGAATTGGTTGAATTGGCGTGCAGGTCGAATCGTGAATTGTTTGAATCCTTTGGTGGTGGGTCCCCCTTGAGCCGGCAAGCAATAGTCCATTTCGCACGTGAATTGTTTGAAGCTTCTAGGAGGGATAAAATCGGTATTTTGCATTTTTGAGCCTCCATATGACAGCTAGCAATTCGCTTGCAAGAGTAAACGTGATTCACATGGTTTTCATCTACCATTCCAGAAAGTTACAAACTCAAAAGGAGGTGCACGTGAATTGGGCAATTCACGTGCAAAATCACGTTCGTGCCCAAACTGGCCCAAATTTCTCCAATGAGTTGCTTATGCATTATGGACCATCTTTAAGTCTTGCACGTGAATTGTTTGAGCCCATCTTCAAGCACTTTTGGGCTTCACTTGCTCCTTGCTCCTTGACTTTGACTTTAAAAACAATTCCACAAGTTCAAGACCCAATAATTTGCTCAATCGCAAATGGTTAGTTAAGAAAGAAGCAAAGTCTCCTGCACAATGGTTAGCTTGCAAACAAATTTATCGAATAAAACAAATAAAAGAAAATAACATAAAATGAAATATAGCAATAAACATTGGATTGCCTCCCAACCAGCGCTTTATTTAAAGTCCGTAGCTAGACTTTCAATTATGATCATGCAATGGTGAAAGAGAGGGAATCAACTATCTCCCTCTCGAGTTGAATCAAAGTATGGTTTTGGTCTGTTGCCATTCACCCAAAATTTCTTGCCATCTACAACTTGGAGCTCAAAGCTCCCATATGGCTTCTTATCAACTATCACAAAAGGTCCCATCCACTTGGACCTTAATTTTCCAGGAAATAACCTCAACCTTGTGTTAAATAGAAGAACTTTTTGCCCTAAGGTTGAAGGTTCACTGTTGAGTTGCCTATCATGCCATTTCTTAGTTCTTTCTTTGTAAAATTTAGCACTATCATAGGCATCCAGCCTAAGCTCATCTAACTCAATTAATTGAGTCATCCTAAGCTCCTTGATCTCTTGTGGGTTAAAATTTAACTTCTTCAAGGCCCAATGCGCCTTGTGTTCTAGTTCCACAGGCAAGTGACATGCCTTACCATATAGAATACGGTAAGGTGACATCCCAATGGGAGTTTTGTAAGCTGTCCTATATGCCCATAAGGCTTCATCAAGCCTTTGAGACCAATCTTTCCTATTGGCTCCAACAGTTTTCTCTAAAATGGCCTTAATCTCCCTGTTGGACACTTCGCTTGTCCATTAGCTTGTGGGTGGTATGCTAAAGACTTCCTATGAGTGACACCATACTTGTTCAATAATTTGTCAAACAATTTGTTGCAGAAATGACTACCCCCATCACTGATTATAGCCCTTGGTGTCCCGAAACGGCTAAAGATGTTCCTAGTAAGGAAGTGAGTCACAACCCTAGCATCATTCACTCTAGTAGGAATAGCTTCTACCCACTTAGACACATAATCCACAGCAAGCAAAATGTATGAATACCCATCGAATTGGGGAATGGCCCCATGAAGTCAATGCCCCAAATGTCAAAAATTTCAACCGGAAGGATTCCGGTTAAGGGCATCTCATTTTTCCCCGGCAGGACCACCTACCCTTTGACATCTATCACACTTTTTGATGTAGACATAGGTGTCTTTCACCATGTGAGGCCAATAGAAGCCACACACTGCAAGATTTTAGCCACGTTCTTTGCACCCCAAAGTGGCCCCCATAATGTGATGCATGACAATGATGTATTATGTCATCTACCTCCTCCTCAAGGACACACTTTCTAATGATTTGGTCAGGACACCTCCTATAAAGAATTGGGTCTTCCCAAATGAATTTCTTAGCATCCACTACCAATTTCTTTCTCTGGTGGTAGTCTAACTGCTTGGGTATGAACCCAGTGGCTAAATAATTTGCTATGTCGGCAAACCAAGGAAGATGATGCACCTCAAACAACTTCTCATCAGGAAAGTCATCTACAATGGGAAGAGACTTAGGTGCATTCTCCACACGGGAGAGGTGATCAGCCACAGAATTTAGGGCTCCCTTTGTGTCTCTAATTTCAAGGTCAAATTCCTGTAAGAGGAGAACCCATCTAATCAAGCGTGGCTTAGCTTCTTTTTTAGCAAAAAAATATTTCAATGCAGCATGATCAGTATAAACAATGACTTTAGACCCCAAAAGGTAGGGTCTAAACTTGTTGCAGCCATAAACCACGGCTAGCAACTCTTTCTCAGTGGTGGTATAGTTCTGTTGAGCATCATCTAAGGTCTTACTAGCATAGTAAATGACCCTAAACACCTTTTCTCACCGTTGCCCTAAGACTACTCCCACAAGATAATCACTCGTATCACACATTAGCTCAAAAGGTTGAGCCCAGGCCAGGTGTGACTATAACAGTGCGATGACTAACTTACCCTTGAGGATGTTAAAAGCTTCTAAGCAATCTGCATTAAAATCAAAGCTTGTGTCTTTTTCTAACAACCTACTCATGGGTTTTGTAATTTTTGAGAAGTCCTTAATGAATCTCCTATAAAAGCCAGGTATGGCCAAGGAAACTTCTCACTCCGTTTTCATTGGTTGGAGGTGGCAGAGTCTCAATAGTGGAGATTTTTACCTTGTCTACCTCCAAACCACGTGCAGACACCTTGTGCCCTAGAACTATCCCCTCGGTTACCATGAAATGGCATTTCTCCCAATTTAGGACTAGTTACTTCTCCTCACATCTCGGTAAGACCACATCTAGATTTTTCAAGAACCGTTGGTAGGAGGAACCAAACACCGAGAAGTCATCCATGAAGACCTCCATGATCTCCCCAACCAAACCCTGAAAAATGGCCATCATACACCTTTGAAAGGTGGCAGGGGCATTACAAAGCCCAAATGGCATTCTCCTAAATGCAAAAGTGCCAAAAGGGCACGTAAAGGTGGTCTTTTCTTGATCCTGGGCTTAACCATGATCTGATTATACCCGGAATAGCCATCTAAAAAGGTAATTACTATAGCCAGCTAACCCATCCTACATTTGATCAATGAAAGGAAGAGGAAAATGATCATTCCTAGTAGCCTTGTTCGACTTTCTATAGTCAACACACACTCTCCACCCCGTCACGGTGCGAGATGGGATCAATTCATTTTTCTCATTCTTAATCACGGTCATGCCCCCTTTCTTGGGCACAACATGCAATGGACTCACGCACTCACAATCTAAAATAGCATAAATTATACCCGCATTTTTCCATTTTAAAATTTCTTTTCTAACAACTTCTTTCATGGCAGGGTTTAATCTTCTTTGTCTTTCAAGATGGGTTTAAAATCATCATTCATCAAAATTTTATGCATGCAAATCCCTGGACTAATACCCCTAATGTCTTCAATGTTCCATCCTAGGGCCTTTTTGTGTTTCCTAAGGACTTCTAACGATTGAGTACACTCCACATCATTCAAATTAGAAACAACAATGACAGGGAATTGATTTGTAGAGTCTAGAAATTCATACCTTAGGTGTCCAGGTAGCTCCTTCCAGGTTCTGGAGCCGGAGGCACGTCATCTTCTTTCTCCTCCTCGACTTGCTCCAAAGAGTTTGTAGTTTGCTCATCTTCCTCAATTGTCAAGTCCACTTCTTCATCTTGTTGAGCTTCGTTGCTGGAGCACTCCATCATTGGTGGTGGTAATTTCTTCCTGCCAAGTAGTCTTCCACCAATTCCTCAAAGTCTTCAACCCAAAGGCAGTCCTCCTCCTCTTGACCTTGCAAAGCCTTCCCCATGTGGAAGACTAAGGACTCCTCATTAATTCTCGAGTTAGCCGCCTTTGAGCAACATCAATCAATGCACAACCCGTTCGAGAAACGGTCTTCCAAGGAGTATCTGAACTCCTCTATCTTCTTCCATCTCCAAAACTACAAAGTCTGCTGGAAATATGAAGGAGCCCACTTTAACTAGCACATCTTCAATGATTCCTTCAGCTCTTCCAAGTGGACCAGTCTGAACCGCAATGATATGGAAGTGGGCTTCATGCCCTTAAGCCCAAGCCTGGCTTGTACAAAGCAAAGGAAATCAAATTGATGTTGGCCCCTAAATCACATAGGGCCTCGTCTTGCGGTGCATTGCCAATCACACAAGGGAGATTAAAACCGCCCGGATCTTTATGCTTGATGGGCAAACTCTCGTTGAACAACACTGCTCACCTCGTTAGTGGATCGCCACCGTCTCATGATCCCCATATTTCCTCTTCTTTGTCACAAAATCTTTGATGTATTTTTTTGTACCTAGGCATCTGCTCCAAGATTTCCACAAATGGAATGTTAATTTCAAGCTTCTTGAACAAACTCAGGAAGCGCTCATACTCTTCCTCAACCCTTTGGTTCCTCGGCCACCGAGGAAATGGCATAGTCGGCCTGAGCTCTTGCCTCTGTTCTTCGCCTATTTTGTCTTGACTCAACTGCTTGTCCTTCTTTTCTTGCACTCTTTCTTCTTCTTTATCCGATTTTCCTTGGTCTTGACTTCCAAGGGACTGCTTTGTTCTTCTGGAATTGGCCTTTTCTTAGGCTCTTCAGCTTCCTTCAATGCTTTCCCACTCCTTAGAGTGATAGCCTTGCAACTCTCCTTGGGGTTCACCTCGGTGTCACTTGGAAAAGTGTTGGTGGACACCCTTTGATTAGCATTCGTGCCATACTCACAAGTAACTTCTCCATATTCCTGAGAAATGGTCTTCCAAGGAGTAGTTGAACTCCTCTATCTTCTTCCATCTCCAAAACTACAAAGTCCGCTGGAAATATGAAGGAACCCACTTTGACTAACACATCTTCAATTATCCCTTCAGGCCTTCAAGGAGACCGGTCAAAGAACCGCAATGATATGGAAGTGGGATTCATGCCCTTAAGCCCAAGTCGCTTGTACAAAGCAAAGGAGATCAAATTGATGCTAGCCCCTAAATCACATAAGGCCTCGTCGTCGCGGTGTGTCATCACCTGGTTTTCGTCCGGGCCCTTTTGGGGTGAGCTCAAACCGAACCAATGGTGAGAAAATTTAGAGTCGCCACCAACCGTTTTTGGGGTACAGGTTGGATATCCTCTACTTTGAGTAGTCTTAAGTGTGTGGTCTGCGTTATCGGAGATGGGTTCGGGAGTTGGTTACGTGTAGGGAAGGATTAGCACCCCTACGCGCCCCTTTCGGTATCTAATTTAGGAGGAGGAGGTTTTATTTTATTTGTCTTCTTGTGATTGGGTTAAATTTCCTAAAAAGTCTATGATTTTTATTTGACTAAGTTATTTGTCGAAGTTATGGTTAAGATTGATTTACCCTAGATTTCTAAAGGGAATCCTATAAGTTTTTTGGTTTTTGTTTGAAGTGGGGAATGAGATCCTATGGGTTGGTTTTGGGTTTTTGGTTTTGCTTTGGAGAAATTGAAGTCCAAGAAAATGATTTTTATCTTTCCTTTTTTTGTTTTTGTTTTGTTTTGTTTTGTTTTTTTTGTTTTTTTTGTTTTTTTTGGTTTTTTTTTGTTTTGTTTTTTTTTTTTTTTTTTTTTTTTGGTTAGAGAACATACATTCTTTTTTTGTTTTCTATATTTTGTAAAAAAAACATTTTGGTCTTTTTGTTTTCTTGTTTTTTTTTTGTTTTTTTTGTCTTTTGTGTTTTTTTGCCCCTTTTTTTTTTGGTTTTGGAAATGCATTTTGTGGTTATTTATTGAAAATGTTTTGAAAAAAAAAAATATGTTTGCTTTTTTTGTATTTTTTTTTTTGAAATTGAAAATGCATGTATCAAAATAGATGTGGAGTGTGTGAGTGTGACATCCACAAAAATAAAATCACTCTCTTTTTTTCTTTTTCTTTTTTTTCATCCTTTCCCTTTGCTCTCTCTCTCTTTTTCTTTGTTTGTTGTTTTTTTTTGTTTTTTTTTTGTGCTATACTTTACATATTACAAGGTACACATATACAAAGGAAAGGAAAATACAAGGAAAACACAATGCAAACAATAAAAGAAAAAAAAGAAATACAAGGAAATATTAAGAGTTACATCAAATATCAAAATAAATAAGCTGAAAAGTAATGAAGAAATAAGGGCTGAACCGACTTTGAATCTTCTGCTTGAGCTCCCACTGATGCTGATGGTCACCACCGCTTGGATCCGCAAGATTTGACGAGGTTTGTAAAGGGGGTTTTTTTGGTATTTGAAGAGATGGATTTTCCGGGTTTGAGGTAGGAGGGCTGAAGTGGGCGTGAGAGAAAGGGGACGGAAAAGGATGGGTGTGTCTTGTTGTTTTTTTTTTTGTTTGCTGAACACGCAGGAAAAAGGGGGCTGAAATTGGGATGATTTTTGTGTGTTTTTTTTTTGTTTGCTGAAAGAGAGGGAACTATAACGAGAAAGAGGGAATGAGGAGTTGGAGAGGATGAGTGATTTTGATTTTGGGATAGGGAGCGTGTTGGATGAAACGTTGGCAGCTGGGTTTGATGATTTTTTCCCCCCTTCGAATTCTGGTTCTTCCCTCTGCTGAACTCGTTTTTCTTCTCTTTTCTGGGTTTGAACTCTCTTTTCCGTTTTCTCTCTCTTTGCGCCGGGACGAGGCCGGGGTGGAAAAAACTTTTTGTGCGTGGGAGTCTCAGGTATAATCCCCTCCTTTTCTCTTTTCTTTGCTCTCTCGAATTCTCTCTTTGATGCAGGGACGGGCAAGTTTTTTTTGATGCAGGTTTGTTTCTTTTTTTTTTTCAGAACTCTCTCTCCAACGAAGACCCACACTTTTCTTTTTCTTTTCACGAATTTTTCCCTCAAAAAGCATCCCCTCTTGCGCAGACCGTCAAATGCCTCTTAAAGTGCTCGAGAATGTCTTTGGCTGGACTCTCATAATTTCGCATTTAATGCTCTATTATGAAGGCGGCATTTTTAATTGCAGGTTTTGTATTTTGTCTGGTGGACGAGTGTATGCGGGAAAACAGGGCAGCTCGTGATTCGCCTTTTTGGATTTGTAGTTTAGTAGCACATGTGATCGACAGGTCGTTGAATTATTCTTTGTTAGGTGGCCAGCGAAAGAAGGTCCCGTGAACGACCAGCGAGAGAAAAAAAAGGAGACCCGTGAGAAACAGTCGCCGCGGGAAACCAGCGAAAAAAAGAATCAGCGAAGGCAGAAAGGGTCGGAGGTTCGAAGTGTCGGCAGGTCGGAGCGTCGGCAGGGTCGAAGCTTCGGTCAATGGTGGAAGGCGTACGGGTGCTGCGGGTCGGCGTCGCAGGGTCGGAGGTGGAAGGCGTACGGGTGCCGCGGGTCGAAGATCGGAGCGTCGGCAGGGTCGAAGCTTCGGTGGGTCGAAGGGTCGAAGGTGGAATCGGCAGGTTAACGGGGCTTCGAGGCTTCGAGGCTTCGGGGCTTCGAGGCTTCGAGCCCGAGGCTTCGGGGCTTCGAGCCGGGGCCGAGGCTTCGGGGCTCGAGCGGGGCTTCGAGGCCGGGGCTTCGGGCCCGGGGCTTCGAGGCTTCGAAGGTCAACGGGTCGATGTCGGCAGGTCAACGGTCAACGGTCAACCCTTTTTTTCTTTTTTTTTTTTAACTTTTAATTACCTTTTTACCCCCACCAAAAATGCAAAAATGGATGACCTTCCAAGGATTGTTCGGGGAGATCCGTGTTCGCCTATATAGGCATTTTGAGGAGTTTCGCCTGATCACTTTTGCGGGCAGTTTGACCAGGGGCATTGACCGTCTTTTGGCAAGTTTGACTTTTTCCAACGAAAGTTGTTTTGGCCATAACTTCTTCATTTTAAGTCCGATTTGAGCTCGGTCAAGTGCGTTGGTCTTCAATTTTCATCCTCCATCACCTGGTGTTGGTCTTGGGGCGCTTCAAGGACTTGTAGCAAAAGTCATTAATTTTGAACTCCCCCATCCGTGTTAATTGTATACATCTCGTGCGGATTAGGGTAGACCATTCCTTGGAAATATGGGATCATTGTGGACCTGTTCAACAAGGCATATGGCATGGGCAGAAAGGTATATCAAATGGGGTTAATATGTCCAACCCGGACAAAATGGGGTCCAACACGGTGCATTACCAATCACACAAGGGAGATTAAAACTGGCGACAGACAAGATTTTTAGCCTCTCTAAAAGAGCTAGCTAATGTCGTTAAATCTCTCTTCAAGATAATAAATTCCCTAAGTTTGCACTAAAAGAATAGCAGCAAGCAAGGGGTCGAACCCACAGGGATTAGCCTAGTTCTCTAGTTCTCAAATCAAAATACCCAATTACTATTGTTCTATAAAATGTCTTGGCAAAAAGTTTTCTTTTTTTAAACTAAAGATCTAATTTTTATTTGGTTTTCTAAATAAACAAAGAAAGTAAACCGATTTTAGGATTAAGATTCAAGGATTAAAAGCATCTAGGGTCACAATTTCACCTCCCTATGTTATCTCTCCTGGTTCATGGTATTAGGGTTGTCCGATTGAAAACATGCTAAACATAAGCCAAGGACAACAAATGGTCATTGAGGTCCTTTTAAGAGTTGTATACCAGAATGGTCATCTAAACACACAAACATGCAAAGCCAATAAATCATACTTGCAAAAGGATAATGATCACACCAATCACAAATAAGTTATGAATCTCAATCTGCCCCTAGACTAGGGCTAAGAATACCAAGGTGTACATCCAAAGATAGAATTAAGAACAGATTCATAAAACATGCAAAACTTCAATCATCCAAACCCAATATTCATTAATTCAAGACATAGCAACAAGGGGGCTACATTGCTCCCCTAGATTAAAAGAACTACTCACGCATGATTACAAGCAAAACCATAGCAGAAAAGCTAAACATCTTCTTCTAATCCACGCGCACAACAAAGCTTCAAATCCAAGCTCCAAAATCCGCGACGGCCGCCGCAACGGCCGCGACGGCCGCGATGGCTGCTCTCCTAGGTCAAGGAGCAACCTCCAAGTCATGGAGCCTCTCTCTCTCTCTAAAAACGTGTAGGGGGCTCTAGGGATGCATAACAGAGGGCGTGGAGGCTGTATTTATAGAGTTTGGATGGGCTTTGAGGTGTGTACCCTTGCCCATTTATCAAAACGGCGTAGTTTTGATAAGTAACACTCGAAGCTTTAAAATCTCTATCTTCCATCCACAATTTGGACATGGGCCTTCGAAACAAATGATCAGCATGGAAAAACGATAGGATCGGTCCAAAAATATCTCTGCACGCCAATTTGCACGTGATATGGTGAATTCACGTGCAACTCCAAATCAGCTCAAACTTCTCCCCAAGCTTCCTTGCATCCTGTAGAGGCCTGAGAGGCAAAAAATAGGCTTGCACGTGAAATGGGTGAATTCACGTGCAGCTCCAAATCAGCTCCAAATGCTCTGAAATTTCTTTGGTAGGTAGAGGACATCATTCTAAGAAACTTTTGTTCTTGCACGCCAATTGTTTGAGGCCATCTACTATGTCAAAAGTGAGCTCCAAAATCTGCCAAAATAGCTTAAAAACGCATGTATTTGCAAATAGCATCTTCCTAGGGGTTAGAGCAAATATATATGATATATGAAGCAATAAGGCTCTAATCATGCTCTTAAACATCCTAAATAAACACTAGAATAATGGCATAAAATGCACGTTATCAACCGCCTGGATCCTTATGCTTGATGGGCAAACTCGTTGAACAACACCGGTCACCTCGTTAGTGAATGCCACCGTCTCATGATCCCCATATTTCCTCTTCTTCGTCACAAAATCTTTGATGTATTTTCTGTACCTAGGCATCTCGCTCCAAGATTTCCACAAATGGAATGTTAATTTCAAGCTTCTTGAACAAACTCAGGAAAGCGCTTCCTCAACCCTCCGATTCCTCAGCCTCCGAGGAAATGGCATAGTAAGCTCCGAGCTCTTGCCTCTGTTCTTCGCCTATTTTGTCTTGACTCACTGCTTGTCCTTCTTTTCTTGCACTCTTTCTTCACTTTATCTGATTTTCCTTGGTCATCAGCTTCCAAGGGTCTACTCTGTTCTTCCTGGAATTGCCTTCTTCTTAGGCTCCTCGGCCTTCTTTCGGTGTCTTCCCGCTTCTTAGAGTAATAGCCTTGCGACTCTCTTTGGGGTTCACCTCGGTATCACTTGGAAAAGATTTAGTTGAGACTCCTTGATTTACATTTTGGGCCAAACTCACAAGCAACTTTTCTATATTCTTCATTGAAGATTCTATGGTGACTACCCTTTCCTCCAAATTATCCTCTCTTTTGGTTGGCTCTTCCACATTCTCGATATACCCTTCCTCTTTGTTGTTGAGGCCGAGGCCGTTTTCGCTCGAATCCTGGAGGTGGGTGTAAATAATTATCCGTAGCATACGGATTCTCGCTTCATCCCGGGGGGCACATATTTGTACCGAAATGAGGTATCTCCCCCTCGGTTCGATTTCTCCGAAATGGCCGAGACTACTGCTGGTTCCGGTTGTACCCTTGTTGTTGTTGTTGAGGATAAAATTGCCGCTTCTGGTACAAGCCCTTTCCTCTAACATAATTTGCTTCTTCACTCCATTCCAGCCCTGCTCAACTACCGGTAAAGCTTGTTGTGATCCTTCAACTTGAATCTGTGCTTGCATATCATTGGAAGAGTTATCAATCGAAGCTATCTTCTCCCTTGGCTTTGAAGTACGCACATTAGACCACCGCCAATCAGCTAATGATAGCCTCTCCAATAGCTCGCTTCTGCGTCAGCTCTAGGTTCATCAAGCATCCTCCAGAATGCATTCACCTTGTCTTGTGAGTGGGACCGAAGACGTGTAGAAAGATTCAATTTGAATCCACTGGGGTCTTCCATGATTAGGGCATCTTCTCACTAAGTCTTTGAAACGCTCCCAAGCTTCATGGAGAGTCTCCATCTCATCTTGCCTGGAATCGCTAATCTCCCCTCTGGAGCTGGATCACCTTGGAAGGAGGGAAGTACTTTGACATGAACTTGGTCCGCATCTCCTCCCAAGTGTTGATTGAACCTCGCTGGGCAGATCGTTGAACCAGCCAAGAGCTCCATCCCTTAATGAGAAAGGGAAAAGCCTTAGCTTAATGGCCTCCTCTCGATACATTGTTGATCTTTATTGTGTCGCACATCTGGTAGAACCTCATCAAATGCTGGTGTGGATCATCCACAACTGTTCCTCCAAACGCGTTGTTGCTCACCATGTTGATCAACGCCGGCTTCACTCGAAGCTATTTGCTTGGACTCTTGTCCGCCGAATCCCAGAATAATGGTCCGACATCATTGGCCTCGCATAATCTAAGAAGGTTCGGGCATAAACCTATGTCCCTCTTCTTCTAGATATTGGCCATTGTAATTAGCCCCTCCTTGTGGTGCACCACCATCAGGTCCGAGATCTCGCCATCAGGTCGCCTACGGATTGCTCCAAGCCTTGCAATGCTTCTTCACCTCACGTGCCGCTTCCCTAGCCGCTTTACACCGAGCTCGAACAACCTTTCAGGTTCCCGATTAAATTGTATATCCTCCTCTCTTTGCATGCACAACTAGGAATCCTTGATGTATGTTCCTGTAAAACAACAAGAACACACCCAAGACTCCGAACAATGCAAAATAAACAAATAAAGAATACAAAATAACAGAAAATAAAAGACAAAATAAACACCAAGATCGAATTCAAACAATTTCACTCAATGTTGATTTTAAAAACTAGTTAACCGTTGAATCCCCGGCAACGGCGCCAATTTGACAGATAAGATTTTTAGCCTCTCTAAAAGAGCTAGCTAATGTCGTTAAATTTCTCTTCAAGATAATAAATTCCCTAAGTTTGCACTAAAAGAATAGCGAGCAAGCAAGGGGTCGAACCCACAGGGATTAGCCTAGTTTTCTAGTTCTCAAATCAAAACACCCAATTACTATTGTTCTATAAAATGTCTTGGCAAAAAGTTTTCTTTTTTAAACTAAAGATCTAATTTTTATTTGGTTTTCTCGAATAAACAAAGAAAGCAAATTAATTTTTAAGATTAAGATTCAAGGATTAAAAGCATCTAGGGTCACAATTTCACCTCCCTATGTCATCTCTACCGGTTCATGGTATTAGGGTTGTCCGATTGAAAACATGCTAAACATAAGCCAAGGACAACAAATGGTCATTGAGGTCCTTTTAAGAGTTGTATGCCAGAATGGTCATCAAAACACACAAACATGCAAAGCCAATAAATCATACTTGCAAAAGGATAATGATCACACCAATTACAAATAAGTTATGAATCTCAATCCGCCCCAGACTAGGGCTAAAAATACCAAGGTGTACATCCAAAGATAGAGATTAAGAACAGATTCATAAAACATGCAAAACTCAATCATCCAAACCCAATATTCATAAACACAAAGAAAGCAACAAGGGGGCTACATTGCTCCCCTATATTAAAAGATTACTCACGCATGATTACAAGCAAACACAAACAGAAAAGCTCAACATCTTCTTCTTATCCACGCGCACAAAGAAAGCTTCAAATCCAGGCTCCAAAATCCGCGACGGCCGGCTGCGGCGACGGCCGCGATGGCTGCTCTCCTAGGTCAAGGAGCAACCTCCAAGTTATGAAGCCTCTCTCTCTAAAAACGTGTAGGGGGTCTAGGGATTCATAGCAGAGGGCGTGGAGGCCGTATTTATAGAGTTTGGATGGGCTTTGAGGTGTGTACCTAGCCCATTTATCAAAACGGCGTAGTTTTGATAAGTAACACTCGAAACTTTAAAATCTCTATCTTCCATCCACAATTTGGACACGGGCCTTCGGAAACAAATGATCAGCATGGAAAAACGATAGGATCGGTCCAAAAATATCTCTACACGCCAATTTGCACGTGATATGGTGAATTCACGTGCACCTCCAAATCAACTCAAACTTCTCCCCAAGCTTCCTTGCATCCTGTAGAGGCTTGAGAGGCAAAAATAGGCTTGCACGTGAAATGGGTGAATTCACGTTCAGCTCCAAATGCTCTGAAAGTTCTGTGGTAGGTAGAGGACATCATTCTAAGAAACTTTTGTTCTTGCACGCCAATTGTTTGAGGCCATCTACTATGTCAAAAGTGAGCTCCAAAATCTGCCAAAACAGCCTTAAAAACGCATGTATTTGCAAATAGCATCTTCCTAGGGGTTAGAGCAAATATATATGATATATGAAGCAATAAGGCTCTAATCATGCCGACAGACATCCTAAATAAACACTAGAATAACGGCATAAAATGCACGTTATCACTAGCCCTAAAAAGCTTCCTAGAAACCCCGCTTCGAAGCTCAAAGCATTGCCCCAACGCACCGACTCAAGCTGCTAACTCGAAGTTGCCGACTTGAAGTTGCCGACTTGAAGTCGCTCCGACCAAGTTGTTGAAACCTTTGACCCTTCAAACCCAACCTTCGACCCTTTGACTTGTTGAACCTTGAAACGACCTTGAACCTTCGACCCGCAACCTTTAGTGTGTCGCTAACCTAATAGGTCATCAAGGGTACTGTTCATCATAGTTTTAGCCTGTCTTTCATCTGAAATCAACCCAGCAACCCCCAAACCCTAACAAACCCACTTTTTACTCAACAAACTACAATATACATCTTAAAACACATCTTAAATGCCTCTAAATCACAAGGTAACAACAATAATACACATATATATTTACAAATTTTATACTTTACCACCGGATTCAACCCGAAATTGGATTTTTCCCCAAAACCTAGGGTTCATGCTAAATCTCATAGACCATGCCAAAATCATGCATATCAAGAATAGAATTGAGATAAGAAGTTCAAGAATAGCTACTTAGTAGAGATTCATGAATGAATCAACCCCAAAACCCAAGCTCTAAGCTCGATTCAGCAAGCTTCACCTCCAAGCTCTCTTTACGCTCTCTCTCTCTCTCTCACCAAAGTCGTGCAACGCAAATGACCACACGCTGGAGTCTCTCTCTCCCCCTATTTATATTTTCTGCTCATTTCTTTAATTTATAAGCACCCAAAATTACACAACTAGCCTTCCTAGGCCCCAATTCCAAATTGGACCCAATTACTATCAAAATGCTCATATTGCCGATGATATTCTCAAGCTCTTGCTTGGTCACTAAGCTATTAAGCCATAGATCTCAACAACACAAATGTATCTGCCGTGAGATCACTTCTCCACAGAGTGATAGATCTGTCTCCGGTGAGAACTTATCTCCGATACCAATTGATATTCCCAAGATCAAAACAAGATCGTATAAGTATATGCGTGTGTATACAGAGAGGGGGTGAATATGTATACTTAAAAATAATTCATTTAGTTTTAAGGAGTAGTTTACTTATCGGAGATATTCTTATAGATGTGGTTATTGTTTGGGTGGTATCTTAGTGTCTTGTGCAAGATCAAGTTAATAGCAGTGTGTATGGGAAAATAAAAGACAAAGACACACGATCTACGTGGTTCGATCAATGTAATCTACTCCACGACGGTGAGGGTGTACCTACACCGAGTCGAATCCACTATCACTTTTAATATAGTAGGGTCTTGCCCTTGTGACAACAGGATTAACTCTCTTCTCTTTTAAATGCAAATACCGACGCAAACATTACTTTAGTACTCACTCACTGTGATGAACTATCTAGTGTAACCTGCTCCTACGTGTTCAATTGTTTGCACCTCTTGACCTTCAACCACTCCTTTTCCAAACTCACTATCTGTTTGTTGAATGAATAAGAATGAGACCAGGATGAACTCACCGTTATTTTGCACTCAATCTTCTTCTCCTTGTGTATGCAATATGAACTACTCGCGTCTTTTTTGTCTCTCTAGATACTTTGTGTGTATTCGAAAATATTCTAACGCATATGTGAAGTATGACATATACTTTTCTTTTATAGGATGGTCGTTGCATGAAAACCTTCGTTAAGGTTAGACATGTTCCACCTTTCGATCTTCATCGTTGAAACATATTAATCCAGCCTCGGATAATGTCCACGTGTTTATTCTAATATATAACGTGCCAAGATACATTGCCCGAATAACTTACTTAAACGGTGACCTTAATCTGCGTTTCGATCCTTCGATTAGCCATAGCCTCGAAGATGATCGCTTCGTAGCCTCACGGATGCTTCATATAGTACACACACTACAATTTTCGAGTCAAAACCTTCGGACCTTCGGGTCTCTAGTTTCGAGCCAGCGATAACCATATTCTAACTTGGCTAATCATCGGTTCACATCAATAGGTTTCTGTTCACATCAATGGGTCTCCAAATCTTTGCCCCTTCGAGCTTCGACTATGTGACACCGCCACTCTAGACCCAATGGGTCTTCAAGTATGCGAGTCTTCGAATCTTCGAGACGCTACTCTTCACCCGATCGCACTTTGAGTCTTCGAATCTTCGACCTTGCGGATCTTTGAGTCTGTGACCCTGTGGACCTATGAGTCCGTGGTTCTTCAAGCCTGAGGATCTTCAACTCTACAAATGTTCGAGTCTACGGATCTTTGACCCTGAAGCGATTAAAGAAGTACATAGTTAGACTCCCTCTACGAGCTCACTCTAAGAGATCACTTTACGAAATTATCCAACAAAGTACGGCATGCTACGCCCGCTTCCACAAACTATTGACAATAATGACAACCTAACCCAAAAAGGACTATGGGAACAACAATCTCCCCCTTTGGAATTGGTGGCAACATATGTGAATGACCATGTATTTTTCCTTGAGGATCCAATAAATCACCTTCTCTTCTCTCCCCCTATACTCCTCCCACTATACTCCCCTTGTACACAACATTCTTCTCCCCCCTTTGCCAACTAATTGCAAAGAAAGAGGGGGGAAACCTTATCAACGTCTTAGCGCAAGGAGGTAGTCGTATGATCGAAAAAATTTATGGCTTATCGCAGGCACAGTCAAGTAATAAAGAGAGGTATATCTCGACCTAGGTGTATCGATCCCACGAGGAATAAGTGTATTACCTAATAATCACTAAGATTGGCAAACTCTAAATATGTTTGAGAAAATGGTTTGTTTTTGACCAAGCAATGAAATAAATTAACCTAAGCAATGTAAAATGTAACAAGATGATAACAATGACATAAAAGTCTAGGGAAGAAGCCAATAGAACCGGATTTCTCAAACATATTTAGAATTTGCCAATCTTAGTGATTATTAGGTAATACAGCTTATTCCTCGTGGGATCGATACACTAAGGTCGAGATATACCTTTCATTATTACTTGACCGTGCACCGCAAAGAAGCCGTAAATTTTTTCGGTCAAGTTTTTGGCGAAGGGTAGGATCATAATGGGGAGACTTGCAATGGCGACACTCAGCCACGAACCTTGCCGGATTTTGCTAGACCATCTATCTCTTGATCATTACCGAGGCATTCATAGGCAGCCGGTGCAAGTAGCTAATTTTGACCTAAAGCCGACCTTAATTCATATGGTCAGTCAAAAAAATTTGGGGGCATGGCTATTGAGGATCTGCATAGTCATTTACACTATTTTCCTGGAAATATGTGATACTTTAAGAATGAATGGTGTTTCGAAGATGCTCGAGGCTTAAACTCTTTCCTTTTTCTCTTAAGGATAGAGCTAAGCAATGGTTACATTCACTACAACCGGCAGCATTCACACATGGGCTGATCTTGCAGACAAATTCTTATCCAAGTTCTTTCCCCCAGCTAAGTTAATACAGTTGAGAGGAGAGATTCAAGGATCTAGTATACCGATGCCCACCTGATGGGTTGCCGGAATGGTTTTAGATCCGGTCTTTCTTTGTGGGTTTAACACCTCAAATGAAGGGCAATGTTGACGCAAGAGACAGGAGGGGCTTTTATGTTAAAAGCACCAGTAGAAGCAAGGGAGATATTAGAGAGAATGGCTCTTAACAATCATCAATGGCCAAATGAGAGAGGCCTTGTTCCTAGCAAAAGTGTAGCTACAGTGACTGATAATCAGCTGGGTGAACTCCCAAATAAAGTGGATCTTCGTACACAACACATGATAGCTATGGCAGTGAGAATGGGAGGTCGTATTGATAATACAGCTTTGGAGTATAATTCTTCTACCATGATTCCAGTTGAGGAGGCTTTATATGTGGGAGGCAAGGGGTATTATCGAAGTAGAATTTTCATGGTGGCCCACCTCCTCAAACTTATCATCCAAGCAACAGGAATCATGAGAACTTTTCATGGTCAAATCGAAGAATACTTTAAACCCTCCGCCATTCCCTCCAACACCACCAGGGTTTGAACAATAGCAAGCTCAACCTCAACAGCTTTCAAACACACAGAAGAATACTAACAATAGCCAAGAAAAGAGAAGGCCTGGATGATGAGATGAAGCGGTTTTTCTATAAATTTGCACAAGCAAACTCACTCGCGACTTGAGAACATAGATGTTAAGCTTAATGAAATGAAAACAAGGATGATCGATTTGGGCATCGTGAAAAGGGTTGGAGCAACAACTCGGGGCAACTTGCCAATATAGTGAATGCACACAAAAAGGGTCTTTTCCCGCGATATCTAAGTGAATCCAAAGGAATATTGCAAGGCAGTCACTTTGAGAAGTTGGAAAGAGTTACCACCCCGAGTCAACAAGGAATCACAAAACCAGTTACTAAACGGCTAAAACACAAAGAATAACCGGGAATCAGGGCGAGAGCACAAGAGAAGTAACACCTGAAGATGAAATAAGTAGAGGAAACTTCCGGAGCTTATTGAAGAGAGGTTTGAGGTTTATCAACTAGGTATTCGTTTTGTACACAAACCTCCTATTTTGAAGACACCTATACCATTTCCACAGAGAGTTAAAAAACAAAAGGTAGATATAGGTTTTGCTAAGTTTTTGGAACTCTTCAAGAAGTTAGAAATTAATATGCCTCTTGTAGATGTGCTACGGAGTATGCCTAAAGCAACAAAGTATTTAAAAGACTTTGTATCTCAAAGAAGGAGGCTAGAAGATTGTGAGACAGTTACTTTAACCAGGGAAACTAGTGCTACTGTCCAACATGTCTTGCCTCCAAAGTTGAAGGACCCTGGGAGTTTTACTCTTCCTTGTACTATTGAAGAATCACAGTTTATACGGGCTTTATGTGATCTTGGAGCAAGCACAAATCTAATGCCACTTGTAGTTTATCAGCAGTTGGGTTTATCTGGGATGAAACCTACTTCTATTTCATTACAGCTAGCAGACAGATCAGCAAGAAAGCCTGAAGGAATCATTGAAGATGTACCAGTCAAGGTATATAAATTCATATTTCCAGTAGATTTTGTGGTCCTTGATATGGAAAACGATTAAGGGATACAACTGATTTTGGGAAGGCCTCTACTATATACAAGTCGTGCAGTGATAGATGTGCATGCAAGGGCACTTACCTTAAGAGTGGATGATGAACAGGTTATCTTTAATATGTCACATGCTTTGCAACTAGAAGATGATCCTAGTTGCTACCGGATTGATGATGTAACTTCATTAGTGGAGGAATACGTGCAGACAGCCTAGCACAGAAACCGCAATTGAAAAGTTCTTAGCACCACTATCGGATGAAAAAGATGAATTTCCAACAGGGGTGGAGTTAGGTGATGAAACTCCACAGGAAGATGCTTCACTACCACCACCTCCTAAACCAAGCGTTACCAGCCCATCTTACATATGCATTTCCGAATGAGAGCAAGAGATTCCCAGTAATTATTTTTCGCTCATTTGGATAGTGAAGAGAAAGTAAAATTGCTCAAAGTTCTCAGAGCACACAAGTTAGCCTTGGGTTGACATATTGGAGATATCAAGGGAATTAGCCCTGCCATCTGTCAGCATAAAATTCTAATGGAAGATACCTACACTCCTTTTGTTGAACGCCAACGCTGCTTAAATCCAGCCATGAAGGAAGTCATCAAAAAGGAAGTTCTGAAATGGAGAGAGGCTGAAATCATTTATGTCATATTTGATAGTTCTTGGGTTAGTCCAGTGCAATTGGTACCCAAGAAGGGAGGTATGACTGTCATTATCAATGAGAAGAATGAGCTCATTCCTACTAGAACACCGACCGGTTGGCGAGTTAATTTGTATTGATTACAGAAACTCAACAAGGCCACACAAAAAGATCATTTTCTATTGCCTTTCATTGATCAGATGTTAGACAGACTTGCTAGCTATTCTTATTACTGTTTCTTAGATGGGTACTCTGGTTATAATCAAATCCCCCACACTTACCCGAAAAAATTGACCGAAAAAATTTACGACTTATCGCAGCGAGAGGTCAAGTAATAAAGAGAGGTATATCTCGACCTCGGTGTATCGATCCCACGAGGAACAAACCGTATTACCTAATAATCACTAAGATTGGCAAACTCTAACTATGTTTGAGAAAATTATTTCTTTTTGACCAAGCAATGAAATAAATTAACCTAAGCAATGTAAACTAATACTTCAATTAAAGGTAAAATGTAACAAGATGATAATAATGATATAAAAGTCTAGGCAGAAGCCAATAAAATCAGATTTCTCTATGCCTTACTAATAAATTACCTTCCTACATGTTCATGTTGAGATTAATCCCATCTTTAAATGCAATATCCTTTTCTCGTAATACACACTTCAAGGTTGATTTAATAAAGTTAAATGTGTTTGTTGATTTCTCACTCTTCTTTATTACGCCTTACTTGTAATTCATCTAATCATGCTAAATTCAGTCCTATCCATCATTCTTTGTAAGAGAAAAGCATTAAGCAACCAACCAAAGTAAATCTAACAAGACAAACTTTTAGATGATAATTAACCATTCAAACCATGGCATAGAACAATCCAGCTCTAAGAATTGCTCCCTAGAGTGAAGGTTTAGCCTATCATGGTTGTCATATCAACAATCAAAACAAGCATAAATACCATTAAATAGATTTAAGAAATCAAAGCACAAACTTCAACTAACATAAACTGTTCTTACAATCAATCAATGTTCTTCATTCAAAATAGAGAAAACAACCCTTTAGACATCCAAGAGAGAATTGTCAAGCGTCACCTCTATTACATAAATCATTTTTTTGGTGCTTAAATAATAGGGTTTAAAACATTAGAGGCCGAGTCGAACATAAATAGCCCATGTCGACCCAAAAACACACAACATCGACCGCGTCGATCGACTTCTCGGGTCGACTAGCGATCACATTGATCACTTAGTTCTCGTTCAGCCCCTGAATCGATCGGGATCGAACCACGTCGAGCCACATCGACCTCAAATGTCACATCGACTAGACGGACACACTTCACACATCGATCCAACTCTCCTCTACATCGCTCAAATCCCGTCAAAAAGAGAGAAAACACTACAATAAACTCGAAACTAGGTTAGGGGTAAAATTGGAAACAAAGTTCCCAAACCATGCATAAAAAAGGGTAAAGCAGGGATAAAATAGTATAAAACACATGCAGAATATAGATACGATGTGCTCCTATCATTGCACAAACAACCCGCGTCGTGTCACGTCCAAACAACTCGATGGATAGAGGTTTGGTAAGAATATCTCAGTTTATTCCTGAGTTGGAACATACAGATTGCATATTTCCCTTTTCCACTTGTTCTTTGATGTAGTGGTATCGATAGTCAATATGTATAGTTTTTGAGTCTTTGAACGGATTCCTGCTTATGTTTACAACACTCTAGTTGTCACACCATATATTAATAGGTAACTCCATGTTGACTCTTAAGTCTAACAGGTTGAGTATTCATCCATACCACCTGCGTACATGCAACATGTGCAGCCACATATTTAGCTTTGGCCGTGTCTTTGCATGCACTTCTTTTTGCTTACAACCTCAACCATGCAACACATTTAAAGCCCAAATAAAACCGCAACTATTGGTTTAACGTCTATCATCAATGTTTACAGTCTAGTCTCCATTAGTGAATGCCCGTAATTCAATGGAATCCTTAGAGGGATACCACAACCCCATTTCCAGTGTACCATGTAGGTATCTAGGGATTCATTTGACCGCCAACAAGTGAGACTCCTTGGGGTCTACTTGGTATCTACTTGCTTGACACACAACTTGCATGAGATCAAGTCTGGAGGCTATAATATATAGGAGGCTTCCAATCATGCCTCAATATTCTTTCGATTTACACTTGTGCCTTCCTGATCTTTACGTAATTTGCAGCCTATAGCCATTGGTGTTCCAACAGGATTGGTGTAAGACCCGCAAAATTTTTAGCTATTTAAGTTCTTACTTAAAGAGTAATAATAATAAAATAATAATAATGTTATTGTTAACAATAGTTAGAAAGGATATTTTAGATATTATCACGATAAAAATAAGCACCCAATATAGTCATTCAAATAGCATGTGATAAGTAGCCGTTATGAATAGTATCCGTCCGTTATGAATAGTATCCATTTGGACTTCCATAAATAGGTATGAGCATGAGATTTTATTTATAAGAAAGTATAGAAGTAAGAAGAATAATAATAAGAGTTATGGCATCAAGTTCTCAAATCACGCCATCAGAGAATAGTGTACGCGATGAAGATCGGCGGGCAATACGACTTGAAGTTACAAAGCTATGCTTTGCTATAGATGAGCTAAATGCTCGTGTCCAATGGTTGCAATATAATGCGACGAGACACGGGAGAAGTTTGAGGTTATTCGTGCGACAACCACGACAATGTTAGCCGAAGGGTTGTGCGCTCTATCGCCAAGCACAACACGTCTTACGCACATACGCTAATATAATTCAAGAAATTTTACGAAGGCCATAGAATATGATATTAATGTTTATGTTTAGGATTATAATATTTTATGCTATAATGTTATCTTACTTTATTGTTTAATGATTATGCAATTATATTATTTTATCCGCGTAAATATTAAATACGTTATAAAAAAAAATAATAAAATAATTTCTTATATGTCATAAAAATTTTAGATGCTATATATTATGTCATTTAGTTTCTTAAACCAAATTACTATGGGTAGGTAAGTATTACAAGCCTTAACTTTACCAAAAGTATAAAACATAGGTAAGGCCCAAAAATTTGAATGAGGCAGATTCTGGAGGTCCCATTCAAAAATTCATAACTTGAGTTATATAGATCCAATTGACATAAAACCAAAGCCCATTTGTTCATTTATGACTTAGCTAAAACGTGTAAAAATTTCAGAATTTAATATGAAGCCAATCAATTCCATAATTTAAAATACTACACATAGGTTTAGTATGAACGGGTAAACATTTTAGTATGACTTTAAAATTCAATAACTTTTGTTATACATATTCAAAAATTATAAAATTGATACCCATTTGTAGATATTTGAGTTAGTAATGCAATACAACTGGCCATTTGTCAAAAACTATAAAATTAAAAACGTTATAATTGAATTAGTAGGGAGTACACCAATGTGGACTTTTGATGCCAAAGGAACCTTCTAGGTTGAAAAGTCTTAAAACATTTTTTAAATGGTAGGAGAAGATACCCACGTTTTAAGAGAGGATAATAGGAATAAAATAAAGTATTTTATATATTTTACATAATTTAATTTGATGCCAAAGTCAAATTCATACACTACTTTCACACTACACACCTACCACCATCCTTGCCTATATAAGGAGTGTCTTGCCTCTCCTCTTAAGCACAAATCCCTCAAGCCACACCACGAAATTTCCCTCTCAAAACACTCCCTTAAGCCCTCTTAACATCCCAAATACTCTACTCAAATCCTCTTTTGCTTTTGGTACTTACCAAGCGTCGAAGTTCTACGAAAGGTAATACTTAAGATTTTTGAAATTTTTAAGTCGCTTCTTATTTATTATGTAGATCTATATGGTTGGTTTTACCACCTCATATATACTATATTCATGGTTGGTTTTACCACCTTACATATGTTATTTATATGATTAGTTGTACCACCTCGTATATACATACATGGTTGGCCTTGCCACCTCATATACATACCTGTGTAATTATTTTAAATTATAGTATTTTATCATAGCGTTGTCATTCTATAATTCAAGTGAAAAGATGAGAATATTAACTTATGTTTTTATTTTTATTTTAAGGTTCTAGATATCGGAAGATTGTAAGGAACGACTTCCAAAATGAATTCCCCCGACAATCGCCTTCTTCTTCTTGCAACCCCAATTGTTAATGCTTCAACCTCACAGCCTATCCCCATCCTTATCTCCTCCCTGATCTTCCCTTTAGACCCGTGTCTAATATCCCCTCATGGTTAAGATGGAAGACACGTAGGAAAAATAAGCTTATCGCACGTCTTTTCCGTTCACCCAATACAAGAAGTAAATCTTATTCAAAAACTCTCAAGGCATATAACCTAGTTAGTGCACAACTCAAGGCTTATGATGCATGGGATCGAAATAGGATATGGAACAGCAATAGAAGTGGGAACCCAAATTAATATTCAACCCCACAAGCACGGTATGCCTATTAAAAGATATAAGTTAAAGTATGATATATATATATATATATATATATATATATATATATATAAAGGAGATATGTGTGATATTGAACTTTTCAAGCATTAATGCTAATTTAGTGTTTTGATATTTTTTTTAAGGTTTAGAACGCGGAGAACGACAAGCGGATAGTAAGGGTTTTTCTTTTCTTTATTCTTACTTTTCTCTTCCTCTTTATCTTGTTTTATTTGGAATTATTATTGTAAGAGTTTTATGTTTCTTATTCCATTTTATTGTTGAGAAGATTAGATTAGTCTCTTTTTAATCTCTCTTGGTAATCTATGCTATTGATTGGGGTAGATAACCATTTTGATATTCGTGGTTATCCTTGTTAACCTTGAATGTTTTATTGGAATTCTATAATATGCCTCATGTTATGTATGTTAAAGTTGTTATAACCTCTTATGTTTAGACAAAGTAAGTTTATAATGGGTGGTTCCAGGAAAGACCTCCAATGCATTGGGTAAAGAACATCACCGGAGAGTGTCAATCCAATTGATAATATGTTACGTTATGTTATGATACGGTATCGGGTGGTTAACCTAGGTCATGATGTTATGATACGATTTCTAAACATAATCTTCCATGTTATGATTTCCTTGTGAAATGTTGATCATGTATGCAAATGTTATATGGTATTTCCTATGTTCGATATCTTCATGATTTTCCTTACCCGCTTATTTTACCCTTTACTGGGCTATTTGAGCTCACCCTTTTTATGATTTCTTTTCCAACCCCAGGAAATTAAGGGATGGAGAAACTAGGATAAGGAGTCGAGAAGTGCTTGGAAATAAAGTTGTGTGAAATTTTAAAGATTTATTAAGTTGTTTTCTCGTGTGCTTTGTTATGTAATAATGGGTTATGGACACTTAGTCTCTAAACCCCTAAACCTTAAAGATCTTGGATTGAAATTTGTAATAATGAATGGTTTGTTTGATTAATTAAGTAATAGTTTGAAATTGATATAAAATTTGTATATTTAATTTCCGCTAACGCACCCAGTTTGGAGGTTTCAAATTTGGGGGCGTTACAATTGGTATCTTCCATACCTTTCCATACCATACTTCTTCAGGAATTTCTTGGCATATTTGTGTTGAGATATGAATATACCCCCAATAGCCCTATCTGGAAAGTCCTAAGAAGTAGGTCAATTCACCTATGAGAGACATTTCAAATTCATCACTCATTCTTTTAGCAAATTCTTCACATAATCTAGAGTGACTTCCCTCGAGGATAATTTCATCTACATAGACTATGGTAGCCAGTGACCTATGTTTGAATTCGGAATATAGAGATTGTGATCAACTGTTCCTTTGCTGAAATTTATTCTTTTTAAGTATCCATCCGGTTGACTATATCATGCTCTAAGAGTATACTTTAGAACATACAAGGCTTTTTTTTAACTTACACACATGTGTCTCATCATTAGCTATCCGAACTCCATCTGGGTTGCTCAATCTAAACCTCTTCTTTTAGTAATCCATTCAAACATACATATTTCACATCCATTTGATAGACTTTGAACTTCTTGTATATCGTTAAGCAAGAAACATCCCGATTGTTTCTAACCTTTGCTACTGATGCAAATGTTTTATCAACATCTATGCCCTTAATCTAAGAGTACCCTTTACATACCAGTCTTGCCTTGTTCCTAACAACCTTGCCATCTTCATTCAATTTATTCATGAACACCCATTTTGTCCCGATGACATTTTTGTTCTTAGGTCTAGGAACCAACTCCGATGTCTTATTTTTCTTGATTTGATCCAGTTCTTCATTCGGTTGCGATGACTCACACTTTGTCTTCTACTGGTTCTCCTACTCGTCTTTGGTTCAATTTGAGAAAGCAACGCAAGAGGCTCTTGCAAATTTTCTTCTGGTGGTTACACATGCTTTTAGATCACCAAGGATCAGATCCTTATCATGCACACTAGATCATGTCCTTCGGGTTTGCTTACTTGATTCTTGTCTAGGATTGGACCTATCATCATCTTCTTCATCGGACTTCTCTAAGTCTATGTCTTCATTCTTCTTATCCTGTTCATGCTCGGACTCATCATCTTTCTAAGGTTTATCATCTTAAAATACTGGTCTTCATCTTCATTCACCTCTTTCTCGCCAATTCTCATTAACTTTAATTTCACTTAAGTTACTACCTTTCCAAGTCTTGGAAGAAATACTCTATATCCCATTTGTCCGATATGAATACCCAATAAATGTTCCTTCCTCGATCTAGCATGAAACTTTCCTCTTCCTTACTCCTTTATCTTCACAAAGCAAGGGCTTCCAAAGATTTTGAAGTACTTAGTTGTTGACTTCTTTCCACACCATAATTCATAAGGTATGCAGTCTGTTCTCGACCTTAAGGTTACTTCTGTCATAAATGTACCGATGTTCTTGTTGCCTTTGTCCAAAATCGTGTATGGAGATTAGCTTCCAAGAATAAGGTTCGCCTATTTCAATGACAACCCTATTCTTCCTTTCAACAACCCCATTTTGTTGTGGAGTTCTTGTTGCCTTGAGTTGATACTAAATTTCATGCTTGTTCAAATATTTCTCAAAGGCTTCATTTGTGAATTTACTACCCCGATCAAATCTTAATATTTTGATTCTTCGGCCACTTGTCATTTTTAGCTATCCTTCTGTACTTCTTGAAGTACTCCCAGCCTCTGCCTTGTGTTTTAAATACATTATACAAGTTTTTAAGGTGAAATCATCTACAAATAGAATAAAATATCTTGGAGTCCGTTGTTCCTCATTGGTCCACACAAATCAGTATGTACAATATCTAGAGTCGCTTCGAGTTATACTCTTTTACCATGTAATGAAATCTGGGTCCGCTTTCCATGTAAGTATCTCGATTGCGACATGTTCTTTATCTCTTGATATCCCGAAATGTCTTTGATGGCCTTGCGGTTTACAAGCCTCTCGCATATTCTTTTGATTAAGATGTCCCACTCTCCTATGCCAGAGTTCATTTTCTTTAACTTTAGTTATGTGATAGCTTTGGGTCATGTTCTCATGAATTACATACAAGTCCCCATCTATCCTTCTTCCTACCGATACCGTGATGCCATCTTCTCTCTTAACGTGACAAACATTTTTGGTTAAGGTCACTTCATGACCAGCATCACACATCCGATCGACAATTGCAAGATTGTATTTCAATCCCTTAACATGCAAGATATCCTTCAGTTTGTTCTTTTCCCATTTGGCATATCCTAGCCCCTTGATTTCCAAGAGCTATTGTTGTCAAATCTTACTTTGCTAGATTTGTCCTTGTTCACATTTGACAACTTGTTTAGGTCACTAGTTATATGTGTAAGACCCGCAAAAAAATTTAAGCTCTTCCTTAAATAGTAATAATAATAATGTCATTACTAAAAATAGTTAGAAAGAATATTTTAGATATTATCACAATAAAAATAAGTACCCAATATAGTTATTTAAGTAGCATGTGACTAGTAAGTAGCCGTTAGAATAGTAACTAGCAGTTAGAATAGTAACTAACCGTTGGAATAAGTAACTAATCATTATAATAGTATCCGTTTGAATTGTTATAAATAGGTATGAGTATGTAATAATGTTTTATAATATTATACTTTATAGGTTTATAAAGTAAAAAAGTCATGGAATATAATGTTATCTTACTTTATTGTTTATTGATTACGCAATTATATTATTTTATCCGCGTTAATATTAAATACGTTAAAAAAAAAATCTTATACGTCATAAAAAGTTTAGATGCTATATATTATTTCATTTAGTTTCTTAAACCAAATTACTATGGGTAAGTAAGTATTACAAGCCTTAACTTTACCAAAAGTATAAAACATAGGTAAGGCCCAAAATTTTGAATGAGGCAGATTCTGGAGGTCCCATTCAAAAATTCATAACTTGAGTTATACAGATCCAATTGACATGAAACCAAATCCCATTTGTTCCTTTATCACTTAGCTAAAACGTGTAAAAAATTTCAGAATTTAATATGAAGCCAATCAATTCCAGAAGTTAAAATACTACACATAGGTTCAGTGTGAACGGGTAAACATTTTAGTATGACTTTAAAATTCAATAACTTTTGTTATACACATGTGAAAATTATAAAATTGGTACCCATTTGTAGATATTTGAGTTACTAATGCAATACAATTGGCCATTTGTCAAAAACTACAAAATTAAAAAACGTTATAATTGAATTAGTAGGGAGTACACCAATGTGGACTTTTGATGCCAAAGGAACCTTCTAGGTTTAAAAGTCTTAAAACATTTTTAAATGGTAGGAGGAGATAACCACGTTTTTAATAAGAGATAATATGAGGAAAATAAAGTATTATATATATTTTAAATAATTTAATTTAATGCCAAAGTCAAATTCATACACTATTTTTCACACTATTACACCTACCACCTTACCTATAAATAGCATGCCTCACTTCCCTTCTCAAGCACTCTTTCCATTCAAATAAGCTACAAAACTCTCCTCCAAATACTTCCCAAAAAGTTCTATTAACACCCCAATAGCCCTCCAAGCCTTCTCTTCTCTCAATCTTTCTCTCACTTGTTGAAAGTTCCAAGAGGTAAATATTTCAAGCATATATTAATCATGTTCTTCCTCCTCATACATATATATATTATGGATGGCCTTGCCCCTCAATATATATATGTATATTTATTAAACAATACGTATATGTATATATATAAATTATTATTATTCCATGGAAGGCTAAGCCTCCTCATACATATATATATTATGGATGGCTTTGCCCCTCAATATATATATGTATATGATATGTATATATGAGTATATAGATTATTATTATTCCATGGAAGGCTATGTCTCCTCATACATATATATATTATGGATGGCTTTGCCCCTCAATATATATATGTATATTGTATAGTATATACGTATATTATATATGTATATGTATACGTATAGATTATTATTATTATCATGAAACATTTTTCCACCATAATATACTTATATATGTCTCTCAATATATTACTTATGAATATACTATTATTATTAAAACTAAAATATTAACTTTTAAATTTTGTTTCAAGGTTTATAAACGCGGAAGACAAAAAAGATTGTAAGGATCCACTCTCCCTTTCCTTACCAAGATCTCCGACGTGGAAATTCATTTCCTATTTCTTCTCTATATTTCTATCTCGATATTTAATAATTAACTTTCTTTGACGCTTCTTGGAAAGTTGGTAATCTAATTTATTGAATGGTGAATAACCCTTTTACTTATCGGGGCTATTATTGTAAGACCTTCCTTTACGTTGAAATTTACCATTGATGTGGTTGTTTGAAAATTTGTGAAGATATGTTTTATGTTTGGCAATATGTTTATGGGTGGTTCCAGAAAGACCTCCAATGCATTGGGTAAAGAACATCACCTGGAGAGTGTCAATCCAGTTGATAACAAAGTTATGCATGACATCTAGGTGGTGAACCTAGATGAGTAGATATTCTTATTCTTTCATGAGCTGATTTTTCTCCATATATTATTCGTTACTTTTAACCTATCGGGCTATTTGAGCTCATTTCCTTTATGTTTTCTTCCAACCCCGGGGAACTAGGAGAAAGCAAAGATGCTAGGATAATGGTGTCCAGAATGCTTGGAATAAAATCATAAGAAGATTATGCATGTAGTATTTATATGTCATGTAAACTATAATGGGTTATCAACACCTAGTCTCTAAACGCTAAACCTTAAAGATCTTGTGATGAGTCTTGATGTAATAAATAAACCATCGAATTTATGTTGAGTAATAGATTACTATTCATATAATTGTAATATTTTATTTATCTAACGCACCCGGTCTGGAAGTCCAGATTTGGGGGCGTTACAATATGACCTGAACAACCACTATCAAGGATCCATTGTCTGTCCTTAATATCGCCTTTCAAAGCTATCTCAAAGAATATGAGCAACTTCCTTCCCCTTAGCCATATAGACTTTTTTTACTTTAGACTTGACGCGTTCATCATGTGTTACTTTATACTTGAAGTACTCCCTTTGAGGCTTAAGCTTCACGTCTTCGAGATGCTAATTCTTTCTTTCTTTCTTGAACCTTCATAGTGCTCTTCTTCTTATTCCGCTCAAGAGTAAGTACACTTCTTGCACCGTGATGTTCACTCGCCACATTTATCATAAACTTCCAGATCTACAAGAATAGCAAATTTGTTATTCATGGAAATGGGCTTACCACTTGCCGCTTGCTCGTCCTCGAGCAAGGACAAAAACAAACAAACAATCAGCCGCACATAAAATGGTGTAAAATAAGAAAAAGAAAACACAAATGAGATTATGGTTAATTTAGATATGCAAGTCCCATATGAAAGAGAATGAAAGGCAAAGAAGTCATAAGCAATTCACTTTAAGTATTATACATGGGAGTCCCCCACACTTAGTCTAAAAATCACATGCCATCATCACAAAAAGAACTAAGGAACAGCCAAGTGAATCAAATTGTAAGCAATTACCAATTAATCACATGGAGTCCTCATAAAGGTGAATCAAAAGCTCACTCAAATGATAGGTCTCACACCACTCACTCATATCCCCCCACGGGTTTTCAAACTTTAAGAAAGTGTAAGAGGTATCTCATTGCGGTGACAACCACGAATCTTACCACTAACCCAATTAGCCTTTGCCAATAACCACCTTGAGAGGTGAGCTGCCAAAAAATAATGTTTAACAAATAAAATAATGTTCAAACACAACACACTAGCTTCTTTTTTTTTTTTTTTTCTTGTAGTGGTAATGATATCTAATGATAATAATGGTTGGGGTTTATAAAGCTATCACATCCTCTTGGGCTCATGAAAAACCACAAGAGTTGCAAAATACAAAAAGCACCCAATTACAATAATAATGCCACAACTAAAAGAAAAAATAATAAATTGGCCATATATAGGGGGTGATTAGGCCACTACACATGACACACAACAAAACATAAATCATTCTTTTTTTCCCTTTTACAAACCTTTTTCATTTCTCTTTTTTTATTTTATTCTTTTGCCTTTTTTGTTCCCCAACATGAGCTATAATCTAGAAAAAAACACGCAGCAACTAACATCAAGGCATTAGTGACTCCAGCTCAACCATGCTTGCTCTAACCAATCACCACAATGCAACCATACAATATACTTACCTAAACTCATCAACCAGGGAGATAATTATTCACACATGAAAGAACACAATATGGGGAGACTATTTTGTTGGTCCCTTGGAGCCTAGAGGGGGTGAATAGGCTCTTATCGAAACTCTTTTTGACTCTTTGGCACAACACTTATCCGGTTAAGAGATAAAATCAATGTGGAAGATAACCAAGATAGTGGAAGTATTTTGTTTTATTATCAATAAGATAAGTACAACAAAATGGAAGCGGACTAAAGCTTGAAAGCTTTTAGACTTACTTAACAACTCTTTTAGGACTCGATTACAAGTACGCACATGCTAGCCTCTATGATCTCAATGAGCTTTGGTACATACACAAACTATTACACGCTCAGGAACTTGCACACTTCTAAATTGTACAAGTGTTACTATTTATAGCGACATCCACACGAGACAACATCGGAACTTGTTATTCCGGACATTGTGCACATTTATTGTCTCTCGGAAATCTCTATGCCTCAATTGCTGCGGATATGGTCTTCAAGATCTTGGGTTTGCAACACATAAGAGTCTTTGTAAGTTCCCAAGTGTAATTAAAATTGTGTCCATATATCCTGGATGATCCACGTGTAAGATGCTTTTAGATTTTCAACGAGTTTGTCTTACATCGGGAAGTAGCGAGCTGGTGACTTTGATTACGAAGAGATAAGTTGAAGTAACGTTTTCTTGAATCCGGTGTAAGGTTCCTTACTCCGTGTTTAAACTAAGCTCGGATCCTTACTCCGTAATATCGATTGCTTACTCCGTAGGAATTTGGTAATGGAAACCGTGTTTCATGTAAGTGCTTCCTTACTCGTATGAAAGAGAAGGTCGAGTGCTTACACTACATTAGCGCTTCCTTACTCCGCATGAGTTAAAGAAACGAATAGCTTACTCCTTATCAGCACATCCTTACTCGCATGAATGAGTGGTCCAGTTCCTTACTCCACATCTATTCTCCTTACTCCACATGTATTTTTTCTTACTCGTGCGAATAAAGACTTAGGTCCTTATTCCGTAGAAGTGCTTCCTTACTCCGCATGTATGGAAGACTCGGATTCCTTACTCCGTGTCTTCTTTACTTTAGTCCGGTTGAGTGGAAGACTTAACTTTTTAACTCGTGATGACTCTCTTACTCCGTGCAACTTTGTAGACTAAGATTCTTACTCCGCATCTTTTTGACTTAGTCCATTTGAAGTATTAGGTGCGGATTTCTTAGTCCATAGCTTTTAGGTTCTTAGTCCGCACGAATGATACTTATTCCGTATGAAGTAAAGACTTGGTTATATACCAAGTGTTTGATGACACTCATTCTCACCTGGATCAAGATTATGTATTCCGTCCTTAGCTTTGCTCTCATAAGTGTTGATCCGGATGAAGATCATATCTTCTGCAATGACTTAAGACAAAACAACAAAGGTCTCAAATCAAATTACATAGGGTTTTATTAGCATTATCCAAATTCTGGGCTTGATCCAACATGTTTTGCTCAATCACACAACTCCATGGACAAATTTAGCAAATGCCCAAAAATGTGAAACACATTAGCAAAGAACCCAAGTTTTAGTTCAAACATATGACAATCTCATGCTAAGGTCAAAGAAATCCAACACATAGACCCAAAGGTGAAATTACCCAAGTCAAGCATGCATCACAATTCTTAGCATGGCAAATAGAGAAAAATAAAAATTTTCACCAAAACTTGCAAAACCAAATCTTCCATATAATATCTCCAAACACATCCAAGCAAATCATACAATGACGAAAAACAAAAATAAAAAGAAACATAAAAATAAATATAAAATTAACTAGCATGTAGACGCTCCCCCACACTAGAAAGACACAATGTCCTCATTGTGAAAGGAAACAAACACCTATGCAAAGCATGCAAACACATAGATAACAAACAATAAAATAAAATAAAAGAGGAAAGACATATCAAGGGCAAAAAGAGCTTTTATTCAAAAATCATACAGAAGAAAATAAAATTTTATTGAAAAAAAAAATATTAAAAAGAAAACAACATTATTTTAAAAAATGGCCAAATCAGGAAGCCGAGGTGAGAAGGATAAATCATATATAAAAATAAGAAAAACAAATACCATACCCGAATCAGGTGGCGTGGCATGTAAAACAGATCATACCCGTATGGAATTAAGGGCACTCCTACATACCTTTTAATTTCTTGATTGAGGGCGTAAAGGGAGGTCCTAAAAGTTTAGGCCTTACAAGTGAGGAACCTCACACGAGCAAGAAAAAAGAAAAATGCAAACTACAACTATATCTAAAAAAAAAGAAATGGGTAAAACAAATAAACTACATAGGGAGTGAGAGGGTGGTTTATAATATTCAATAATTTGCACCTCCTCTAAATTAGAGCAAGAAGGGATAGTTACCTCATGACTTACCCGCCCGGGCTCTTGGACATGCAATTGGGAGTCTCATTGTAATTACCTGTTCGGGGACGTCTCCCTCCACAATGGTCTCATGTAAATGATCAACTCCAACAATGCCATTGACTAGTGGTGTACTCTCGGGGTGGCAGCCATCGATGATATTAGTTTTGACCCTGCAAATTAAATCAACACACAACGGGGACCAAGAAAAAGTACTATGCTCATCATCTTCCCTAATGCCATTTATCTCCCTGAGAGGATGTTTACTCACTACTCCTATATTATCAATATGCGCATAAGGTGCTTCAATGCCATTATTAGAGGGACTACTAGAAAGGGTACAAAAATCTAAAAATTTATGTAACCCAAAAAATCGGACTCTCGGTCTCCTCTATGGACTATAGCAAGGCATGATATCTATCCCCACAGATACTCAAAGCAATAAGACAATCAAAAGCATTCCTATAGGCGGCCTTAACAAGGTCCTCAAGGGTAGCATCATCAATGGTAGAGCTCTCTAAAAGCCGCTACCTCTCTATTTAATTCATTAATGGTGGACCAACTAGACTCTATCCTACCATTATCCTCACAAGATATAGGAAGTGCAAGTGAATTCAAAAGGCATGTATCAGCCATATGACAACCACTTCCACAACAAGTACAAAACACAGGAGGCAATGAATTAATATATGCATCAAGAGCATAATAATAATTAGGATCATCATGAGTGACACCTAAATGCGGTTGGAGTTGCCTAATAGTAGGCTTAGGACATCGGGAGGACTCATGCTTGCCACCGCAAAACATAAAACTAACTAGCATTTTAAATTATAAGAAAAAAGTGCATAGCCAACTAGAAAGAAAAACAAAAAAAATAAAAAAATAAAAAAAACAGACACACAAAACCAACAAATAAAAAAATACAAAATAAATAAATAGATAAAAACAACAACTAAAAATAAAAAAAATAAAGGACAAAAAAACATGAAAATACACAGAGGGGAGAGAAAAAAATTGCAAATAAAACAAACTAAAAAAAATAAATCACACAATTAAATCAAAAATAAAATAAAAGACACATATATATACATGCCTAATCCAATTTTCACACTTTCAGCCTAAAGTCCCCAAGATTGTCGTGTCTCGGGAAATGGCGCCAAAATTGATACAGCGTTTTGTCGCGCTCACGCTATCAAAATAATATTTATAAAACCTAACTAACCTGTAGAAGGGAAGTAAGGGTTGATCCCACGAGAGACACGATTGGAAATCTCTAACCTAGTTGTGTTCCTATTGTCTAAGCAAACAATGTGATGAAATAAAATAAAATAAAATAATTAAATAAAATAAAAGAAATCCTATAAAAAAATAGAAAATAAGATAATAAAATTCGGGCTTGAGATTCATCACAATTTCCAATTCCTTATCATATGGTTTGATCGATTATTCTTATGGTCTCTAATCATCCGAAGGTGATTGATCCTAAGGTAATCGCCAATCGCTTTCACATGAATAACGGTGTGCTTAGCCTTAGCAACGGCCTACTCTCGTGACTCATCGAATTAAAGCCAAACCCATAAAGGGATGATCAACCATGGATCCTCCTAGGATCACGGACTACTCTCGTGACTCGGAAGTCCTAGGTTTCATTTTGTAATGACCCGTGTTTTGGGTAGAACAAGCTGGAACGAAGATGAACAATACCTTGGGCGAACGCTTGGGTCGAAAGGTGGAAGACCCGAAGATTTGGGTCGTAGGGTCGAAGACCGATGGTCGAAGTTCGAAGGTTTGAGGGTCGAAAGTTAGATCTTCGAGATAGATCTTCGAGGCCGCGTTTCCAGCTAATCTTCGAAGGAGTGTTTCTACGAGTCTTCGTGGCTTGGTTGTTAGAGAGTGTAATGAGCTCAAGTGGGAGCGTGTAGAGGCTGCGTGTGACAATGACCATGTTCGGATTGTGGGTATTTTGTCCTGTGTGGAAGCGGAGTGGTTAGTTCATGTTTTATTTATCAAAACTACGTCGTTTTGATGGTGTGTTTCATTTATCAAAACTACGTCGTTTTGATGGTGTGTTTTATTTATCAAAACTACGTCGTTTTGATGGTGGGATTTCATTTATCAAAACTACGTCGTTTTGATGGTGGGATTTCATTTATCAAAACTACGTCGTTTTGATAAGTGAGGTCTATATAAAGAGGAGCTCTCTTTATTTTAGGTTTAGGGTTTTTGTTGTCAGCCGCCGCAGCCGTCACAGAGAGAGAGAGAGAGGGAGATTGAGAGAGAGGGCTCCAGTTCATGGCTGTCGTTGTCATTCCCGTGGTTGGACGGCATTAAGCGTGGAGGCAAGAGCGTGGAGGATCTTTGAGGTAGGGGTTCTGTCTTTCCTGGTATGTTCCGGGGTTAGGCCCTGTGGATATTTTGTAAAGTTTCCATTGTTATTGCTATAATACTTATATGTAAATTCATATAGGTGTGATCTCCTATATGAATGTTGGCCTTCAATGGCGATTTTGGTGTGTTTCTAGTGTTCGTGTGATGCATGAAAAGTGTTCGATAAAATGCCGTGTGACATGCCTGCTACATGTTTGAGAAAATGCCTGTGCGGGCCGGGTTTATGAGTCTGTGAATTTATGCACACCAATTGCTTGGTTTTATACCTGTGAGGCTTTGCATGCTAAGTGTTCGATGTTATGTCTGTGTGACTAAGTGTGGCTATGTGTCTTGTGTTCTTGGAACCCGGTGGTGTGGAAGCCTCTGGACTGTTCTTGGGACCCGGTGGTCGTGGAAGCCCGGGGACTATTCTTGGAACCCGGTGGCGTGGAAGCCCGGGAGTGTTTACGTACCAGCCCGTGTATGATTGTATTTGTTGTTATAGCCGGTAATTATATCTGGTAGAATAATTGTAGCACGACACGCACTTGTACACAAGGCATGTAGATATTAGGTGCATGGGATGGGTTGGGGAGACATGATCCCTATCGAGCTGTGGTTGCTCACCCCTCCTACCATGTTGTTTTCTTTACAGGAACCTACAGGCATTAGGTGGGAACACCAAGGTGGAAGTCCTCCTTGTGGCTTGCTCATCATTATTTTGGGTTGTCTTGCTTTTCTTTTTGTAACTTTGTAACCCCAGGTGGGGAGATTGTAATGTGGAGTTCAATGTAATAAAAGTGTGTTTTAAACGTATTTGCTATGTTTGGACTCAATAAATATAAGGTTGTTCTCTGAATATAAAATGTGAGGTGTATGTTGTATTCTAACCCCTCTATCCAACTTGGGTAAAGGGAGGGTCACGTTCCGGTCTCCTCGGGTTGGAAATCCGGGCGTGACACATTTTACGGGTTCCGATAATTAAATTTCATTTTTCAATTCTTCATTCAATTATCTAAAACATGCAATAGGTTCACGACGCCCACAGCATGGATTCAATCGGTAAAATAAAATCATTCATGAGAGAGATAAGAAATAATCACACAAATTCATACAATTAAGATATTGAGATTGGGCTACTTCGGATCCCTAGGAAAAAGGGATTATTCCATGAAATAATGAAGAAACATATTTATATTAATTAAATTAGAAATTTGGAATTAAGAGGGGAGAAAAAACGACAACCAACCGTCACGAGGGCATACAATCAATCCCCTATCCAATACCATGGTGTTCTTGAATCATGATTACATGAAAATCACCCAAAACCAAAGAGAAATCTAAGAAACCAAACCTAGGCTTCTTAGCCATCAAGGAGGGCTCCCCTAGGGTCCAGGAATCCCTAACAACATCCTATACTTGTTTCTTATATAGTCTCCCTAAATATTACATTAAAAATAAAATAGTAAAAATACAAAATGGGGCAAAAGTCGATGCCTGTCGCGACAAAGGCAAAAGATCTTGTTGCGACGCAATGTATTTCCTTATATGTCATGACAAAATATATTTCCTTTCGTGTCGTGACGAAGGCAAAAAGTCCTGTCGCAACGACGTTCTTTATTCCAATCCGTATTATACTTTGATTCGCCCGCTTCTTTCCCCGTTTGCCTACAAAATACACCCAAAACACAACGTAACTCTACAAAACACTAAAACATGATAAACAACATGATTTAACAATCAATCATAATAAAAACACTCAAACCACTATGAAAAATGAATGCAAATAGGGGAAAGACATGTATGAAAAATCTATATAAATTAACGTCATCAACAAGCCTCTCGTATATTCTTCCGATTAAGATGTCCAGTCTCCTATGCAGAGTTCATTTTCTTTAACTTTAGTTATGTGATAGCTTTGGGTCATGTTCTCATGAATTACATACAAGTCCCCATCTATCCTTCTTCCCGCTGCTATTGTGTTGCCATCTTCTCTCTTAACTTGACAAACAAGTTTTGGTGAAGGTCACTTCATGACTAGCATCACACATCCGATTAACAAATGCAAGATTGTATTTCAATCCCTTAACATGCAAGATATCCTTTAGTTTGTTCTTTTCCCATTTGGCATATCTTAGCCCTTTGATTTCCGAGAGCTATCGTTGTCAAATCTTACTTTGCTAGATTTGTCCTTGTTCACATCTCGACAACTTGTTTAGGTCACCAGTTATGTGACTTGAACATCCACTATCAAGGATCCATTGTCTATCCTTGATATCAGCTTTCAAAGCTATCTCAAGCAATATGAGCAACTTCCTTCCCCTTAGCCATATAGACTTCTTTTACTTTAGACTTGACGCGCTCATCATGTGTTACTTTTGTTGGATCAAGCCCTGAATTTGGATGATGATAAAACCCTATGTAATTTGATTTGAGACTTTGGTTGTTCTATCTTAAGTTATTGCAGAAGATATGATCTTAATCCGGATCTACACTCGTGAGAGCAAAGCTAAGAACAGGATACATAATCCCGATGTGGACGAGAGTTAGTGTCGTCAAACACTTGGTAAATAACCAAGTCTTTACTACATACGGAATAAGGATCATTCGTGCGGACTAAGAACTTAAAGCTACGGACTACGGAATTTGCACCTAACACTTCAAACGGACTAAGTCAAATAGATGTGGAGTAAGAATCCTAGTCTACAAAGTCACACGGAGTAAGAGAGTCATCACGGAGTTAAAAAGCTAAGTCTTCCACTCAAGCGGACTAAAGAAAAGAAGACAAGGAGTAAGGAATCCGAGTCTTCCATACATTCGAGTAAGGAAGTACTTGTGCGGAATAAGGACTCGAGTCTTTATTCACATGGAGTAAGGAAACTAGATGCGAGTAAGGAATCCGAACCACTCACTCATGCGGAGTAAGGAAGAGCGATGCAGAGTAAGCACTACGACCTTCTCATTCATATGGAGTAAGGAAGCAGCGACACGGAGTAAGGATTCCGGTACTAAATTGATATGGAGTAAGCAATCACCGACGCGGAGTAAGGATTCGAGTTTCATTAACACAGAGTAAGGAACCTTACTACTGATTTGGAAGACACGCTTCAACTTATCTCTTCGCATTTAAAGTCACCCATTTGCTGAGTCCCATTGTAAGACAAACTCGTTGAGAACCTAAAGAATCTTACACGTGGATCATCCGGATATGTGGACACAACTTTAATTCCACTTGGGAACTCACAAAGACACTTATACTTTGCAAACCCAAGCTCTTGAAGACCACATCCGTAACAATTGAGGCAGAGAGATTTCGAGGAACAGTCAATGTGCACATAGTCTGGAACAACAAGTTCCAAGGTTGTCTCTTGTGGATGTCTCTATAAATAGCAACACTTGTACATTTTAAAAGACGTTGATGTTTGTGAGTTCGAAATAAGAGAGTGCATGTACAAGAACTCGTAGAGATCATAAAGGCTAGTGTGTGAGGACATTGTAAACAGAGTGTTAGAGAGTTGTTAAGTAGATCAAAAGGCTTTCAAGCTTTAACTTGCTTCCATGTTGTTGTACTTACTTTCACTATTTGGTTATCTTTCGCATTGATTCTATCTCTTAACCAAATAAGTGTTGTGCCAAAGAGTTAGAAAATAGTTTCGATAAAAGCCTATTCACCCCATCTCTAGGCTCCAAGGGACCAACAACTTTATACTTGAAGTACTCCCCTTGAGGCTTAAGCTTCAGTCTTACGAGATGCTAATTCTTTCTTTCTTTGTTGAACCATTATAGTGCTCTTCTTCTTATTCTGCTCAAGAATAAGTACACTTCTTGCACTGTGACGTTCACTTCCACATTTATCATAAACTTCTAGATCTACAAAAATAGCAAATTTGTTATTCATGGAAATGGGCTTAGGTTTCCACCATCATGATGTCTCATCATGTCCCTACTTCGATAGTAGTTAGAAACTTCTAAATGGTTTCTTTCTTTCATCTTTTACAAATTCCATTGAGATATCTTCAATTCGGTTCTGGATGCTTGTACGGGATACCTCCACCAACAGAATTTGGCCATATGACCCCATACCTATGAGTAGTAGCGGTGACCCTGAAACCTGGTTCGCTCAACTTCTAAACATCTGGAGTCTTCTTCATAGTAGCCTTGGCCTTGATGGTTGGATACATAGGTTTACTTCCTTCTTTATCGAAGGGCACCCACACACTTGTGGAAATGACATTTGCATTAGATTTCTTCACATTCATTGAATGCTCGGATTTCCGAACACATTTGTTCACTCCACTAGTCCTGGGACCGAATAACTGGGTATCTCTCTATCTTCTCATCATTTACACCAACTTTGGTGACACCGTTAACTTTCTGGTAGGTCTAGGACACGATAGTTGCATTCTTGTGGTAGTTACGCTCACCATCTAGAATGTTAACCTTCCTCATCACCTGTGGTGTCGTGATCTCCTTCCTTGGCGCTTGCGGTGTTTGCCAGGTCTTTTAAGCCACCTGTGGTGTTGTGAGAGATGTGATCCGGGGAGCTTTTAGAGGTTAAAGCCTAAGTGGCCTTGTCTTTTGAGTTCTTCTGTTGAAGGCCCACAAGTTGTTCCTCAATCATGTGGATTATTGTGTCTTTGGTGGTGAGTTTGTGGTAATGTCATCACATATCTTGATTTGCTCCTCTAGCTTAAGCTTAAGGCTGGCAATTTCTTTGTAGAACTTCTTTGATTCCTCTAGGACTCGATCCTTCTCTCCTCTAACTTCTCTAAGCTCTCCCTTAACTTGCTTGAGCTCTCCTTCGAGCTGCTTGATCATGCTCCCTCTTTTGCGGATCTCTTCGTTGTAAGCTCAAGCTTCTCTTCTAGATCTACTTCTTCTTCTTCTTCTTCTTCTTCTATTGCTCCTTCCTCTTCTAAGGCAATGCTGACATTGTTTACCTTAATCTTGGCAACAAAGGCATAATTTGATGAGCATTCATCCTCATCATCGATTTGAAATTCGGCTCATGTAATTCTTGTGTGAGCATTTCTTCTTCGTTGAGTCTATGGTCTCCTTATGGAAGTGCTTCTTCTGGATGATGTCTTCTTCTACTTTGTGTCCTCAGCATCTAAGGTTTTATTATCCGAATTATCATCTTTCACCTTGTATTGAGATGCAAAGTGCCCCCCGCTTTCCACATTTAAAACATCTAAGGGAAAGTCCTCCTTTTCCTTTCCCTCTAGCTTGCTTCCTGCTTCTACCTCTTCTAAACTTTTCGGTGAAGTAGGCTACCACCTCATCTTCACCATCATCATTGACACTGTCCTCTTGATCTTCTGAGGACTCAACTTCTTTATTTATTTTTAACTTTTTTATAGTCTTAAAGGCTACTTTTTTTGTCTCCTTTACTGTAGGCGTGGATGTTAATGTTGATGGCTCTTCACAGGAGTGTAACTTCATTTCAAATGCAGTCATATTGCACTGTAGCTCCTGTAATGTCATTATCTCCAGGTCTCAGCTATTTTTCAAAACTTCCACCCTTGGAATGAATCTTTTGGGTAGAACCCTCAGCACTTTCTTTACAACTGCGAAGTTCTTATTTTTGCCATGACTTCTCATGTCATTGACAATCTCAGTTAGTCATACAAAGAACTTCTGTATACTCTCATGCTCCTCCATTTTAAAGGCTTCATATTTCTGAGTGTACAATTGCAGCCTGATTTCTTTTAGTATGTTATCTCCTTAATAAACACTTTCAAGTCTATCCCATAGATCCTTTGCCACTCTACGGTCCATAACCTTTGCATATTCGTAGTCTATGAGTATTGATGTGATAACACTCACGGCTTTGCCATTTCGCTCATAGGTTCTTTTCTCGGCTTTTGTGGGTTTTTTGTTATCAACAGGTTCTATATATCCATCTTTTATTAACCGCTCAACATCTATACCCATGGACGTAAGTATTGTCTCCATTCTAGCTCTCCATATCTTATAATTTGTGCTATCAAAGATAGGCACCCTCTTTGCATAGTTGGAGCTGGTGCTTGGTCCGTCGATAGGAATCTCCATTTGAATATACCAATGAACTCTTGCTTGGTCACTAAGTTATGAAGCCATAGATATCAGCAACAAAAATGTATCTATCGTGAGATCACTTCTCCACGAGAGTGATAGATCTGTCTCTAGTGAGAACTTAGCTCTAGTACCAATTGATATTCCTAAGATCCAAACAAGATCGTAAACGTATATACGTGTGTATACAGAGAGGGGGTAGATTTGTATACTTAAAACTAATTCATTTAGTTTTAAGGAGTAGTTTACTTATCAGAGATATTTTTACGGATATGGTTATTTTTTGGTGGTATCTTAGTGTCTTTTGCAAGATCAAGTTAACAAGCAAGTGTGTATGGGAAATAAAAGACAAAGACACATTATCTTCGTGGTTCGATCAATGTTATCTACTCTATGGTGGTGAGGGTGTACCTACACAGAGTCCAATCCACTATCACTTTTAATATAGTAGGGTCTTGCCCTTATGACAATAGGATTAACTCTCTTCTCTTTTAAATGCAAATATAGAAATAGTATTACTTCGGTATTCACTCACTATGATTGAACCTGTCTAAGCGTAACCTACTCCTGCGTGTTCAATTGTTTGCACCTCTTGACCTTTAACCACTCCTTTGCCAAACTCACTATCTGGTCATTGAATGTATGAGAATGAGACCAGATGAACTCATTGTTATCTTGCTCTTAATCTTCTTCTCTTTGTGTATTGACATACAGATTTTTAGCCTCTCTAAAAGACTTAGCTAATTTCGTTCAATCTCTCTTCAAGATAATAAATTCCCTAAGTTTGCACTAAAAGAATAGCAGCAAGCAAGGGGTCGAACCCACAGGGATTAGCCTAATTTTCTAATTTTTTAAATCAAACCACTCAATTACTCTTGCCCTATAAAATGTCGTGGCAAAAAACGAATTCTTTTTATAACTAAAGATCTAATTTTTATTTGGTTTTTCGAATAAACAAAGAAAGCAAATTGATTTTAGGATTAAGATTCAAGGATTAAAGGCATCTAGGATCACAACTTCACCTCCCTATGTTGTTTCCACTGATTTTAAGGTTCTTGAGATTATTTAATTGATAACATGCTATAACTAAGCCAAAGTGCGAATTGGTCATTACGCCCTTCTAAGTCTTGTCTGCTGAATGGTCATCATGACATCAACATGCAAAGCCTAATTATCATACCCATGACAGGATAATGGTCACGCCAATCACAAATATGTTATGAATCAAAGATCAGCCTCAGACTAAGGCTAAGAAAACCCAGGGTGTACAGCCCGGATATTAAAAGATAAGAACAGATCCATAAAACATGCAATCTCAATTAAACAAACTCAAAATTCAATCAATCGGTTTGACAACATAGGGGGCTACATTGCTCCCCTAGATAAAGGAAACTACTCACGCATGATTACAAGCAAACACAAAGCGAAAAAGTTCAACATCTTCTTCTTATCCACGCGCACAAAGAAAGCTTCAACCCAAGTTTCCAAAATCCGTGATGGTCTGTGGACTGCCAGTCGGAACGACCTTCAAAACGTCTCTCTCTCTCTTCAAAAACGTGAAGAATGTGTTTTTCTTCTCCTTTGGACGTGTAGAGCCTCTATTTATAGAGAATGGATGGGCCTTGATGTGTGTTATAAAGTGTACCTTAGCCCACCTATCAAAACGACATAGTTTTGATAAATGACACTACAAATTTTAAAATCTCTCAATCCAAGCACAATATGGACAAGGCCATTTAGGAAAGAATGATCAAGATAGAAAAACGACTGGATCGGTGCAAAAATATGGCCGCACGTCAATTTGAACGTCATATGCCCAATTGGCGTGCACCTCCAAATTAGTGAAATTCTCCCCCAAGCTTCCTTGCATCTTGTGGAGGGCAGATAAGCAAAAATATGCTTGCACGCCATTTCGATCGAATTGGCGTTCACGTCCGATTGCTCTGAAACTTCGTGGGAGATAGAGGATATCATGCTGAGAAATGTTTGTTCTGCACGCCAATTGGTTTGAGGCCATATACATGGTCCAAAGTGATCTCCAAAACCTATCAAAACAAACTTAAAAACGCATATATTTGCAAATAGCATCTTCTTAGGGGTTAGAGCAGATATATGTGAAATATAATACAATAAGGCTCTAATCATGCTCTTAAACACCCTATATAAACACTAGAATAACGGCATAAAATGCACGTTATCAAATACACCACACTTGAACCATTGCTTGTCCTCAAGCAAAAACATACAAGCATGCGAAATAAAATAAACACTCGGTCAAACGGGAAGAAAAATAAAATATCAATCAAGGAGAGTCATGGTTTCCCAAGCATGCAATTCTATCATGATGAAATGGGCATTTTAAGCAACCGAAATGAGTCATAGCTTAGTTCATTCATGTCCATATCCCTAAGTCCAACAACCATGCAATATCATTATTGAAAATCCAGGATATTAGCAAGCGGTCCATGCTAACACAAAGACCTAGTTTCCCTTTAAGTTCTCACAAAGGATAAAGCCGCCTCACTCGAATATAACTTTTCTATTTCTCTTTAATCTCAAGCCCAATACCTATCAATTAACAAAGGATGGTAAACTCTATCTCTACATCCGCCATCGCCTATTGATTAAGTACTTGCCAAGCAATCATGAGAGTTCCCTATTGTGCTCATCAAAGAAAACATACTCTCTATTCTACTTTATTTGAACTCACACGCTATCTAAACTCAATAAACTCACACTCTATTCTAATAACCGATAAAACAAAACCATGAGCTAAAGAATTGAGCTCAACAGTCTCAAAACAAACAAAACTCACCAATGTGGCTACAAATCTAAACAAATCTTTTTTTTAATAACCTTACAAGGTTGCATTTTATGCTCTCCCTTGATGGATTATTCTTTTTTTTACTCACATAACACATAAATAAGACTGATTTTTCTAATGCATACCCCTTGCCATTTTGCTACATAAGGAGAGACAGAAATTCATTGATGTCTCACATCCCATTTTCCAATTAAGTGATGGCTTTTTCACATTCTATATCACAGCCTTTTATATTTACAACACAACAAACAAAAATTAGGATACATAGGAAGTCAAAGTGACTTAAAGGCCTTGCACCCTATCTACACACCAAACACCGAGCACTAATAAGTAATCACGTGCTTACTTGACTCCTACCATTAAATAACTAATGTTAAGTGCAGAGAGGAGTATCAAATGAAACTATTACCCATAAACCATAAATGTCACTCAAGGGCTAAAAAGAAGCTTTTCTCATGTTTTCTTTTTATTTTTGTCACTCAACTTTAAGGGTCACTAAAGTCTATCTTAGCATGTTATGCTCGACTAATATTCAAACTTCAGCTCCAAAAACATGGTGATATCATTCAAAAGATAAAGATATGATTAAACCAAATCGAGCACATTTTAACTACTTTAACACCCTTATCACAACATGATACTAATGTGGCACAAAAAGTAAAATTTGTAGGCCAAAATTGCATACTTAATATCCATGTCTCCACATGCAAATCACTCAAGCAGACAACTCAAACAAGCATGTAAACAAGTTTCAAGATTTTTTTTTTTTTGAAAAAAATGCAATCACACAACATAAAAGACAAGCAAGTGGCTAAAGTCACTCCCCAATACACCACACTTAAAATATGCTATGTCCTCATGGCATGAAATAGGGAGTAGGAAAATACTTACCTCTCAGTTGGCAAGCTGTAATAATAGATAACATTGGCCACCATTCAACGTGCATGAGTAACAAAATCAGCTGAGGTTTCTCCACGTATCTCCCAGCTTTCCCTCATTTGCAGAATAGCCATCATATAGTAGCAAACAAAAATCCCATAGCAGGAGCTTCAGGGGCTTCCCATGCTCTGGCTGACAGTCTAGAAGTAGCATGCTGGTCTTGAGAGACAAGTACCATTAACTCTTCAAACTGAGCACTCTGAATATGTCCATTTGTAAATGCCCAATTGATAACTTCTACCTCACTTACCACCTGGCCATTGATACCTTGAAAGAAGTTAAACACATCTTCCTTGTGCACTTATTATACCGCATATACATGGCAGTAAGCTTTGAAAAGGGTTTGTTTCCTTTCATCCAATGAAGTAGAGGTGTCTCGTGCAAAGTCAGTGGATCTCTCCACATGAACGCTGTGCCTAGATGGCTGTGATGGAGGAGGAACATTGGTTGCCCAATGACCTCTTGTACTGACTCCCAAACCGCCTTCAGTATGCAGTACTCTCAAAACCCATTGAGAGGGGAATGGGGTGCTGTCTAAATGGGCAAAATGCTGAGCATGCTTGGCTCGAAAAATAACACATAACATTCTGCCATATACCCTCTTTGTCAAGTTTTTCTTCCACCAATTGAAAATAGCAGCACCCCAGTCCACATTTAACATATGGTCAATGCTATACATGAATTCAAGATGGGTCATAGGCACAACATCCTTTCCACTAGTTTGCAACAACAAGCACTTTCCTACCAGATGAGCTAAACACACTTTCCTACCAGATGAGCTAAACATCTAAATTTTCCCACGAAACCATTTTTAGTAAACTGCCTCCTCCTCTCAGAACGTTTGGCATAATTTAAGGCAGTACCATACTCCCCTAAGGTCAGGTGAGGGAAGTGATCAGTAGGTACAGGAAGGTTAAAGGTCTTCCTAATTGTCTCAGGTGTGATACGAATATACACCCCTTGCACCTGCCCTAGAATTGCATCCTTCTCCTCATTTAAGTAAATGGAATGATAAAACTCATGCAAAGCAGGATAATAAACCGCACATCCTGGTCGAAACTAACCTCACTAACCCAAGATTTTGAAGCTTTAAGGCCACCTCACTTGACCATCCCAGGTCTGATTCCTCCAAGGCACTTAGATCCAAAACATGCCCCAGGAACATCTCCCCATCCTCACCTTGGAAGAACTGGATGAATGAACTTCTTCCTTGCTTGATCTCCTTGTGCGCACCATCTTGCTTCAGGAATTTAGAGAAAAGAAACATAGAATTTGGCTAGAGCAGCAAGAACCAGAGCTTCACAAATTGCAGATCTAGAAATGAGTTTTTGGTGTGAATGACCTAGCTCCCGGCCTCTTTATTTATAGCGTGCGAAGAAGTGTCCCAATTTAGATCATACACGTGTCCTCCAATTTTCGGGCGTTTGGACCATTTTAACCCTTCCACGTCATATGGGTGAATTGGCATTCAGTCGGAATCGTCCCAAAGTTTGGTGGTGGGTCCCTCATGAGTTGTAAAGCAATAGTCTCTTCGCACATGATATTGTTGAAGCTTCTAGGAGGTCCAAAATTGGTATTTTGCCTTTTTATCCCTTCAGATGACAGCTAGCAATTGGCGTGCAAGAAGTAAAGTGCTTCATGAGATGTTTATCTACTGGCCCAAGAAGTTGCAGAGGCAAAAGAGGTGCACGCCAATTGGTCATTTGGCGTACAATATGGCATGCAAGCCCAAATTATCCCAAAATTTTCCTCCGAGTGTCTTTTTACGTATGGATCAACCTCTATGCTTGCACGCCAATTCATTGGGCTTAAATTCAAGTACTTGTGGGCTTCACTTGTTCCTTGCTCCAGGACTTGTTCCTTAAAATAAATTCAGAAGTCCAAGGCCCAATAATTTTTGCTCATCCCGCAAATGGTTAGTCAAGAAAGAAACAAAATCTACCACACCAGGGTTAGCTTGCAAACAAAATTGTTGAATAAAAATAAGTAAAATAAAACATTGGGTTGCCTCCCAACCAGCGCTTTATTTAAAGTCTGTAGCTAGACTTTCAAGTAAGATCATGAGGTGGTGAAAGAGAGGGAATCAACAATCTCCCTCTCGAGTTGGATCAAAGTATGGTTTCATCTGTTGCCATCCACCCAAAACTTCTTGCCATCTTGACTTGGAGCTCAAAGCTCCCATATGGATTCTTATCAACTATCACAAAAGATCCCATCCACTTGGACCTTAATTTTCCAGGAAATAGCCTTAACCTTGTGTTAAATAAGAGAACTTTCTGCCCCAAGGTTAAAGGTTCATTGGTTAATTGCCTATCATGCCATTTCTTGGTTCTTTCTTTATAAATTTTAGCACTTTCATAGGCATCCATCCTGAACTCATCTAATTCAATTAATTGAGTCATCCTAAGCTCTTTTGGCCTCTTGTGGATCAAAATTTAACTTTCTCAAGGCCCAACGAGCCTTGTGCTCTAATTCCACAGGTAAGTGACAAGCCTTCCCATAAAGAATACAGGTAAGGTGACATCCCAATGGGAGTTTTATAGGCTGTCCTATATGCCCATAAGGCTTCATCAAGCCTTTGAGACCAGTCTTTCCTATTTGCTCCAACAGGTTTTCTCTAAAA
>CM042084.1:41175074-41284316 GCA_023512835.1 Taxillus chinensis
TGGCTTTAATCTCTCTGTTGGACACCTCTGCTTGTCCATTAGCTTATGGGTGGTAAGCTAAAGACTTCCTATGAGTTACCCCATATTTGTTCAACAACTTGTCAAACAGTTTATTGCAGAAGTGACTACCCTCATCACTAATTATAGCCCTTGGTGTCCAAATCGGCTAAAGATATTTCTGGTAAGGAAGTGAGTCACTACTCTAGCATCATTCACTCTGGTTGGTATAGCTTCTACCCACTTTGACACATAATCCACAGCCAATAGGATATATGAATACCCATCAGAATTGGGGAATGGCCCCATAAAATCAATGCCCCATATATCAAAAATTTCAACTGGAAGAATTCCAGTTAATGGCATCTCATTCTTCCTAGACAGACCACCTACCCTTTGACATCTATCACAGGTTTTGATGTAGACATAGGTGTCTTTCACCATGTGAGGCCAATAGAAGCCACACTGCATGATCTTAACCACATTTCTCTGCACCCCAAAGTGGCCCCCATAATGTGATGAATGACAATGGTATATTATGTCATCTATCTCCTTCTCAAGGACACGCCTTCTAATTATTTGGTCTGGACACCTCCTATAGAGAATAGGGTCTTCCCAAATGTATTTCTTAGCATCCACTACCAACCTCTTTCGCTGATGGTAGTCCAATTGCTTGGGTATAAACCCAGTGGCTAAATAATTTGCTATATCAGCAAACCAAGGAAGCTGGTGCACCTCAAACAACTTCTCATCAGGAAAGTCATCTACAATGGGTAGAGACTTAGGTGCATTCTCCACACGGGAGAGGTGATCAGCCACAGAATTTAGGGCTCCCTTTGTGTCTCTAATTTCAAGATCAAATTCCTGTAAAAGGAGTACCCACCTAATCAAGCGTGGCTTAGCTTCCTTTTTAGAAAATAAAATATTTCAAAGCTGCATGATCAGTATAAACAATTACTTTAGACCCAAAAAGGTAGGGTCTAAACTTGTTGCAGCCATAAACCACGGCCAGCAACTCTTTTTCAGTGGTGGTGTAGTTCTATTGAGCATCATTTAAGGTCTTACTAGCATAGTAAATGACCCTAAACACCTTATCACGTCTTTGCCCTAAGACTACCCCCACAGCATAATCACTTGCGTCACACATTAGCTCAAAAGGCTAAGCCCAGTCTGGTGTGACTATAACTGGTGCAGTGACTAACTTACCGTTGAGGATGTGGAAAGCTTCTAAGCAATCTTCATTGAACTCAAAGCTTGTGTCCTTCTCTAACAGCCTACTCAAGGGTTTTGCAATTTTAGAGAAGTCCTTAATGAATCTCCTATAAAAGCCAGCATGGCCAAGGAAACTTCTCACCCCTTTTTCATTTGTTGGAGGTGGCAAAGTCTCAATAGTGGAGATTTTTGCCTTGTCCACCTCCAAACGTTGTGAAGACACCTTGTGCCCTAGAACTATCCCCTCAGTTACCATAAAATGGCATTTTTCCCAATTTAGGACTAGTTCCTTCTCCTCACATCTTTCTAAGACCACATCTAAATTTTTCAAACACTGTTGGTAGGAGGAACCAAACACTGAAAAGTCATCCATGAAAACCTCCATGATCTCTTCCACCAGGCCCTGGAAAATAGCCATCATGCACCTTTGAAAGGTGGCAGGTGCATTGCATAGCCCAAATGGCATCCTCCTAAAAGCAAATGTGCCAAAGGGGCACGTGAAAGTGGTCTTTTCTTGGTCTTTGGGTTTAACCATGATCTGATTATACCCGGAGTATCCATCTAAAAAGTAGTAGTGACTATAGCCAGCTAACCTATCCAACATCTGGTCAATGAAAGGAAGGGGAAAGTGATCCTTCCTGGTGGCCTTGTTCAGCTTCCTATAGTCAAGACACACTCTCCATCCCGTCACAGTCCGAGATGGGATCAATTCATTCTTCTCATTTTTAATCACTGTCATACCCCCTTTCTTGGGCACAACATGCAACGGACTCACCCACTCACTATCTGAAATCGCATAAATTATACCCGCATTTTTCCATTTTAGAATTTCTTTTCTTACTACTTCTTTCATGGCAGGGTTTAATCTTCTTTGTCTTTCAGCTGTGGGTTTAAAATCATCATTCATTAAAATTTTGTGCATACAAATCCCTGGACTGATACCCCTAATGTCTTCAATGTTCCACCCTAGGGCCTTTTTGTGTTTCCTAAGGATTTCTAGTAGTTGAGTGCACTCTACATCATTTAAATTAGCAGCAACTATAAGTGGAAATTTATTTGTAGAGTCTAGAAATTCATACCTTAGGTGTCCAGGCAGTTCCTTCAGTTCTGGAGCTGGAGGTATGTCCTCTTCCTTCTCCTCCTTTGCTTGCTCCAGAGAATTTGATGTTTGCTCATCCTCCTTAGCTGTCAAGTCCACTTCTTCATCTTGTTGAGCTTCTGTAAGCTGGAGCACTCCATCAGTTGCTGTGGTAATTTCTTCTGCCAAAAAGTCTTCCATCAACTCCTCAAAATCTTCAACCCATAAGTAGTCTTCCTCCTCTTGACCTTGTAAAGCTTTCCCCATATAGAAGACTAAGGTCTCTTCATTGATTTTTAGAGTCAGTTGTCCTTGAGCCACATCTATCAATGCACACCCTGTTCTGAGAAATTGTTTTCCAAGGAGGAGCTGAACTCCTCTATCTTCTTCCATTTCCAAAACTACAAAGTCTACTGGAAAAATGAAGGAGCCCACCTTAACTAGCACATCTTCAATGATTCCTTCAGGTCTTCCAGTAGACCGGTCCGCAAACTGCAATGATATAGAAGTTGGCTTCATTCCTGTGAGTCCAAGCTGCTTGTACAAAGCAAAAGAGATCAAATTTATGCTGGCCCCTAAATCACATAAAGCTTGCTGCTGCGGTGCATTGCCAATCACACAAGGGAGGTTAAAACTACCCGGATCCTTATGTTTGATGGGCAAGCTCTTTTGAACAACACTACTCACCTCATTAGTGACAGCCACCGTCTCATGATCCCCATACCTTCTCTTCTTCTTCACAAAATCTTTGATATATTTTCTGTACCTAGGCATCTGCTCCAAAATTTCCACAAATGGAATATTAATCTCAAGCCGCTTGAATAAACTCAGGAAGCACTCATACTCTTCCTCAACCCTCTAATTTCTCATCCGCTGTGGAAATGGCATGGTAGGCCTGAGCTCTTGCCTTTGTTCTTCAACTATTTTGCCTTTAGTCAGCTGTTGTTCCTTCTTGTCTTGCAACTTTTCTTCTTCTTTATCTGATTTTCCTTGGTCATCAGCTTCCAAGGGTCTGCTTTGTTCTTCTGGAATAGCCCTTTTCTTAGGCTCTTCAGCTTCCTTCAATGCTTTCCCACTCCTTAGAGTGATAGCCTTGCAACTCTCCTTGGGGTTCACCTCAGTGTCACTTGGAAAAGTGTTGGTTGACACCCTTTGATTAGCATTCTGTGCCATACTCACAAGTAACTTCTCCATATTCTTAATTGAAGACTCCATACTGCCTACCCTTTCCTTCAAATCACCCACCTCTCTTCTAGCTGTCTCATCCTCATGCCGATATGTTCTTCTTTTGCTTTGAGGCCGAGGCCGTTGTTGCTCGAATCCAGGAGGTGGATGTAAGAAATTATCGATAGCATACGGATTTTGCTTCATCCCTGGAGGCACATATTTATACTAAGCTGATGTATCTCCCCCTCGGTTCTGATTCTTCTGATATCCCTGAGATTGTTGTTGGTTCTGATTGTACCCTTGTCCTTGTTGGTGAGGATAATATTGCTGCTTCTGGTACAAGCCTTTCCCACCAACATAATTTGCTTCTTCAGCTCCACTCCATCCTTGCTCAGCTACTAGTGAGGCTTGTTGTGATCCTCTAACTCTCCTTGCATATCATTGGAGGGAGTATCAACTGAAGATATCTTCTCCCTTGACCTTGAAGTGCGAATGTTAGACCACTGCCAATCAGCCAATGAAAGTCTCTCCAAGTGTTCTGCTGCGGCATCAGGCTCTAAATTCATCAAACATCCTCCAGCAGCTGCATTCACCTTATCTTGTGAGTGAGATTGAAGACCAGTGTAGAAAGATTCAATTTGAATCCATTGGGGTCTTCCATGGTCAGGGCATCTTCTCACCAATTCTTTAAAACGCTCCCAAGCTTCATGAAGAGTCTCCATCTCATCTTGCCTAAATCTGCTAATTTCCCCTCTGAGCTGGATCACCTTGGAAGGAGGAAAATATTTAGACATAAATTTAGTCTGCATCTCCTCCCAAGTATTTATTGAACCTGCTGGTAAACTGTTAAACCACCCAAGAGCTCTATCCCTTAAGGAAAAAGGGAAAAGCCTTAGCTTTATTGCCTCCTCCGACACATTGTTGAACTTTATGGTGTCACACATCTGGTAGAACCTCATCAAATGCTGGTGTGGATCGTCCACTGTTGTTCCTCCAAAAGCGTTGTTGCTCACCATATTAATTAATGCCGGCTTCAGCTCAAAACTATTTGCTTGAACTCTTGTTTGCCTAATCCCAGAATAATGGTCTGACATCATCGGTCTCGCATAGTCTAAGAAGGTTCTGGGCATAAACCTATTACCCTCTTCCTCTGGATATTGGCCATTGTAATTGGCCCCTCCTTGCGGTGCACCACCATCAGGCCTTAAATCTGCTATCAATTCACCTACTGAATGCTCTAAGCCTTGTAGTGCTTCTTCAGCCTCTCGTGCTGCTTCCCTAGCTGCTCTGCGACGAGCTTTGAACAATCTTTCAGGTTCCCGATTAAATGGTATAAACTCCTGTCTTGGCATACACAACTAGGAATTCCTCAAACACTTGGTGTATGTTCCTGTAAAACAACAAGAACACACCCAGCAGCTCCGAACAATGCAAAATAAACAAATAAAGAACACAAAATAACATAAAATAAAAGACAAAATAAAACACCAAGATCAGAATTCAAACAATTTCACTCAATGTTGATTTTCAAAACTAGTTAACCGTTAAATCCCTGGCAACGGCGCCAATTTGACAGACAGATTTTTAGCCTCTCTAAAAGAGTTAGCTAATGCCGTTCAATCTCTCTTCAAGATAATAAATTCCCTAAGTTTGCACTAAAAGAATAGCAGCAAGCAAGGGGTCGAACCCACAGGGATTAGTCTAATTTTCTAATTTTTTAAATCAAACCACTCAATTACTCTTGCCCTATAAAATGTCTTGGCAAAAACGAATTTTTTTATAACTAAAGATCTAATTTTTATTCGGTTTTCTGAATAAACAAAGAAAGCAAATTGATTTTAGGATTAAGATTCAAGGATTAAAGGCATCTAGGGTCACAACTTCACCTCCCTATGTTGTTTCCACTGATTTTAAGGTTCTTGAGATTATTTAATTGATAACATGCTATAACTAAGCCAAGGTACTGCAATTGGTCATTGCCAGCCCTTCTAAGTGCTGTCTGCCTGAATGGTCATCATGACATCAACATGCAAAGCCTAATTATCATACCCATGACAGGATAACGGTCACACCAATCACAAATATGTTATGAATCAAAGATCAGCCTCAGACTAAGGCTAAGAAAACCTAGGTGTACAGCCCAAATACTAAAAGATAAGAATAAATCCATAAAACATGCAATCTCTGTCACGCCCCGGATTTCCAACCCGAGGAAACCGGTACGTGACTCCCCATTCACCCACACGGAGGGCAATGGGGTTGGATTACTGGATGCCACACAAGCAAGTCTAACAATTACAATAAATCAAATAAGCCACATCTTTATTTAATTCCAAAACATCAAAGGTTCACAAAACAACCAAGTCCCTTATTACAGTTCAATCCCTTAGTACATTCCCCTCCCTGGGGTTACATAAATCATAAAAGTACATTACTGAAATGAACAAATAAGTGGAGAGGGTCTTCCACCTTGGTGTATCCACCTAACGCCTGTAAGTCCCTGGAAAACCAACAAACACAGTAGGAGGGGTGAGCAACCACAGCTCAGTAGGGATCATGTCTCCCCAACCCATCCCATGTTCCTAGCATCTACATGCCATGTGTACAAGTGCAGTGTTGTGTACAATAATTTCAACAGACATAATAACAACCACATCAACAATTCACAATCTTCCACTGCCACACAGGCTAACACTTTAACCACAAGTGATTTAACCGCCTCTTCAGGCCAAGTTATTTAACCGCCTCTTCAGGCCAAGTGATTTAACCGCCTCTTCAGGCCACTGGTTTAACCGCCTCTCAGGCAAAGTTATTTAACCGCCTCTTCAGGCCAGATACCACAGTCAAGCACACCACACACCATGGTCACTCAAGCATACAACCAAACACTTGGTGTGCACCCGTTCACAAGCGCACAAACCCAGCCATTCAGGCCATAGAGCAAACATCCAGCATACATACATACACTAAACCACAAGTCCAGTCACACGGACATATTACCAAACACATAATGGGCATATACACACAGCTAAGTTCACACAGGCATTTCATCAAACATGTAGCAGGCAGGTCATACAGGCATTTTATCAAACACTTTTCATGCATCACACAAACACCAGAAACACCAAAATCGCCATTGAAGGCCAACATTCATATAGGAGGTCACACCTGTATGAATTTACATATAAATAATATAACAGATATAACCCATATTCTGCCCTAGGACCCTAGGACAGAGGAGGATTTAGGAAGAACAGAATCCCTACCTTAAAACAGATCTTCCTTGTTCCCGCGCTAAACGCCGTCCTCCCCACGCGAGATGCTCCGGCAGCAACCAGCAACTCCCCTTCCTTCTCTCTCTCTAGCTCTCTCTCTCTCTACGACGGCTGCAGCAGCTGAAGAGAACCCTAAACCTAAAATAGAGGGCTTCTCCTCCTTATATAGACAACACAACATCAAAACGACGTAGTTTTGATTAAGTGAATCCCAGCATCAAAACGACGTAGTTTTGATGGAACAAGCTAAGACCTTTCCACATCCATACACACCAAAATATTCAGAATTTCAACATGGTCCTTTGGAGAAAGTTCATTAGAATGTCAAAACCAAGGGAACCATGCAAAAACATGCCTGCACGCCAATTTGCACGTGAATTCCCCAATTCACGTGCAACTCCATATGCACTCCAAATGCTCTCAAACTTCACCCCTAGCCTCCTTGCATCATTTAGAAGACAACCACACTTGCACGTGAATTGGACCCATATCACGTGCACCTCACATACATGTCCATTTGGCCTGGAAACTTCGTGGTAGATAGAGGACATCATTCTAAGCATCTTTCCTTTTGCACGTGAATTCATTGGAGTCCCTTTACTAGGTCAAAATCTAGAAAAACTCTACTCAGGAGGCAAAACTGACTAACTCAAGGTATGGGTCCTTACATCCTCTCCCCCTTAAGACTTTTCGTCCTCGAAAAGAAATGACATACAAGGAAAACAAACACAAGCTACCCATTTGCCACACGGCGAGCCACAACACCTAAATGGGTCATACACCACACACAGGACAACAAAGACATAACAGTACCACCATAATCCATAACCACAATAATGCACATAACACATGTCCGCATGGCACGAATACACATCTCAAAGCACATCACAATTAAGCACATGTCTTTAAAAGACAATACAAATACATCAACTAATACAAGAAAACACATCACAAGAAAACACATCACTATCCCTTGGCCAACAGCCACCTCCCACGCTTAAGATTGTTTGTCCTCGAACAAGTCCGGGTCGCTCACGCATCACGGACTCTCGTTCCCATGTCTCCTCCTCAATGCCACGGTGTCGCCACAAAGACGCGAACCAAAGGAATAGCACGACCACGCAATAGCTTCTCTCGCCGATCTAGGATACGGATAGGGGCCTCAATGACGGACATGTCATCCGCAATGTCCAACGTCCCCCAATCAATCACATGAGTGGGGTCAGGGTGATACTTCCGTAATCGGGACACGTGAAACACGTTGTGCACTCGACTCGGCCCGCGGTGGTAACGCTAACCGGTAGGCCACAGGCCCTACACGATCCAGAATCTCAAAAGGACCAATAAACCGCGGAGATAGCTTGGAACCTCGCCCAAACCGTCGATGACCACGTCGTGGAGAGACACGAAGGAACACATGATCACCAACGAAAACTCCAAAGGTCGCCGTCGCTGATCCGCATAAGATTTCTGCCGACTCTGAGCTGACAACAAACGCTGACGAATCAACTTGACCTTCTCAGTAGCCTCTTGAACCAACTGCGGTCCCAAGAGAGCTGTCTCCCCCACCTCGGTCCAACACAAAGGTGATCGACACGGCCGTCCGTACAACGCCTCAAAAGGAGCCATCCCAATGGCTGCCGATAATCGTTGTTGTAGGCAAACTCCACCAAAGGAAGGTGAGTTGCCCACGAACCCCCAAAATCTAGCGCACAAGCCCTCAACATGTCCTCCATGGTCCGATTCGTCCGCTCGGTCGACCGTCGGTCTCCGGGGTGAAAGGCTGTACTCGGGTGAAGCTTGGTCCCCATAGCCTCCTGGCAAACCGGCCCAAAAACGGGAAGTGAACCTCGAATCCCGGTCGGAGACAACCGATGATGGTACCCCATGCGGTCTCACAATCTCGTCCATGTACAATTGACTCAAGGTCCCAATGGAGTCCCGCTCGCGAACGACAAGGAAATGGGCCGACTTTGTGAGTCGATCCACAATCACCCAAATCATATCCTTCCTCCCGGTTGTGGGTGGAAGACCAGTCCAAAAATCCATCGCGATATGGTCCCACTTCCACTCTGCTATGGGCAAGGGTCAGAACATGCCCGCCGGCCGCCGATGCTCGGCCTTCACCTGGCGACACGTGAGGCACCGCGAAACAAAGGCAGCTACATCGCGTTTCATCCCAGGCCACCAAAAATGTCCCCGAAGCGCATGGTACATCTTCGTACCCCCTGGATGCACAAGAACTCTAGATTGGTGAAACTCCCTCATCACCTCGTCCCCGAGGGAAGAAGCTACTACCAACCGCCCCTGAAATGACAACTCATGCTCAGGACCCTCTCGTCCGGTCCTCGGATAGCTCACCAGCCTCAATACGGGCACGGAGAACCTCACACTCAATGTCACCCAGTGTTCCTCCCGGACGCGCCTGGTACAACTCAAGCACAACCACCAAAGGACTCAGGACTGTCCCACCATCACGAACAACAGGTGCAGTGCAACATCGCCAACCGCTCCATCAACTTCCACTCTCTCATGGCCACCTCAGCTTTCCCTTTTCGCTCAACGCGTCGGCCACAACATTACCCTTGCCCAGGGTATAGGCAAGAGTAAAGTCAAAGGTCTCGAAATACTCCACCCATCTCCTTTGCCTCAAATTCAAGTCCTTCGAGTAAAGATGTACCGAAGGCTCTTGTGATCCGAGAACACCACAAACTTTTCCCCCAAGAGGTAGTGCTGCCAACTCTTCAGGGCGAAGATAACGACCGCTAACTCCGGATCATGCGTAGGATAATTCTGCTCATGAGGCTTCAACTGCCTTGACCCATAAGCTACCACACCGTGCTCCTCGCATAAGCACACACCCCAAACCAACCCTGGACGCATCACAATACACCTCATACGGAATATCCTCCCTAGGCAACCTCAACACAGGTGCGGTGGTCAAACGGGTTTTGAGAGTCTCAAACGCCTGCTGGCACTTGTCCGTCCACTCAAATTTCACTCCTTTCCTAGTCAACGCCGTCATAGGAGCCGCCAAACGGGAGAACCCCTCTACAAAACGACGATAGTACCCCGCCAAACCAAGAAAACTACGGATCTCAAAAACGTTGGTTGACCTCGCCCACAATGCCACGGCCTCAATCTTGGCCGGGTCCACCCTAACTCCCTCGGTGACACCACATGGCCAAGAAAGGGAACCTCCTGCAGCCAAAACTCACACTTGCTAAACTTAGCAAACAAATGCTGGTCCCTCAAGGTTTGCAACACTTGTGCCAAGTGCTCCACATGCTCCCTCTCGGTCTTGGAATACACCAAGATATCGTCGATAAACACCACCACGAACGAGTCTAAGTATGGGGCAAAGACTTGGTTCATCAAATGCATGAACACGCTGGCGCATTAGTGAGCCCGAAAGGCATCACTACCCACTCATAATGCCCATACCTGCACCGAAAAGCCGTCTTAGGGATGTCCTCCTCCCCAACCCCGAGCCGGTGATACCCCGACCGTAAATCTATCTTGAAAACCACCGGGCCCCACTCAATTGGTCAAACAGGTCATCTATCCGAGGCAACAGTACTTGTTCTTCACGATCCACCGAATTCGCCTTCCTGTAGTCGATGCAGAGACGAAGCGTGCCATCAGCCTTCTTAGCAAAGAGCACCGGAGCACCCCAAGGTGAGGTACTTGGTCTGATATACCCCTGGCCCACCAACTCCTCGATTTGCCTCTGAAGCTCCCTCAGCTCGGCTGGTCCCATACGATACGCTACTTGGGAAATCGGACCCGTCCCCGGCACCAACTCAATGGTGAACTCCACACTCCTCTTAGGTGGCAAACTCCTCAACTCTTCAGGAAAAACATCCTGAAATTGGTCCACAACAGCGGGCCACACCCTCTTTTCCACCTTACCCTCCTCGGCAAAGGTCGGGCTGCCAACCTGTGGGTAATGGCACCTCACTGGTCCAACACCGGCCCGGCCCGACTCGCCTCACGGTCCCACTCCCCCTGCAGGGTGCAAGAGGTCCCTGCAGGTGTCACGAAGGTCACACGCCGCCGATAACAATCTATCTTGGCCTGGAAAGCCATAAGCCAATCCATACCCAAGATCAGGTCGAACGTCCTCAAAGGCATCACATGCAAGTCAAAACTCAGCTCCACCTCGCCTATGGTTAACACACAGCCACGACACACTCGCCGTACCTCAATCATGCCTCCCACCGGAGACTCCACAACTAGGGGCCTCGCGGCCTCCACACAAGCTAACCCCAAGCCGTCTATTACAAGCTCGAGAACAAACGAACATGATGCACCCGTATCGAAAAGAACGAAGCTAATGTACGGGAGATCAAGAGGGTACCTCTAACCACCGATGGTCCTGCTCCACCCTCGGTGGTGGGGGTGGTAGCTCGGCCTCCTCCTGGTATGTCGCCTCCGGCGGAAACACCCTTCCTTGGCCCGTGCCACTAATCGGCTCACTCACCTGGACGCTTCCCGCTAAGGTTGCCTCCGGCCTCGGTCTGCTTGCCGCTCCGGCCTCCCCCTGGGGTCGGGTCCGACTAGATCCTGCTGCTGGCCTGCTCCTGACGAGCCGGTCTCTCGCCTGGTGCACGGAAGCTAGCATCACTCCTCACGCCGGATGCCGCGCCCCCCGTTCCCCTGTTGCCACTCCTGCAAACCCGGCGCAAATGACCCTCTCGTCCACGGTTGTTGCATCGCCGGTCCTTCTTGGGGCACTCCCCTTTGAAGTGACCCTGCTCTCCACAACGAAGGGCATCTACTCCGGTAGACTCCCCAGATGGACCACCCTGTCTTCCGCCGCCAAAGGTGAACCTCCCAGGGTTCACGGATGTCTGCCCCCGACCGTGAAAAGAAGCTGCTATCCCTCTCCTCCGTCTTGAGCCTCTTGGACCCTACATCTCGATCAGGCCCACTCTGCAATCGGCGACCCCGATGGGCCTGCCTCCCACCATCCGGCTCTCTCTCGGCTATACGGGCCGTCTCCACGGCCTCGGCATAGGTCCTCAAGCGTAGAATCGCCACCCTCTCCCTAAGGGTTGGCCTAAGACCCGAGTGAACTTGTGGGCCTTCAGGTCCTCCTTTTCCACAGGTCTCAGGAGCAAACCTACTCAATCTCCAGGAACTCCCGCTCATACTCAGGTACCGTCTTGGATCCCTCGCTTAGGCTGCCAAATTCTTCCCTCTTCGCCATCTCACCGATTCCGGGAAGAACTCATCATGGAAGAGTTGCAGGAACTCCTCCCAAAACATGAGTTGCACCGCACGGCTCCCCGCAACACTCGTCCACCACTCCAAAGCATCCCCCTCCAGTGCCCGATTGCCGGTCGCACCTTATCCTCCTCCCGGGGCAGGAGAAAGGAGAACACATGCTCAATCTGCCTCAACCACCGCTCGCCTACCACGGGATCTTCCCCCCCCTTAAATCGCGGAGGTTGTTCCTTTCGGAACCGTGTCACCACGTTATCCTCTGCACGGGTCGGTACACCACCCAGGTGAACTCTCACGCTCACGAGGCAGCCCTCCCATGGTGGTGGTGGTGGCACCACCTGCTGTGCTGCCATCTCACGGCGCACCTCCTCCCGAACGTCCTACCGGAGTCCCTCCCGTAGCTCTCGTACCTCCAGCCGGATGCCTTCTTGTAGCTGTGCCAGTAACAACGCATGCCCCCCAACGGATGGCCCCGCACCCGGACCCTCATGGGCAGATGACTCATCAGCCACTGCCCCGGACGCACGTGCCACTCTTCTCGGTGGCATTCTTACTACACGAAGTAAGAAGCACAACGTCAAAACAAATTTTTATAATCTATCGCGTCACTACCTCTACCCCACTGATCAATTTCACTAACACATGACATTACACACATACATTGCATCAATCGCATTTGACAATTCACAGTCCAGTACACATTGCCAAACAAATCAGAGTTGCACATTTCACTTAATCATGTGATCTTATCCACAGTTTAGCATACATTCACAAAGAAATGCAACTAGTGCCCTAATGCCAATGCATGCAAATCCTATCACAAGACTGGACTACCCTAAGTACACCTTGGAGGCTCAAAGAGGACCATGTTGATCAGGCATGTCCCTCCAGGCTCCTCCAAAGGACTTAGGATAACCAAGTCCGCCCACTACCCTAGGCCAACTAGACCATGCTCTGATACCATATTGTCACGCCCCGGATTTCCAACCCGAGGAAACCGGTACGTGACTCCCCATTCACCCACACGGAGGGCAATGGGGTTGGATTACTGGATGCCACACAAGCAAGTCTAACAATTACAATAAATCAAATAAGCCACATCTTTATTTAATTCCAAAACATCAAAGGTTCACAAAACAACCAAGTCCCTTATTACAGTTCAATCCCTTAGTACATTCCCCTCCCCGGGGTTACATAAATCATAAAAGTACATTACCGAAATGAACAAATAAGTGGAGAGGGTCTTCCACCTTGGTGTATCCACCTAACGCCTGTAAGTCCCCTGGAAAACCAACAAACACAGTAGGAGGGGTGAGCAACCACAGCTCAGTAGGGATCATGTCTCCCCAACCCATCCCATGTTCCTAGCATCTACATGCCATGTGTACAAGTGCAGTGTTGTGTACAATAATTTCAACAGACATAATAACAACCACATCAACAATTCACAATCTTCCACCGCCACACAAGCTAACACTTTAACCACAAGTGATTTAACCGCCTCTTCAGGCCAAGTTATTTAACCGCCTCTTCAGGCCAAGTGATTTAAGCGCCTCTTCAGGCCATTGGTTTAACCGCCTCTCAGGCAAAGTTATTTAACCGCCTCTTCAGGCCAGATACCACGATCAAGCACACCACACACCATGGTCACTCAAGCATACAACCAAACACTTGGTGTGCACCCGTTCACAAGCGCACAAACCCAGCCATTCAGGCCATAGAGCAAACATCCAGGATACATACATACACTAAACCACAAGTCCAGTCACACGGACATATTACCAAACACATAATGGGCATATACACACAACTTAAGTTCACACAGGCATTTCATCAAACATGTAGCGGTCAGGTCATACAGGCATTTTATCAAACACTTTTCATGCATCACACAAACACCAGAAACACCAAAATCGCCATTAAGGCCAACATTCATATAGGAGGTCACACCTGTATGAATTTACATATAAATAATATAACGAGATATAACCCATATTCCGCCCTAGGACCCTAGGACAGAGGAGGATTTAGGAAGAACAGAATCCCTACCTTAAAACAGATCTTCCTTGTTCCCGCGCTAAACGCCGTCCTCCCCACGCGAGATGCTCCTGGCAAAGAACCAAGAACTCCCCTTCCTTCTCTCTCTCTAGCTCTCTCTCTCTCACGACGGCTGCAGGCGAAGAGAGAACCCTAAACCTAAAATAGAGGGCTTCTCCTCCTTATATAGACAACACAACATCAAAACGACGTAGTTTTGATTAAGTGAATCCCAGCATCAAAACGACGTAGTTTTGATGGAACAAGCTAAGACCTTTCCACATCCATACACACCAAAATATTCAGAATTTCAACATGGTCCTTTGGAGAAAGTTCATTAGAATGTCAAAACCAAGGGAACCATGCAAAAACATGCCTGCACGCCAATTTGCACGTGAATTCCCCAATTCACGTGCAACTCCATATGCACTCCAAATGCTCTCAAACTTCACCCCTAGCCTCCTTACATCATTTAGAAGACAACCACACTTGCACGTGAATTGGACCCATATCACGTGCACCTCACATACATGTCCATTTGGCTTGAAACTTCTGTGGTAGATAGAGGACATCATTCTAAGCATCTTTCCTTTTGCACGTGAATTCATTGGAGTCCCTTTACTAGGTCAAAATCTAGAAAAACTCTACTCAGGAGGCAAAACTGACTAACTCAAGGTACGGGTCCTTACAATCTCAATTAAACAAACTTAAAATTTAATCAATCAGTTTGACAACATAGGGGGCTACATTGCTCCCCTAGATAAAGGAAACTACTCACGCATGATTACAAGCAAACACAAAGCAGAAAAGCTCAACATCTTCTTCTTATCCACGCGCACAGCAAAGCTTCAACCCAAGTTTCCAAAATCCGCGACGGCTGTGACGGCTAGGTCAGGAACAGCCTCCAAAACGTCTCTCTCTCTCTCTTCAAAAACGTGAAGAATGTGTTTTTCTTCTCCTTTGGACGTGTAGAGCCTCTATTTATAGAGAATGGATGGGCCTTGATATGTGTTATAAAGTGTACCCTAGCCCACCTATCAAAACGACGTAGTTTTGATAAATGACACAACAAACTTTAGAATCTTTCAATCCAAGCACAATATGGACAAGGCCCTTTAGGAAAGAATGATCATCATAGAAAAACGACTGGATCGGTGCAAAAATATGGCTGCACGTCAATTTGAATGTCATATGCCCAATTAGCATGCACCTCCAAATTAGCTGAAATTCTTCCCCAAGCTTCCTTGCATCTTGTGGAGGGCAGATAAGCAAAAATATGCTTGCACGCCATTTCAGTCCAATTGGCGTTCACGTCCGATTGCTCTGAAACTTCTGTGGGAGATAGAGGATATCATGCTGAGAAATGTTTGTTCTGCACGCCAATTGGTTTGAGGCCATATACATGGTCCAAAGTGATCTCCAAAACCTACCAAAACAGCTGAAAAACGCATGTATTTGCAAATAGCATCTTCCTAGGGGTTAGAGCAGATATATGTGAAATATAATACAATAAGGCTCTAATCATGCTCTTAAACACCCTACATAAACACTAGAATAACGGCATAAAATGCACGTTATCATGTATGCAGTATGAACTACTCTACATCTCTTAAATCTCTCTACCTACTTTGTATTTATTCTGAAAATATTTTAACAGATATGTGAAGTATGACATATACTTTTCTTTTGTAGAATGGTCATTGCATGAAAACCTTCTGCTAAGGTTAGACATATTCCACCTTCTGATTTCCATCGTTGAAACATATAACTCCAACCTCAGATAACATCCACCTGTTTATTCTAATACTTAACATGCCAAGATACATTGCCCGAATAACTTACTTAAATAGTGACCTTAACTGCATTTCGATCATTCGATTAGCTATAACCTCGAAGATGACTGCTTCGTAGCCTCACAGATACTTCATATAGTACACACGCTAGGATCTTTGAGTTTGCACTCTCGAACCTTCGAACCTTCGAGTCTCTAGTTTCGAGCCAGTAATAACCACATTCTAACTTGGCTAATCATTGGTTCACATCAACGGGTCTCGAAATCATCGCCCGTTCGAGCTTCGACTGTGTGATTTAGAGGAATGCATTAATTAAATGCTTTAAACTGAAAACTATAGCTATTATATGTCACAGGGTGAGAATTTCAACCCACGTGGCGCTTAGGCGCCTCTGCCATTTTGGGGCGATCTAAGCAAGCCTTACTGGTTAGGGCACACGTGGACTAGTTTTGTCCTACCTTGGTCTCATTAGGGGAATTGCATCAGTTCTCGATCAGTTTGTGTAAGAATGGCTAAATCCCCTATTCATCTTTAAGTGTATAACTAGCGGCGTGCTCCCCGTATTTAACTGAGTCGATATGTCTAAACTCTGAAGGGGCTCCTATTAATTCTCCTGCATAAACTATCTCGAAGCCTTCCCAGCGCACCAGCTACGTTTTCCACACTATCCTCCTCTAAGTATCACGAACAAAAATTTGGCTCGCACCATTAAGAGACGTCCCAATTGCTCTTGGCTACTTGAGGGCGTGACATCCTCCCCCTCTCGATTTTTGCAATATCCTTGTTGCATCGTCAATTTGGACGTTGGTTGACCAAACCCTCTCGATTATTGCAACACCAAGTTGCATCATCAATTTGGGTTTAATCCAACCAGGCCCTCTCGATTACTACAACGCTTTCGGCAAATCAGTGATTTGAGATCAAAGGAACCAAGATCGTCTAACGCGTTCTTTACGACTCCCTTTCGCCAACTTTATACTGTTCCTTGGGTACTCTAGCGAGAGTGGACTCAATTACGTGCAAGACTCATTAGTCAATCCACTTCCACGTGTGAGATCTCATCCTCAAGACCATGCCAACGATCGTGAGAGTCTTTGGCAAGAGCTTTAGGGACACGAGCCAAGGCTTGTCGGGAGAACAACTCTAGTTCTTGAGCAATTTTTATTGGGATAACCAAATCCTTCTTCATCGTTAAGTGTATGACCAGCGGCATGCTCCTCACATTTAAACGGGACGACACATCTGAACCCCAAAGGGGCTCCCATTGATTCTTCTTCACAAGCTATCTTGGAGCCCTCCAAGTGCACTAGCTACGCTTTCCACATTGCCCCTCCTTTAAGTAGCCCAAATGCAAATCTGGCTCGCGCCACTAGGAGACATCCTGGGTGCTCCAAGGCGTGACATATAACTACCTTATCAATTGATTTGAAGACCAAATTTATTCTTTTTAGTTTAGTTTAGTTTAATTAGTCAATCTCCAACATAACTTCATTTAATCTGAAAGTATGGTTAATTGACCTAATCTTGCACTTCTATTTTGTGTTTCACTAAGTAAAAATGGTTTTACTATGATGGTTCAAATGGGAAAAGAAGTTTTATTAACCATTAGAAGAACTTTGCAGTTTAAGTGGAAATATAAACACTTTGAAGAGACTATGTCAGCAAAAGTGTTTGTAGTATGATGGTGGGATTTGGTTTCTATTAAGAGACAAGTGTAAAGACTTATATTTGAAATAGTAATTTTAATACCTATAGAATTATCTTGAGCATAAGATAAGTGGGATGTGGTAGGTGATAGACTCATTACAACTATAATAAGGTGTAATGATGATGTTAATTTATATAGAGTTTTTGTATGTGTCTTTCTCCTATTTGCATTCATTTTTCATAGTGTTTTGAGTGTATTTATTATGATTAAGTGTTAAATCATGTTGTTTGTCATGTTTTAGTATTTTGTAGAGTTGCGCTGTGTTTTGGGTGTATTTTGCAGTCAAATCGGAAAGAATCGGGCGATCGAAGCATAATACGGATTTGGACAAAGAATGTCGTTACAATAGGACTTTTTGCCTTTATCGCGACATAGGAGAAAATACATTTCATTGCGACACATAAGAAAATATATTTTGTCGCGACAAGGCCTTTTGTTTTTGTCATAACAGGTGTCGACTTTTGCCCCATTTTGTATTTTTCCTATTTTATTTTTAATGTAATATTTTGGGGACTATATAAGGAACATGTATAGGATGTTGTTAGGCATTCTAAACCTCATGGGAGCCTTCCTTGATGGCTAAGAACCCTAGGTTTGGTTTCTTAGAATTCTCTTTGATTTTGGATGATTTTCTTGTAATCTTGATTCAAGAACACCTTGGTATTGGATGGGGATTGGTTGTATGCCCTCATAATAGGTTGGTTATCGTTTCTTCTCCCTTTTTAATCCCAATTTGTGATTTAATTTATACAAATATGTTTATTCATCATTCCATGAAATAATCCCTTTTCCTAGGGAATGAGAGTAGCCCAATCCCAATATCTTGATTGTATGAATTTGTTTGATTATTTGTTTCCTCTATCGTGAATGATTTTATTTTACCAATTAAATCCATGTTGTGGGCATCGTGAACCTATTGCATGTTTTAGATAATTGGATGAAGAATTGAAAAATGAAATTTAATTATTGGAACTCATAAAATGAAACCTAGGACTTGCAAGTCACAAGAGTAATCTGTGATCCTAGGAGGATCCATGGTTGATCACCTCTCAATGGGTTTGACCTTATTGTAGTGAGCCACAAGAGTAGGCCATTGTTAAGGCTAAGGACGTCGTTATTCACGCGAAAGCATTTGACGGTTACTTTAAGATCAATCACTTTCAGATGATTAGAGAATTATAAAAATAATCAATTGAACCATTTGATTAAGAATTGGAAATTGTGGTGAATCTGAATCCTAGAATTTTATTATCTTATTTTCTATTTTCTCTAGAATTCCTTTATTTTATTTTATTTACTTAATCACATTATTTGCTTGGATAATAGGAACACAACTAAGTTAGAGATTTCTAACCGTGTCTCTATAGGATTGACCCTGACTTCTCATTTACAAGTTAGTTAGGTTTTATAAATATTAATTTGATAGCATGAGTGCGACAAAATGATGTATCATGTAACATGATGTAGGGCAATTTAGTTATTCAAAAAGTAATGATAAATACAAGAAGTCAACTTTGAAGTTGTGATGTCACCTCCTCCGAAGTTGCGAGGTAAACTCCAAAGTTATTGTGGCGGACTTTGCAGTAGCATCGCCGAAAGACTTTTCAATGAGACTTCATAGAAAATTTGACTCTAAAGAGGTAGCACAAAGTTCAAAAAATAAATTTAAAAAAGGGATTTAAAGAAATCCAAATATGATATCGGAGAAGATGCCCAAATATACGCTAAAATAGGATGTTCTCACGTCCCAATTTCCTTTCACTTGGAAATGGGTAATGACTTCCCATGCCCGCACCCAAAGGGTCAAGGGGTTGGTGCAAGCACCTAAAAGAAAAAGGACTTGACATAGATGCTGTCCCAAACTTGTACAACCAGGCTACATGCCACGGGGCATGCTCCTGCTCCCAAACCATGCATACAACCACAAATTAAATAATAATCATATCTCAATTTATTACATTTTAAAGGGGCCCAAAGTCCATTACAACTCAGTTGGGGAAAAACTCCCATCAAACCATAATATATTCTGTTTACAAACAATCCAAACCATAAAAGCACAATTCCACAAAAACAATGAAATTAATAAAATCTTCACCCTCGTTAGCCTACCACCACGGCTCTTTGACCTACCGCTGCTAGACCCTGCAAAAGGAACAAGTTTATAGGAGGGGTGAGCAAACCATAGCTCAGTAGGGTTCCAGTCTCCCCTGACCCGTCCCACTCTACAATATGCATGACAAGTGTATGGTTGTGCTCGTGTAGTGCCTAAAGCTAAACAGCACATATCACCCAATAACACACCATTTAGCTGAGCCCACACTGGAGGGCAGAGGACACCCCGCCACCACGGCGACATGACATACCACATCCAGGCGAATGTTGCATGGTCACCAATGCAACATTTTCCACCCGAGTCAGATATGGCCATCACCTCCTCGGATGCCATACCTACCCTCAGGAATGGGTGCAGGCTTAGCCCACCGTCGTGAGTGCTACACTGAGACTCAGGACCGCAGTCCTGGCCAAATCTCAAAGGGGGTCCAGTAGTTGTGCCTGGCCCATAAGTCATCTCAACCCACAAGTGTTTGGGTACTCATTCTCAAATACAAGTTCACAGTATCTCGGCAAATACATTTCAAGTACATCTCAGCAAACACAGCTGAAACGCAAGTGTAACTCAGTAATGCAACTCATACATACATCTCAACTCAGTACAAAGTAACTCAGAGAGCACAACTCAAATATATCAATGCAACTCAGCAAGCATAACTCAGATATATCAATGTAAATTAACAGTGCATTCAGCTCATACTGTGCAACAACATTCATTAACATTCACAGTTTACAGTTCTACCTACATAGGTGTTTTTGAGCTGTTTTGGCAAATTTTAAGACAAATTCAACTCATGCTTATTACCCAAATCACTTTATTTTTCACACAAGGGACTTCTGGCTAAATGGGGCAGCCAAAAGAAGCAAAATGAAGGGTGCACGTCATATGGGCCACATGACGTGCAGGGGTATTTTTGGCTCCCTGCATTCTACACACCTTAGGGACGTCTGGGGTAAATTTTCAGGGCAAGTGGACTTGCACGCCAATTGGGGATATGGCGTGCAAATTGGCGTGCAGCCATGTTTTTGCACAGTTTTCTTTGTTTTGTTATTCTAAAGACTTCTCTCTAAAGAACCCACCTCCAATTCCGGTTAGTTTGTAAATTATTAGGCGTTAAACCTAGGATACAAGGCCTATTTTCAATTCCAGCCTCTACACTCATGTTTAACCACCCATCCAGACATACCCAGGCCATCCAAATCAATTTTCCCTCAGATATCTATTGAAAATCTCACAATAAACAAACACGCGCTTATATCTATAGGTATATACTCATCATTACATCCATGACAGGTAAAATCCATAATTTTGTGAGAGTTTTAAGGGTGGATCAAGAAATCCATACCTCAAGAATTTGGGAATACAACAGATCGTTGTATCCTAGCTACCTCGACGCCTCCGGTCTCTCGTCGTCAGGAGGAACCTCAGATCATCGGCCTTGGATCGTCTCCCTCCCTCTCTGGCCGTCTCTCTCTCTCTCTCTCTCTCTCTCTCTCTCTCTCTCTCCTCGACGGATGCTAGGGTTTGCAAAATGAGAAATGCCCTAATTTTTAACCCTTTTTTTCTTTATATATTTTCCCACATAATCAAGACGATGTAGTTTTGATTAAGTGAATCCCTACATCAAAACGACGTAGTTTTGATTAATTAAAAGCCCAGCATCTAAAAGCCCAAAGGCCAAGGTTTTCTAACCCATCTCTTAAGCTCAACAGCCCAATTCATTAAGCCCAACAAATATTTAAAATAAATTCCTCAAATAAATATTATTTACGATATGTGAAATTCCCAAAATACCCCTCAGGGCCTCGAACTCCAACTTGAGCCCAAGTATAGTCAAAATTCTCCATTTGATTAGCACATCACTGTTCTGATGTTCATTCTCTAAGACAAGGTCTCTTACTTAAGGCTAACTCCAAGAACCCCTCAAACACGGGTCCTTACATCCTCTCCCCCTTGAAGACTTTTTGTCCTCGAAAAGAAAACTTGAAATGAGGAAACGAGCACAACCAATGAACACAATGTACAACAGCAAAAATAATCAATATTACCTGATTATGTTGATGTTTGATGTTTGCCTTCCTCCCCTCCTTCAGGGTTGTTCATCCTCGAACAGATCAGGGTAGTGAGCACGCATTTCAGCTTCACGTTCCCAAGTCTCTTCCTCCATACCTCGGTGTTTCCACAGTACTCGAACCAACGAAATAGTCTTTCCTCAAAGCTGCTTCTCGCGCCTATCCAAAATGCGTATAGGTGCCTCGATAACCGTCAGATCCTCCTCAATATCTAGAGTACTCCAGTCCAACACATGTGTGGGATCGGGATGATATGCCCCCAACTGGGATACATGGAAGACATTATGTACCCGACTCAAACTGGGAGGTAATGCCAACCTATATGCAATAGGTCCGACCCTACTCAATATCTGAAATGGGCCTATGTATCACGGAGATAACTTAGACCCCCTTCCAAATCGCTTATGTCCCCTCCGTGGGGAAACACGAAGGAACACGTGGTCTCCAACCAAAAACTCCGACGGTCGGCGTCGGTGATCTGCATAAGACTTTTGTCTGCTCTGAGCTGTAAAAAGGCGCTGTCTAATCAGCTGTACTTTTGCCGTAGCCTCTTGGACCAATTGAGGTCCCAACATAGCTACCTCTCCAGCTTCTGCCCAACATAATGGAGACTGATAGGGTTTACCATACAAAGCCTCAAATAGGGCCATTCCTATGCAAGCCTGGTAGCTGTTATTATAGGCAAACTCTACCAGAGGAAGGTGAGAAGCACATGATCCTCCAAAATCAAGCACACAGGCTCTCAACAAATCTTCCAGTGTCTGAATAGTCCTCTCCGACTGACCATCAGTCTCGGGGTGATAAGCAGTACTCAAATTAAGTCGTGTCCCCAATGCTTCTTGCAAACCACTCTAAAATCGTGAGGTAAACCGTGCATCTCTGTCTGAAACAATAGACACGGGTACTCCATGCAATCGGACAATTTCATCAACATATAACTGGCTTAACGTCCCAATGGAGTCTCGCTCCCGAATAGCCAAGAAATGGGCTGATTTGGTCAATCGGTCTACTATGACCCAAATCATGTCCTTCCTCCCCAAGTAGTAGGAAGTCCCGTCACAAAGTCCATGGTAATATGTTCCCACTTCCACTCGGCCACAGGCAAAGGCTCAGTTGACCAAAGGTCGCTGGTGCTCTGCCTTCACTTGCTGACACGTAAGGCACCTGGAAATAAACTCTGCTATACTTCTCTTCAGTCCCGGCCACCAGAACTGTGCTCGCACGGCGTGATACATCTTTGTCCCTCCTGGATGTACCACCAAACGGGAAGGATGAAACTCCCTCATCACATCCTCTCGAAGGAAGGGCAGTACTATCAGGCGCCCCTAAAATCTCAACTCATGTTCAGCTCCCTCTATCCACTCTCCTGATATCTCACCAACCTCTATCTGGGCCCGGATTACTTCACAGTCCACGTCCCCTAACTGTCCATCACGGACACGTTGATACAACTCTGGTATCACAGTGATAGGACACAGGGTTGCTTCCCCACAGCTAAGATCAGGTTGTACCTGAAGCACTACTAACTGTTCCATCATTTTCCATTCTCTCTTGGAAACCTCCGCTTTTCCCTTCCTACTCAGCGCGTCGGCAACTACATTCCCCTTCCCAGGCGTATAGGAGAGTGTAAAATCAAACATTTGCAGGTACTCTACCCATCTCCTCTGTCTCAAATTCAGGTCTCTCTGGGTGAAGATATACTATAGGCTTTTGTGGTCAGTGTATACCACAAATTTCTCCCCCAAAAGGTAATGTTGCCAAGACTTGAGGGTAAAAATAACTGCTGCTAGCTCCAGGTCGTGTGTTGGGTAATTTTGCTCATGGGGCTTCAGTTGTCGCGAGCCATATGCTATGACTTTGTGCTCCTGCATCAGGACACATCCCAATCCAACTCGAGATGCATCACAATACACCTCGTATGGCACTCCCTCCTGCAGTAGACTCAACACCGATGCAGTAGTCAGACGAGTCTTCAATTCCTCAAAAGCTTGCTGACACTTGTCTGTCCACTCGAATTTTGCTCCTTTCCGTGTCAGGGCTATCATCAGTGCTGCCAACCGAGAAAACCCTTCCACAAAACGCCGGTAATACCTTGCCAGACCCAAGAAGCTGTGTATCTCAAAAACGTTCGTGGGCCTCTTCCAAGATGATACCGACTCAATCTTGGTTGGGTCCACTCTAACTCCTTCGGTGGATACCACGTGTCCACGAAAATGCACCTCTTGCATCCAGAAGTCACACTTGCTAAACTTAGCATACAATTGATGATCTCGTAGTGTCTGCAACACCACGGTCAGGTGCTCCTCATGCTCAGTTCGTGTCTTAGAGTACACGAGAATATCATCAATAAATACCACCACGAAGGAAACTAGGTATGGGGCAAATATCTGATTCATTAGATGCATGAACACCGCCGGTGCGTTCGTGAGCCCAGAAGGCATCACTAACCACTCATAGTGTCCGTATCTGCACCTGAATGCTGTCTTAGGGATGTCCTCCTTCCTGACCCTCAATTGATGGTATCCCGAACGTAGATCAATCTTTGAGAACCACCGTACTCCACTCAGCTGGTCAAATAAATCATCGATCTGCGGTAAAGGGTATTTGTTCTTGACCGTCACTTGATTCAGCTTCCGGTAATCAATACAGAGTCGTAACGATCCGTCTGCCTTCTTAACAAACAGAACTGGTGCACCCCAAGGTGAGGTACTTGGACGAATAAAACCCTTATCTCCCAGTTCCTTTATTTGCTTTTGAAGCTCCCGCAACTCAGTAGGTCCCATCCAGTATGCTACTTGGGAGATGGGTCCCACCCCTGGCAAAAGTTCAATCGTGAACTCAATACTCCTGTTTGGGGGCAATTCCAACAATTCCCCAGGAAACACATCCTGAAAATTTTCAACAACATCTGGCCACACCCTTTTCTCTAAGTTACCTTCCTCCTCAAAGGTTAGAGTGGCAAGTCTATGGGTAATATTACCCCATAGCTCCCTCATCGGTCTAGCTCTCCTAGCATTTTTATCCCATTCACCCACTAGGGTACATGAAGATCCTGTGGGTGAAATAAACGACACTCGTCGTCTATAACAATCAATCTTGGCCTGAAAGGCCATCAACCAGTCCATCCCCAGAATCAAACTAAAAGTTCTCATGGGCATCACGTACAAATCAAATGAGAGTTCAACATCTCTTATCGTGAGCACACACTCACGACATACTCAGTAGATTGACTCCACACCTCCCATTGGTGACTCGACCCTCAGAGGTCTCTCAGCCCTCACACAATCAAGTCCAAGGCTCTCAACAATCTTCGGTGTATCCACGACTTCAGCATAAGTCTTCAATTGCAGCATCTCTACTCTCTGCTTCAGGGCAGGCCTAAGTCCCATGGTAAACTTATGGGCCTTCAGGTCCTCCCTTGAAATCGCTTCTGGAGCAAATCAACTCAACCCTCTAAAATCTCGTTCATACTCTGCCACTGTACGCGATCCCTGCTTAAGATTGCTGAACTCCTCCCGTTTCTGCCACCGCAGCGACTCTGGGAAGAACTCCTCATGGAACAATTGGAGGAACTCATTCCAAGACATGGCCTCCATGTCCCGGCTTCCTGAAACGCTAAGCCACCATTCCAATGCCTCCTCCTCCAACTGTCGGACTGCCAGCCTCACCTTGACTTCCTCCTAAGGTCGGAGAAAGGAGAATATATGCTCGATCTGTTGGAGCCAATGCTCTGCTCCTAAAGGTTTAGCTCCCCCCTTGAACCTTGGTGGGTGTTCCTTTCGGAACCATGTCACCACATCTCCCTCTTCCTGCCTCATCGGCCCTTCTTGCCTACGTGAAGGTCCTGCCTCACGGGGTGGAGAGGGTGGCGCTGCCTGTCGTGCCATCATCTCCTGACGTACCTCGTTTAGGATCTCCCCCCTAAGATCCTCACGCATTCCCTGCACATTCTCACTTAAGGCCCGGACTTTGGCCATGATCCGCTCCAGGGGATCATCGCCCTCTACTCGCTGTTCTCTCTCCTGTCCAGCACGTGCAGAAGATTCATCTTCTATAGCTGGGGTAGCTCGGGTTACTCTCCTAGGAGGCATAGTCTACATATTAAACAAGACTAGAGTCAGCATCTCTCAGGCTCTATACACCCTCATCCCCATGGGCCATGAGGTACTCAAACTACTCTTCACATGTAAACATACAGGATAATCACTCAGAATTGCACAGTAAAAATTCACAGCAACAATTCTCAACAACAATTCGCAGCAAAAATTTTCAGCAACAATTTTTAGCAACACAACATTCCAAATCATAACATTTATATTGAAATTAAACTAGTGCCCTAATACCAATGCATGTATGCACCCCAACCCAAATGCAAATGTCCTACTCCTTGGTCTAACTACCCCTGAGTACACCCCAGAAACCCAGATAGAACCACGGTGATCAGGCGTGTCCTATACTGCCTCCTGAGAGCCTCAAAAGTAATTATCCCTCCCCACTATCCTAAGTCCACTAGACCATGAACTTGGGCTCTGGTACCATATTGTCATGCCCCAATTTCCTTTCACTTGGAAATGGGTAATGACTGCCCATGCCCGCACCCAAAGGCTCAAGGGGTTGGTGCAAGCACCTAAAAGAAAAAGGACTTGACATGGGTGCTGTCCCAAACTTGTACAACCAGGCTACATGCCACGGAGCATGCTTCTGCTCCCAAACCATGCATACAACCACAAATTAAATAATAATCATATCTGAATTTATTACATTTTAAAGGAGCCCAAAGTCCATTACAACTCAGTTGGGGAAAAACTCCCATCAAACCATAATATATTCCGTTTACAAACAATCCAAACCATAAAAGCACAATTCCATAAAAATAATGAAATTAATAAAATCTTTAGCCTCAGTAGCCTACCACCACAGCTCTTTCACCTACCGCCTGCTAGACCCTGCAAAAGAACAGTTTATAGGAGGGGTGAGCAAACCATAGCTCAATAGGGTTCCAGTCTCCCTTGACCCGTCCCACTTTACAATATGCATGACAAGTGTATGCTTGTGCTCGTGTAGTGCCTAAAGCTAAAAAGCACACATCACCTAATAACACACCATTTACCTTAGCCCACACTGGAGGGCAGAGGACACCCCGCCACCACGGCGACATGACATACCACATCCAGGCGAATGTTGCATGGTCACCAATGCAACATTTTCCACCCGATATGGCCATCACCTCCTCGGATGCCATACCTACCCTCAGGAATAGGTGCAGACTTAGCCCACTGTCGTGAGTGCTACACCGAGACTCAGGACCGCAGTCCTGGCCAAATCTCAAAGGGGGTCTAGTAGTTGTGCCTGGCCCATAAGTCATCTCAACCCACAAGTGTTTGGGTACTCATTCTCAAATACAAGTTCACAAGATCTCGAAGAAATACATTTCAAGTACATCTCAAGAAACACGGCTCAAACGCAAGTGTAACTCGATGCATGACTCGGGCATACATCTCAACTCGGTACAAAGTAACTCAGAGAGCACAACTCAAATATATCAATGCAATTCAAGCAAGCATAACTCGGATATATCAATGTAAATCAGCGGTGCATTCAGCTTCATCGTGCAACAAAGATTCACTAACATTCACAGTTTCAGTTCTACCTACATAGGTGTTTTTGAGCTGTTTTGGTAAATTTTAAGACAAATTCAACTCATGCTTATTACCCAAATCACTTTATTTTTCACACAAGGGACTTCTGGCTAAATGGGGCAGCCAAAAGAAGCAAAATGAAGGGTGCACGTCATATGGGCCACATGACGTGCAGGGGTATTTTTGGCTCCCTACATTCTACACACCTCAAGGACGTCCAGAGTAAATTTTCAGGGCAAATGGACCTGCACGCCAATTGGGGATATGGCGTGCAAATTGGCGTGCAGCCATGTTTTTGCACAGTTTTCTTTGTTTTGTTATTCTAAAGACTTCTCTCTAAAGAACCCACCTTCAATTCCAGTTAGTTTGTAAATTATTAGGCGTTAAACCTAGGATACAAGGCCTATTTTCAATTCCAGCCTCTACACTCATGTTTAACCACCCATCCAGACATACCCAGGCCATCCAAATCAATTTTCCCTTAGATATCTATTGAAAATCTCACAATAAACCAACATGCGCTTATATCTATAGGTATATACTCATCGTCACATCCATGACAAGTAAAATCTAGAATTTTGTGAGAGAGTTTCAAGGGTTGATCAAGAAATCCCTACCTCAAGAATTTGGGAATACAACAGATCGTTGTATCCTAGCTACCTCTGTAAGGACCCGTACCTTGAGTTAGTCACAGTTTTGCCTTCTGAGTAGGGTTTTTTTCTAGATTTTGACCTAGTGAATGGGCTCAAATGAATTCACGTGCAAAAGGAAAGATGCTTAAAATGATGTCCTCTATCTACCACAGAAGTTTCAGGCCAAACGGACGTGTATGTGAGGTGCACGTGAAATGGGTCCATTTCACGTGCAAGTGTGGTTGTCTTCTACATGATGCAAGGAGGCTAGGGGTGAAGTTTGAGCGCATTTGGAGTGCATTTGGAGTTGCACGTGAATTGGGGAATTCACGTTCAAATTGGTGTGCAACCATATTTTTGCATGGTTCCCTTGGTTTTGACATTTTAATGATCTTCCTCCAAAGGACCATGTTGAAATTCTGAGTATTTTGGCCTATATGGGTGCGGAAAGGTGCTAACTTGTGTGATCAAAACTACGTCGTTTTGATCCTAGGATTTACTTAATCAAAACTACGTCGTTTTGATGTGGGTAGTGTCTATATAATGAGGGCTTGAGTTTGAGTTTAGGGTTCTTGTGTTCTTCTTTGCTGCAGCTGCTGCCAGAGAGAGAGAGAGAGAGGATCTCCGGGTAGTTGTCGTGGTGGTTCGCGTCGTTGGAAGGTGTCTAGCGTAGAGGTTAGGACAAAAGTCTGAGGTAGGGATTCAAGTTCTTCCTAACTCTCCTTTGTTCTAGGATATTCGCCTATATATATATATATATATATATATATATATATGTAAATCCATATAGGTGTGATCTCCTATATGGATGTTGGGCTTCAGTGGCATGTTCTGTTGATTCTGATGTTGAATTTGGCCTAAGGATTTTCCGGGTTTGTTTATGCCCACCATGTGTTTGATGAAATGTCCGTGAGGCCCGCACACTATGTATTTGATAAAATGCCTGTGAGGCTTGCATGCCATGTATTCAATATAATGCCTGTGAGACCATGTATATGGGTGTCTGATGATATACCTGTGTGACTGGTGTGTACTGTGTTTGATTTGTATTTGATAAAAAGCCTGTGAGGTTGATGTGTGTGGCTTGTATCTGACCATGTTGGTCCCTCCGAAATAAAGTGTAAATGCTTGTCTTGAGTTTACATGTCGAGATGTAATGCTATCTTTGTTCGTTGGTCTGTTTGAGACTGAATCGAGATATGGGCCACGCACAATAGTTGGACCCCTTTGAGATTTGGCCAGGACGTGGTCCTGAGTCTCGGTGTAGCACTCACGACGGTGGGCTAAGTCTACACCCATTCCTGAGGGTAGGTATGGCGCCCGAGGAGGTGGTTTACCATATCTGACTCGGGTGGAAAATGTTGCATTGGTGTCCATGCAACATTCGCCTGGATGTGGTATGTCATGTCGCCGTGGTGGCGGGGTGTCCTCTGCCCATCAGTGCGGGCTCAGGTAAAGAGTGTTTACTGGGTGATGTTTGCTGCTTTAGCCTTAGGCACGACACGAACACAAGCATACACATATCATGCATGTTGTAGAGCGGGACGAGTCTGGGGAGACTAGATCCCTACTGAGCTATGGTTTGCTCACCCCTCCTATAAACTGTCCTTTTGCAGGGTTTAGCAGGCGGTAGGTGAAGGCTGAGGAGCTAGGTCCCTGAGGCTGGGAGTTTTATGTTATTTCCTTTGTTGTGCTCGTGGTTTTATGTTCTGGAATTTGGTTTGGTTTTAGTTGTAACAGTACACCTGGCTTCATAGGGGTTTTTCCCCGACTGGGTTGTAATAAACATTTAGTCTTTGAAATGAAATAAAATGAGATGTTGTTACTCAATTTGTGTTTGTGTGCATGGTTTGGGAGCAGGAGCATGCCCCTTGGCATTTTAGCCTGGTTGTGCAGGTTTAGGACAGCACCCGTGCCAGAAGTCCTTTTAAGGTGCTTGCACCAACCCCTTGTCCCTTCGGGTGCGGGCATGGGCAGTCACTACTCATTTCCAAGTGGAAGGAAATTGGGGCATGACAATTTGGTATCAGAGCGATAGTTCATGGTCTGGTGGACCTAGGATAGTGGGGAGGCCTGGCTGCTTCTGAGACTCTTAGGAGGCAGTATAGGACACGCGTGATCAACGTGGTCCTATCTGGTCTTCTGGGGTGTACTCAGGGGTAGTTAGACCAAGGAGTAGGGCATTTGCATTTGGGTTGTGGGTGCATACATGCATTGGCATTGGGGCACTAGTTTAATTTCAGTATGTGTATCGTGATTGGACATGCTATGTTGCTGAAACTTGTTGCTAAAAACAAAATTTTGTTGCTGTGAAATTCGGTGATTTTCTGTGTGGCTTGTTGCTATGAATTGCTTCAGTGTACTTCTGTGATTTACCTGTGTGTTTAAATGTAAAACGTTGCTTGAGTACCTCATGGCCCATGGGGATGAGGGTGTGTAGAGCTTGAGAGAAGCTGATCCTAGTTTGGTTTAAATTATGTAGACTATGCCTCCTAGGAGAGTAACCCGAGCTACTCCAGCTGTAGACGATGAATCTTCTGCACGTGCTGGAGAGGAAAGAGGACAGCATGTAGAGGGCGATGAACCCCTAGAGCGGATCGTGGCCCAAGTTCGAACCCTAAGTGAGAACGTGCAAGGCATGCGTGAGGACCTCAGGGGAGAGATCCTAAACGAGGTGCGTCAGGAGATGATGGCATGACAGGCAGTGCCACCCCCTCCACCCCGTGAGGCGGAACCTCCGTGTAGGCAGGAAGTGCCGGTGAGGCGGGGAGAGGGAAATGTGTTGACGCAGTTCCGAAAGGAACATCCACCAAGGTTCAAGGGAGGAGCTGAACCTCTAGGAGTAGAGCACTGGCTGCGGCAGATCGAGCATGTGTTCTCCTTTCTTCGACCCCGGGAGGAAGACAAAGTGAGACTAGCGATCCGGCGGTTGGAGGAGGAAGCCTTGGAATGGTGGCTTAGCATCTCAGGAAGCCGGGACATGGAGACCATGGCCTGGGATGAGTTCCTCCAGCTGTTCCATGAGGAGTTCTTTCCGAGTCATTGCGGTGGCGAAGCGGGAGGAGTTCGGCAGCCTGAAACGGGGATCGCGCTCGATAGCGAGTATGAGCGAGATTTCTGGGGGCTGAGTCGGTTTACTCCAGGAAGCAATATCAAGGGAGGAACCGAAGGCCCATAAGTTTACCATGGGTCTCAAACCTACCCTGAAGCAAAGGGTGGAGATGCTGCGGCGAAGACCTATGCGAAGTCGTGGACACCGCCAAGATTGTTGAGAGAGGATTAGAGGAGGGAAGATAGGCTCACCAGGAGCGGATGGGGCAGAGCGCGCGCGACAAGCACGGTGAAACCAAGAGGCAGAAGGTTGAGCCCAGGAGTGGGACTTTTCCCAAGGATAGGGGCCAAGCTTCAATGGCTCCGCCCAGATCCCGTTACTTTAGAGGACAGGGGAGTGCTGCTGGGAACTTCCCAAGCGGGTGTACCTGTTGTGGCCTGTCAGGGAACGTCAAACGTGAGTGCCCCAAGCATCACGTGACGTGTCATAGCTGTGGGAAGGTGGGACACATCAGCAAGGTGTGTTTCAGCAAGGGGAACAGCCGGGGAGCTGGAAGCTTAGCACAAGGGAGCACGGGTGGGACCCAATTTCAGGCCCTAGCCCCTAAGCCAACATTCGTGGCGGGCCGGTCAGGCTGGTTCCGGTCACACTAGGCCACGGGGGGAGAGGCAACCACAAGGAGGATCGGAGGGGCGTCCCGGTGGGATCGCAGCAGGAGCAAAAGGGAAGGCAAGTGAGGCTAGTGGTGGGGCAGGCCAAGGCAGATTGTTCGCGCTTACCTCAGCACCAACTGAAATGGAGGAATTACCATCACCCTCCGAGGAAGGTGGGGCTGGACCTTCGGTGGTTCGAGGTACTATTCTAATATCTCGCACTGTTGTTGCTGCATTGTTTGATACCGGAGCTTCGTGTTCCCTGATTGCTAAGTCCTTGGTGGAGAGCCTTGGAATTGATTATGTGGAGGCTGATAGTCCTTTGAGGGTCGAGTCCCCAATGGGAGGTGTGGAGTTGATACACCAAATGTGTCGAGAGTGTGCGCTTACGATAGGAGAGGTTGACCTCTCATTTGATTTGTACGTAATGCCCATGAGGACTTTTAGTTTGATTCTGGGGATGGACTGGTTGATGGCCTTTTAGGCTAAGATTGACTGCTATAGGCGACGAGTATCATTTACTACACCCACAGGATCTTCCTGTACCCTAGTGGGTGAATGGGATAGGAATGCTGGGAGAGCTGGACCGACGAGGGAGCTATGGGGCAATATTACCCATAGGCTTGCCACCCTAACCTTTGAGGAGGAAGGTAACTTAGAGAAAAGGGTGTGGCCAGATGTTGTCGAAAATTTCCAGGATGTCTTTCCTGGGGAGTTGTTGGAGTTGCCTCCACACAGAAGTATCGAGTTCACGGTTGAACTGTTGCCAGGGGTGGGGCCCATCTCACAAGTAGCATACCGGATGGGACCTGCTGAGTTGCGGGAGCTTCAGAAGCAAATAAAAGAACTGGGAGATAAAGGTTTTATCCGTCCTAGTACCTCACCTTGGGGTGCACCGGTCTTGTTTGCTAAGAAGGCAGATGGTTCGTTGCGACTTTGCATTGATTATCGGAAGCTGAATCAAGTAACGGTAAAGAACAAATACCCTTTGCCGCGGATCGATGACTTATTCGACCAGCTGAGTGGAGCACGGTGGTTCTCAAAAATCGATCTGCGTTCGGGATATCATCAATTGAGGGTCAGGAGCGAAGACATCCCTAAGACGGCGTTCAAGTGCAGATACGGACACTATGAGTGGTCAGTGATGCCTTTTGGGCACACGAACGCACCTGCCGTGTTCATGCATCTAATGAATCAGGTATTTGCCCCATACCTGGATTCCTTCGTGGTAATATTTATTGACGACATCCTTGTGTACTCTAAAACCCAAGCTGAGCATGAGGAGCACTTGGCCGTGGTGCTGCAAGCACTACGAGATCATCACTTGTATGTTAAATTTAGCAAGTGTGACTTCTGGATGTGAGAGGTGCATTTTCTTGGGCATGTGGTATCTGCCGAAGGAGTTAGAGTGGACCCAACCAAGATTGAGTCCGTAGCATCTTGGAAGAGGCCTACAAATGTTTTTGAGATCCGGAGTTTCTTGGGTCCAGGGCGGTATTACCGGCATTTTGTGGAAGGATTTTCTCGGTTGGCGGCGCCCATGACAGCTCTTACACGGAAGGGAGCCAAATTCGAGTGGACGGACAAGTGCCAGCAGGCATTCGAGGAGTTGAAGACTCGCCTGACTACTGCACCGGTGTTGAATCTACCGCAGGAGGGAGTGCCATTCGAGGTGTATTGTGATACAACTCGTGTTGGACTGGGGTGTGTTCTGATGCAAGAACGCCAAGTCATAGCATATGACTCGCGACAGCTAAAGTCCCATAAGCAAAACTACCCAACACACGACCTGGAGTTAGCAGTAGTTATTTTTGCCCTGAAGTCTTGGCGACATTACCTGTTGGGAGAGAAATTTGTGGTATATACTGACCATAAAAGCCTACAGTATATCTTCACCCAGAGAGACCTAAATTTGCAACAACGGAGGTGGGTAGAGTACCTGCAAATGTTTGACTTCACGCTCTGTTACACGCCTGGGAAGGGAAATTTAGTAGCCTACGCGCTAAGTGGAAAAGGGAAAGCTGAGGTTTCCATGAGAGAATGGAAAATGATGGAGCAGTTGGCAGTGCTTCAGGTGCAACCTGCTTTCAGCAGTGAGGGAGCTATCCTGTGTCCTCTCACTGTGATACCAGAGTTGTATCAGCGTGTCCGTGAGGGACAGTTAGGTGACGTGGACTGTGAGGTGATCCAGGCCCAGATAGAGGCCGGAGAGCTGCCAGAGAGCTGGACAGAAAGAGTTGAGCATGAGCTGAAATTTCGGGGGTGTTTGATAGTACCACCTCCCTTGTGTGAGGATGTGCTGAGGGAATTTCATCATTCCCGTTTGGCTGTACATCCAGGAGGAACTAAGATGTATCATGCCGTTCGCGCACAGTTTTGGTGGCCGGGGCTGAAACGGAGGGTAGCAGAGTTTGTTTCCAGGTGCCTTACCTGTCGGCAAGTGAAGGCAGGCACCAACGACTCGCTGGTCAATTCCGGCCTTTACCTGTAGCTGAGTGGAAGTGGGAGCATATTACCATGGACTTCGTGACTGGACTTCCTACCACTTCTGGGAGGAAGGACATGATTTGGGTCATAGTGGACCGCTTAACTAAGTCAGCCCATTTCTTGGCAATTCGAGAGCGCGACTCTATCGGCACGTTAAGCCAATTGTATGTTGATGAGATTGTCCGCCTGCACGGAGTGCCCTTGTCTATTGTTTTGGACAGGGATGCGCGGTTTACATCTCGGTCTTGGGGAGGTCTGCAGGAAGCATTAGGAACCCGACTTAATTTGAGTACCGCATTCCATCCTGAGACTGATGGTCAGTCCAAGAGGACCATTCAAACATTGGAAGACTTGTTGAGGGCTTGTGTACTTGATTTTGGAGGATCATGGGCTTCCCACCTTCATCTGGTGGAGTTTGCCTATAATAACAGTTACCAGTCTTCGATTGGGATGGCCCCGTTTGAGGCATTGTATGGCCAACCGTGTCGGTCTCCATTATGTTGGGCAGAAGCTGGAGAGGCAGCTATGTTAGGACCTCAATTGGTCCAAGAGGCTACGGCAAAAGTTCAGCTGATTCGGCAACGCCTTCTTACAGCTCAGAGTAGACAGAAGTCTTATGCAGATCGCCGACGCCGACCGTTGGAGTTTTGGTGGGAGACCACGTTTTCCTTCGTGTTTCTCCACGGAGAGGGCATAAGAGATTTGGGACTGGGTCCAAGTTGTCCCCTCGGTACATTGGGCCGTTCAAGATTTTGAGCAGAGTTGGACCTGTTGCTTATAGGTTGGCGTTACCACCTAGTTTGAGCAGAGTTCATAATGTTTTCCATGTATCCCAGTTGCGGAAATATCATCCAGATCCCACACACGTGCTAGATTGGGGTACCCTGGATCTTGGAGAGGATGTGTCTGTTGTCGAGGCACCCATCCGTATTGTAGATAGGCGCGAGAAGCAGCTGCGAGGTAAGACTATTCCGTTGGTTCGGGTGTTGTGGCAACACCGAGGGCTGGAGGAAGAGACCTGGGAGCGTGAGGCTGAGATGTGTGCTCATTATCCTGATCTGTTCGAGGACGAACAACTCTGAAGGAAGGGAGGAGGGCAAGCATCAAACTTCAACATAATCAGGTATTTGCCCAACTAGTTAGGTAACCTGAGAATATAACATCGCTAAATGACCATGTGGAGTGTATAAATGTGTGAAATAATTTGTGACTTGTTGTGTATTAATTTGTGCTAGAGGGTGTTAGAGGCCTATGCATTGGTTGTGATTGTTTTCTTTCATTCCACCTTTTCTTTTCGAGGACGAAAAGTCTTAAGGGGGAGAGGATGTAAGGACTCGTACCATGAGTTAGTCACAGTTTTGCCTTCTGAGTAGGGTTTTTTTCTAGATTTTGACCTAGTGAATGGGCTCAAATGAATTCACGTGCAAAAGGAAAGATGCTTAGAATGATGTCCTCTATCTACCACAGAAGTTTCAGGCCAAACGGACGTGTATGTGAGGTGCATGTGAAATGGATCCATTTCACGTGCAAGTGTGGTTGTCTTCTACATGATGCAAGGAGGCTAGGGGTGAAGTTTGAGCGCATTTGGAGTGCATTTGGAGTTGCACGTGAATTGGGGAATTCACGTTCAAATTGGCGTGCAGCCATATTTTTGCATGGTTCCCTTGGTTTTGACATTCTAATGATCTTCCTCCAAAGGACCATGTTGAAATTCTGAGTATTTTGGCCTATATGGGTGCGGAAAGGTACTAACTTGTGTGATCAAAACTACGTCGTTTTGATCCTGGGATTTACTTAATCAAAACTACGTTGTTTTGATGTGGGTAGTGTCTATATAATGAGGGCTTGAGTTTGAGTTTATGGTTCTTGTGTTCTTTCCTGCAGCTGCTGCCAGAGAAAGAGAGAGAGAGAGAGAGAGAGAGAGAGAGAGAGAGAGAGAGGAGGATCTCCGGGCAGTTGCCGTGGTGGTTCGCATCGTTGGAAGGTGTCTAGCGTAGAGGTTAGGACAAAAGTCTGAGGTAAGGATTCATGTTCTTCCTAACTCTCCTCTGTTCTAGGATATTCGCCTATATATATATATGTAAATCCATATAGGTGTGATCTCCTATATGGATGTTGGCCTTCAGTGACATGTTCTGTTGATTTTGATGTTGAATTTGGCCTAAGGATTTTCTGGGTTTGTTTATGCCCACCATGTGTTTGATGAAATGTCTGTGAGGCCTGCACACTATGTATTTGATAAAATGCCTGTGAGGCCTGCATGCCATGTATTCAATATAATGCCTGTGAGACCTTGTATATGGGTGTCTGATGATATACCTGTGTGACTGGTGTGTACTATGTTTGATTTGTATTTTATAAAAAGCCTGTGAGGCTGATGTGTGTGGCTTGTATCTGACCATGTTGGTCCCTCTGGAATAAAGTGTAAATGCTGTGCTGAGTTTACATGTCGAGATGTAATGCTATGCTGTTCTGTTGGTCTATTTGAGACTGAACTGAGATATGGGCCAGGCGCAATAGCTGGACCCCTTTGAGATTTGGCCAGGACGTGGTCCTGAGTCTCGGTGTAGCACTCACGACGGTGGGCTAAGTCTACACCCATTCCTGAGGGTAGGTATGGCGCCCGAGGAGGTGGTTGACCATTTCTGACTCGGGTGGAAAATGTTGCATTGGTGTCCATGCAACATTCGCCTGGATGTGGTATGTCATGTCGCCGTGGTGGCGGGGTGTCCTCTGCCCTTCAGTGCGGGCTCAGGTAAAGAGTGTTTACTAGGTGATGTTTGCTGCTTTAGCCTTAGGCACGACACGAGCACAAGCATACTCATATCATGCATGTTGTGGAGCGGGACGGGTCTGGGGAGACTGGATCCCTACTGAGCTATGGTTTGCTCACCCCTCCTATAAACTGTCCTTTCACAGGGTTTAGCAGGCGGTAGGTGAAGGCTGAGGAGCTAGGTCCCTGAGGCTGGGAGTTTTATGTTATTTCCTTTGTCGTGCTCGTGGTTTTATGTTCTGGAATTTGATTTGGTTTTATTTGTAACTGTACACCTGGCTTCATAGGGGTTTTTCCCCGACTGGGTTGTAATAAACATGTAGTCTTTGAAATGAAATAAAATGAGATGTTGTTATTCAATTTGTGTTTGTGTGCATGGTTTGGGAGCAGGAGCATGCCCCTTGGCATGTTAGCCTGGTTGTGTAGGTTTGGGACAGCACCCGTGCCAGAAGTCCTTTTAAGGTGCTTGCACCAACCCCTTGTCCCTTCGGGTGCGGGCATGGGCAGTCACTACTCATTTCCAAGTGGAAGGAAATTGGGGCGTGACAACCTCGACGCCTCCGGTCTCCCGTCGTCAGCAGGAACCTCAGATCGTCGGCCTTGGATTGTCTCCCTCCCTCTCTGGTTGTCTCTCCCTCTCTCTGGCCGTGTCTCTCTCTCTCTCTGTCTCCCTGACGGCTGCTAGGGTTTGCAAAATGAGAAATGCCCTAATTTTTAACCCTTTTTTTCTTTATATATTTTCCTACATAATCAAAATGACGTAGTTTTGATTAAGTGAATCCCTATATCAAAACGACGTAGTTTTGATTAATTAAAAGCCCAGCATCTAAAAGCCCAAAGGCCAAGGTTTTCTAACCTATCTCTTAAGCTCAACAACCCAGTTCATTAAGCCCAACAAATATTTAAAATAAATCCCTCAAATAAATATTACTTACGATATGTGAAATTCCCAAAATACCCCTCAGGGCCTCGAACTCCAACTTGAGCCCAAGTATAGTCAAAATTCTCCATTTAATTAGCACATCACTGTTCTGATGTTCATTCTCTAAGACAAGGTCTCTTACTTAAGGCTAACTCCAAGAACCCCTCAAACACGGGTCCTTACAGATGTAAAGACCGGTAATTTGGGGTCACATTGAAATAGAACCTTAATTTGGCTTAAATAATATATAAACAGTGATGTGACGTTAAAATGAGCATTTTGACTATAATTGTGTTTAATTTGGAATTTGAGGTCTTGAAGTAGTATTTTTTAATATAAATAATGAATTATTTAAATATTAATGATGTGGAATTGGTTTAAAATAAAATAAGAAGGAAAATAAACAAAAATAAGTGGGGGAGAGAGACGGCTACGGCGTGGGAGTCATTCATTCATAAAGCCAGGTATGGGAGGCATGAAGAACAAGTGAATTGAAGGGAAGAGACAGAAATTAGACCTAGGGTTTTTGGTGTTTTTGGATCATTTAATGCCTCAAGAGGATTCAGACATGTGCAAAGGTGGCTTCTTCCTCTTTCTTTTCTAAACAATTCTTTAAACTTAGGGATTTTAGAGAAGTGGTTCTAAGACCCTAAATTCTTGAGTTTGGTTAAATTAAATTGACTTAATAATCGAAATTCTCTAAAATTGTGGATTTAAGGTACAACGATTAATTTCTTTTCATAGAATGATTATTGATGCCTTGATTTTGGTTTTGGGGGAAACCCTAAATTTTGATATGCGATAAATAAATTATTATAATTTTAGAATATTGTATGTGTGTTTGCTATAACCTTTGTTGGAATTGTGAACTTCGATGAAAATAGGGTTTGTTAGTTTAGTTCTTGATCAAACTTATGAAGTGAGAGGTTTGTTAATGTTCAAGAATGAGTTTATATATGATTCTACATTTATCTAGATATTAAATGTCATATATATAGATTTATATACATGTGTGTATGTACTGGTTTGGGTACTTTATATAAACTAGGTGTTCATGGTTGTTGTCGTGTAAGACTTCCTATAAGAACTGTGAGAGTATACGAGAACTGTAGGTGTTAGTTAAACAGAAGAATGTAAATTTGAATTTAGTGGGGATTAGAGTTTGTGATGTTAGTGTTCCTCCTTATCTATCTTTTATGATGTATAAACCCTGGACTCATATGTACAAGAAAAGGGATAAAAACCCTAGTTTAGGTATTAATGAGAAGTTAGTTTAAAAATATAATAATTACATTGAGTTTCTCATTGGATTTAATTCCAGGAGAGGTATGGATAAATTGTTATTGATTCATTTGAAAGGCTTTGTTCTTGAAATATGACTGATATTGGTAAATAATGAGATGTGTTTCGCGGTGTTAGCACACGTACTTGGTCGAAACCTTATTTTGGATGTCATATTTGGTTGTGACAGATACATTTGAAAGGAATTTATAGTTTTATTTCTTGTTAAATGTTGGTTGATGAACCCATTTTACATGCATTTTTAGCATGTGTTCATCCCCTATTTTAATTTTAAAGTGTTTTATTATGTTTGAGTTATGTTTATTTGACTAACATATATTTTAGTATTCTATTGTGTTTTGGTGTGTTTTGTAGGTTTATGGAGTATTTTGAATTTAACTTGAGCTGTTGGAATGTAAAAAGGCAGATTTAGAGTGTAAAACAGCAAAACCAAATAAGGAATTGCTCCAATGGCAGTGGATGTTGTTGGTCCCTAGGAGCCTAGAGGGGGGTGAATAGGCTCTAATCGAAAACTCTTCTCTTACTCTTTGACACAACACTTATTTGATTAAGAGATAGAATCACTGCGGAAGATAACCAGATAGTGGAAGTATTTTATTTTATTATCAAATGATAAATACAACAAAATAGAAGCAGGACTCTCTTACACTCTGTTTACAAAATGACTCACACACTAGCCTCTATGATCTCTATGAGCTCTTGTACATACACAAGCTTATTACAAACTCACGAACATCAACATCTTCTAAAATGTACAAGTGTTGCTATTTATAGAGATATCCATAAGAGATAATCTTGGAACTTGTTGTTCCGGACTATGTACACATTGACTGTTCCTCGGAAATCTCTCTACCTCAATTGCTGCGGATCTGGTCTTCAAGATCTTGGGTTTGCAAAGCATAAGTGTCTTTGTGAGTACCCAAGTGTAGTTAAAGTTGTGTCCACATATCCGGATGATCCACGTGTAAGATTCTTTAGGTTCTCAATGAGTTTGTCTGACATCAGGACTCAGGGAGCTGGTGGCTTTAAATGCGAAGAGATAAGTTGAAGCAGCTTCTTCTAAATCTGTAGTAAGGTTCCTTACTCCGTGTTAATGAAACTCGGATCCTTACTCTGCGTCAGTGATTGCTTACTCCGTATCAATTTAGTACCGGAATCCTTACTCCGTGTCAGCGCTTCCTTACTCCGTATGAATGAGAAGGTCAGAGTACTTACTTCGCATCAGCGCTTCCTTACTCCACGAGAATTCCTTACTCCGCATGAGTTAAAGGAACGGATGGCTTACTCCATGTTAGCACATCCTTACTCCGCATGAGTGAGTGGTTCGGATTTCTTACTCCGCATCTAGTTTCCTTACTTCGTGCGAATAAAGACTCAGGTCCTTATTCCGCACAAGTACTTCCTTACTCTGCATGTATGGAAAACTCGGATTCCTTACTCCATGTCTTCTTTACTTTAGTCTGCTTGAGTGGAAGACTTAGCTTTTTAACTCCGTGACGACTATCTCTTACTCCGTGTGACTTTGTAGGCTAGGATTCTTACTCCGCATCTATTTGACTTAGTTCGTTTAAAGTGTTAGGCACAGATTCCTTAGTCCGTAGCTTTAAGTCCTTAGTCCGCACGAATGATCCTTATTATGTATGAAGTAAAGACTTGGTTATTTACCAAGTGTTTGACGATACTCACTCTCGTCCAGATCAGGATTATGTATCTTGTCCTTAGCTTTGCTCTCATGAGTGTAGATCCGGATTAAGATCATATCTTCTGCAATAACTTAAGATAAAACAACCAAAGTCTCAAATCAAATTACATAGGGTTTTATCATCATCCAAATTCTGGGCTTGATCCAACAATCTCCCCCAATTATGGATATGCAAAAACCCTTTGTAATCTGATCTGGTAAGCAACGCAAAAAGATAACATACGAATAGAAATAACTTCCATTTCCATTAAGCAACAACAAAGTACAGTTCAGCCTTTATACAAAATTTTTTCTAAGGTACATAAGGCTTATTATACTTGAAAATCATCGTTGCTGCTTTCTGCCTTAGCTCCATTGTCTGCTCCTTCGTATAGGCTTGGATGCTGTTCCAGCTTTTATCCACCTTCATAATAGATTTGATGAAGAATCAGACAAAAGCTCCGCCTTCAGCTTTTCAGTTGGTCCCAACGGAGTTAGGCCCCTTTCTTCATAAAGACTAGATTGCTTTACTGCTTCCATTAGTCGAAGATGCAGTGGCTCCCATTGATTCCTTCTAACATTGTGCTCCACGATTTGATGAGAATCAATTAGGATCAGCTGCTTGGACGGAATCATAAACACAACCAGCATGAAGTGTGGTGTCATAATCCTATACAGAATGAGGATAGATGAGAGAGTTTTCCAGGGTATGCCATCCTCAGCAGTTCCATCAATGAAGGTCTGAATGTGGGTTATCTCTGGAAGATAGCCCTCATTCCAACATGGCAAGACATCAAACATGTGTCCATCCTTGTACAGAGACGAAAATAGCCTCATCACCATCTTAACTACCCGCGAGAAGTTATCTATGTCTTCTATGGTAAGCAGACCCGTCTCAGAACGAATAGTTTGAATGTCTTGAGGAGAGAATGGGTACAAATCAGACAAACGTCTTCGCTTGGCAGTGGACGCGACATACTTGGTCATTGCATCGAAAACACTTCCATCCGCATCAAGACGATCACAATCAGCGTATAATGGGATGAAGGTGTCAACCGCGTGTCACGGGGTCTGTAAGGACCCGTACCTTGAGTTAGTCACAGTTTTGCCTTCTGAATGGGCTCAAATGAATTCACGTGCAAAAGGAAAGATTCTTAGAATGATGTCCTCTATCTACCACAGAAGTTTCAGGCCAAATGGACATGTATGTGAGGTGCACGTGAAATGGGTCCATTTCACGAGCAAGTGTGGTCGTCTTCTAAATGATCCAAGGAGTCTAGGGGTGAAGTTTGAGCGCATTTGGAGTGCATATGGAGTTGCACGTGAATTGGGAATTCACGTTCAAATTGGCGTGCAGCCATATTTTTGCATGGTTCCCTTGGTTTTGACATTCTAATGATCTTCCTCCAAAGGACCATGTTGAAATTCTGAGTATTTTGGCCTATATGGGTGCGGAAAGGTGCTAACTTGTGTGATCAAAACTACGTCGTTTTGATCCTGGGATTTACTTAATCAAAACTACGTCGTTTTGATGTGGGTAGTGTCTATATAATGAGGGCTTGAGTTTGAGTTTAGGGTTCTTGTGTTCTTCTTTGCTGCAGCTGCTGCCAGAGAGAGAGAGAGAGAGAGAGAGAGAGAGGATCTCCGGGCAGTTGCCGTGGTGGTTCGCGTCGTTGGGAGCTGTCTAGCATGGAGGTTAGGACAAAAGCCTGAGGTAGGGATTCATGTTCTTCCTAACTCTCCTCTGTTCTAGGATATTCACCTATATATATATATATATATATATATGTAAATCCATATAGGTGTGATCTCCTATATGGATGTTGGCCTTCAGTGGCATGTTCTGTTGATTTTGATGTTGAATTTGGCCTGAGGATTTTCTGGGTTTGTTTATGCCCACCATGTGTTTGATGAAATGTCTGTGAGGCCTGCACACTATATATTTGATAAAATATCTGTGAGGCCTGCATGCCATGTATTCAATATAATGCCCGTGAGACCTTGTATATGGGTGTCTGATGATATACCTACGTGACTGGTGTGTACTGTGTTTGATTTGTATTTGATTTTAAGCCTATGAGGCTGATGTGTGTGGCTTGTATCTGACCATGTTGGTCCTTCTGAGATAAAGTGTAAATGCTTTGTCTTGAGTTTACATGTTGAGATGTAATGCTATGTTATTCGTTGATCTGTTTGAGACGGAGCCGAGATATGGGCCAGGCACAATAGCTGGACCCCTTTGAGATTTGGCCAGGACGTGGTCCTGAGTCTCGGTGTAGCACTCACGACGGTGGGCTAAGTCTACACCCATTCCTGAGGGTAGGTATGGCGCCCGAGGAGGTGGTTGACCATTTCTGACTCGGGTGGAAAATGTTGCATTGGTGTCCATGCAACATTCGCCTGGATGTGGTATGTCATGTCGCCGTGGTGGCGGGGTGTCCTCTGCCCTTCAGTGCGGGCTCAGGTAAAGAGTGTTTACTAGGTGATGTTTGCTGCTTTAGCCTTAGGCACGACACAAGCACAAGCATACTCATATCATGCATGTTGTGGAGCGGGACGGGTCCGGGGAGACCGGATCCCTCTTCGAGCTATGGTTTGCTCACCCCTCCTATAAACTGTCCTTTCACAGGGTTTAGCAGGCGGTAGGTGAAGGCTGAGGAGCTAGGTCCCTGAGGCTGGGAGTTTTATGTTATTTCCTTTGTCGTGCTCGTGGTTTTATGTTCTGGAATTTGATTTGGTTTTATTTGTAACTGTACACCTGGCTTCATACGGGTTTTTCCCCGACTGGGTTGTAATAAACATTTAGTCGTTGAAATGAAATAAAATGAGATGTTATTCAATTTGTGTTTGTGTGCATGGTTTGGGAGCAGGAGCATGCCCCTTGGCATGTTAGCCTGGTTGTGCAGGTTTGGGACAGCACCCGTGCCAGAAGTCCTTTTAAGGTGCTTGCACCAACCCCTTGACCCTTCGGGTGCGGGCATGGGCAGTCACTACTCATTCCCAGTGGAAGGAAATTGGGGCGTGACAATATGGTATCAGAGCGATAGTTCATGGTCTGGTGGACCTAGGATAGTGGGGAGGCCTGGCTGCTTTTGAGACTCTTAGGAGGCAGTATAGGACACGCCTGATCAACGTGGTCCTATCTGGTTTTCTGGGGTGTACTCAGGGGTAGTTAGACCAAGGAGTAGGGCACTTGCATTTGGGTTGAGGGTGCATACATGCTTTGGCATTAGGGCACTAGTTTAATTTCAGTATGAGTATTGTGATTGGACATGCTATGTTGCTGAAACTTGTTGCTAAAAACAAAATTTTGTTGCTGTGAAGTTCGGTGATTTTCTGTGAGACTTGTTGCTATGAATTGCTGCTGTGTGCTTCTGTGATTTACCTGTGTGTTTAAATGTAAAACGTTGCTTGAGTACCTCATGGCCCATGGGGATGAGGGTGTGTAGAGCTTGAGAGAAGCTGATCCTAGTTTGGTTTAAATTATGTAGACTATGCCTCCTAGGAGAGTAACCCGAGCTACTCCAGCTGTAGAAGATGAATCTTCTCCCCGTCTTGGAGAGGGAAGAGGACAGCGTGTAGAGGGCGATGATCCCCTGGAGCGGATCATGGCCCAAGTCCGGGCCCTAAGTGAGAACGTGCAAGGCATGCATGAGGACCTCAGGGGGAGAGATCCTAAACGAGGTGCGTCAGGAGATGATGGCATGACGGGCGGTGCCACCCCCTCCACCCCGTGAGGCGGAACCTCCGTGTAGGCGGGAAGTGCCGGTGAGGCGAGAAGAGGGAGACGTGTTGACGCGATTCCGAAAGGAACATCCACCAAGGTTCAAGGGAGGAGCTGAACCTCTAGGAGCGAGAGCACCGGCTGCGGCGGATCGAGCATGTGTTCTCCTTTCTTCGACCCCGGGAGGAAGACAAAGTGAGACTAGCAGTCCGGCGGTTGGAGGAGGAAGCCTTGGAATGGTGGCTTAGCATCTCAGGAAGCCGGGACATGGAGACCATGGCCTGGAATGAGTTCCTCCACTGTTCCATGAGGAGTTCTTTCCAGAGTCATTGCGGTGGCGAAGCGGGAGGAGTTCGGCGGCTCAAGCAGGGATCGCGCTCGATGGCAGTATGAGTGAGATTTCCGGGGCTCGAGTCGGTTTGCTCCAGGAAGCAATATCAAGGGAGGACCTGAAGGCCCATAAGTTTACCATGGGTCTCAAACCTGCCCTAAAGCAAAGGGTGGAGATGCTGCGACCGAAGACCTATCTTGAAGTCGTGGACACCGCCAAGATTGTTGAGAGAGGATTAGAGGAGGGAAGACAGGCTCACCAGGAGCGGATCGGGCGAGCGCGCGCGACAAGCACGGTGAAACCAAGAGGCGAAGGTTGAGCCCGGGAGTGGGACTTTTCCCAAGGATGGGGGCCAAGCTTCAATGGCTCCGCCCGGATCCCGTTACTTTGGAGGACAGGGGAGTCTTGCTGGGAACTTCCCAAGCGGGTGTACCTGTTGTGGCCTGTCAGGGCACGTCAAACGTGAGTGCCCCAAGCAGCACTTGACGTGTCATAGCCGTGGGAAGGTGGGACACATCAGCAAGGAGTGTTTCAAGAAGGGGAATAGCCGGGGAGCCGGAAGCTTAGCACAAGGGAGCAGGGGTGGGACCCAATTTCAGGCCCCAGCCCCTAAGCCGACACATTCGTGGCAGCGCCGGTCAGCCGGTTCCGGTCACTAGGCCACGGGGGAGAGGCAACCACAAGGAGGATCGGAGGGGCGTCCCAGGTGGACTGCAGCAGGAGCAAAAGGGAAGGCAAGTGAGGCTAGTGGTGGGGCAGGCCAAGGCAGATTGTTCGCGCTTACCTCAGCACCAGCTGAAATGGAGGAATTACCATCACCCTCCAAGGAAGGTGGAGCTGGACCTTCGGTGGTTCGAGGTACTATTCTAATATCTCGCACTGTTGTTGCTGCATTGTTTGATACCGGAGCTTCGTGCTCCCTGATTACTAAGTCCTTGGTGGAGAGCCTTGGACTTGATTGTGTGGAGGTTGATAGACCTCTGAGGGTCGAGTCCCCAATGGGAGGTGTGGAGTTGATCCACCAAATGTGTCGAGAGTGTGCACTTACGATAGGAGAGGTTGACCTCTCATTTGATTTGTACGTAATGCCCATGAGGACCTTTAGTTTGATTCTGGGGATGGACTGGTTGATGGCCTTTCAGGCTAAGATTGACTGCTATAGGTGACGAGTATCATTTACTACACCCACAGGATCTTCCTATACCTTAGTGGGTGAATGGGATAGGAATGCTGGGAGAGCTGGACCGACGAGGGAGCTATGGGGCAATATTACCCATAGGCTTGCCACCCTAACCTTTGAGGAGGAAGGTAACTTAAAGAAAAGGGTGTGGCCAGATGTTGTCGAGAATTTCCAGGATGTCTTTCCTGGGGAGTTGTTGGAGTTGCCTCCACACAGAAGTATCGAGTTCACGGTTGAATGATTGCCAAGGGTGGGACCCATCTCACAAGTAGCATACCGGATGGGACCTGCTGAGTTGCGGGAGCTTCAGAAGCAGATAAAGGAACTACGAGATAAAGGTTTTATCTGTCCTAGTACCTCACCTTGGGGTGCACCGGTCTTGTTTGCTAAGAAGGCAGATGGTTCGTTGCGACTTTGCATTGATTATCGGAAGTCGAATCAAGTAACGGTAAAGAACAAGTACCCTTTGCCGCGGATTGATGACTTATTCGACCAGCTGAGTGGAGCACGGTGGTTCTCAAAAATCGATCTGCATTCGGGATATCATCAATTGAGGGTCAGGAGCGAAAACATCCCTAAGACGGCGTTCAGGTGCAGATACGGACACTATGAGTGGTTAGTCATGCCTTTTCGGCTCACGAACGCACCTGCCGTGTTCATGCATCTAATGAATCAGGTATTTGCCCCATACCTGGATTCCTTCGTGGTAGTATTTATTGACGACATCCTTGTGTACTCCAAAACCCAAGCTGAACATGAGGAGCACTTGGCCGTGGTGCTGCAGGCACTACGAGATCATCACTTGTATGCTAAATTTAGCAAGTGTGACTTCTGGATGCAAGAGGTGCATTTTCTTGGGCATGTAGTATCTGCCGAAGGAGTTAGAGTGGACCCAACCAAGATTGAGTCCGTAGCATCTTGGAAGAGGCCCACAAATGTTTTTGAGATCCGGAGTTTCTTGGGTCCGCAGGGTATTACCGGCGTTTTGTGGAAGGGTTTTCTCGATTGGCGGCGCCCATGACGGCTCTTACACGGAAGGGAGCCAAATTCGAGTGGACGGACAAGTGCCAGCAGGCATTCGAGGAGTTGAAGACTCGCCTGACTACTGCACCGGTGTTGAGTCTACCGCAGGAGGGAGTGCCATTCGAGGTGTATTGTGATGCGTCTCACGTTGGACTGGGGTGTGTTCTAATGCAAGAATGCCAAGTCATAGCATATGGCTCGCGACAGCTGAAGTCCCATGAGCAAAACTACCCAACACACGACGTGGAGTTAGCAACGATTATTTTTGGCCTGAAGTCTTGGCGACATTACCTGTTGGGAGAGAAATTTGTGGTATATACCTGACCACAAAAGCCTACAAGTATCTTCACCCGAGAGACCTAAATTTGCGATAACGGAGGTGGGTAGAGTACCTGCAAATGTTTGACTTCACGCTCTCCTACACGCCTAGGAAGGGAAATTTAGTAGCCGACGCGCTAAGTAGAAAGGGGAAAGCCGAGGTTTCCATGAGAGAATGGAAAATGATGGAGCAAATAGCGGTGCTTGGTCTGCTTTCAGCGATCGAGGAGCTATCCTGTGTCCTCTCACCGTGATACCAGAGTTGTATCAGCGTGTCCGTGAGGGACAGTTAGGCGACGTGGATCGTGAGGTGATCCGGGCCCAAGATAGAGGCCGGAGGGCCGTCGAGGACCGGACGAAGGAGTTAAGCATGAGCTGAAATTTCGGGGGCGTCTGATAGTACCACCTCCCTTGCATGAGGATGTGCTGAGGGAATTTCATCATTCCCGTTTGGATGTACATCCAGGAGGAACTAAGATGTATCATGCCGTTCGCACACACTTCTGGTGGCCGGGGCTGAAACGGAGTGTAGCGAGTTTGTTTCCAGGTGCCTTACCTGTCGGCCAAGTGAAGGCGAACACCAACGACCCGCTGGTCAATTGCGGCCTTTACCTATAGCTGAGTGGAAGTGGGAGCATATTACCATGCACTTCGTGACGGGACTTCCTACCACTTCTGGGAGGAAGGACATGATTTGGGTCATAGTGGACCGCTTAACTAAGTCAGCCCATTTCTTGGCAATTCGAGAGCGCGATTCTATCGGCACGTTAAGCCAGTTGTATGTTGATGAGATTGTCCGCTTGCACGGAGTGCCCTTGTCTATTGTTTCGGACAGAGATGCACGGTTTACATCCCGGTTTTGGGGAGGTCTGCAGGAAGCATTGGGAACCCGACTTAATTTGAGTACCGCATTCCATCCCGAGATCGATGGTCAGTCCGAGAGGACCATTCAAACATTGGAAGACTTGTTGAGGGCTTGTGTACTTGATTTTGGAGGATCATGGGCTTCCCACCTTCCTCCTGGTGGAGTTTGCCTATAATAACGCTTACCGGTCTTCGATTGGGATGGCCCCGTTTGAGGCATTGTATGGCCGACCGTGTCGGTCTCCATTATGTTGGGCGAGCCGGAGAGGCAGCTATGTTAGGACCTCAATTGGTCCAGGAGGCTACGGCAAAAGTTTAGCCGATTCGGCAACGCCTTCTTACCTTTCGAAGTAGACGAAGTCTTATGCAGATCGCCGACGCCGACAGTTGGAGTTTTTGGTGGGAGACCACGTATTCCTTCGTGTTTCTCCACGGAGAGGGCATAAGAGATTTGGGACTGGGTCCAAGTTGTCCCCTTGGTACATTGGACCGTTCGAGATTTTGAGCAGAGTTGGACCTGTTGCTTATAGGTTGGCGTTACCACCTAGTTTGAGCAGAGTTCATAATGTTTTCCGTGTATCCCAGTTGCGGAAATATCATCCAGATCCCACACACGTGCTAGATTGGGGTACCCTGGATCTTGGAGAGGATGTGTCTGTTGTCGAGGCACCCATCCGTATTGTAGATAGGCGCGAGAAGCAGCGGAGAGGTAAGACTATTCCGTTGGTTCGGGTGTTGTGGCAACACCGAGGGCTGGAGGAAGAGACCTGGGAACGTGAGGCAGAGATGCGTGCTCATTATCCTGATCTGTTCGAGGACGAACAACTCTGAAGGAGGGGAGGAGGGCAAGCATCAAACTTTAACAAAATCAGGTATTTGCCCAACTAGTCATCGCTACATGACCATGTGGAGTGTATAAATGTGTGAAATAATTTGTGATTTGTTGTGTATTAATTTGTGCTAGAGGGTGTTAGAGGCCTATGCATTGGTTGTGATTGTTTTCTTTCATTCCACCTTTTCTTTTCGAGCACAAAAAGTCTTAAGGGGGAGAGGATGTAAGGACCCGTACCTTGAGTTAGTCACAGTTTTGCCTTCTGAGTAGAGTTTTCCTAGATTTTGACCTAGTGAATGGGCTCAAATGAATTCACGTGCAAAAGGAAAGATTCTTAGAGTGATGTCCTCTATCTACCACAGAAGTTTCAGGCCAAATGGACGTGTATGTGAGGTGCACGTGAAATGGGTCCATTTCACGTGCAAGTGTGGTTGTCTTCTAAATGATGCAAGGAGTCTAGGGGTGAAGTTTGAGCGCATTTGGAGTGCATATGGAGTTGCACGTGAATTGGGAATTCACGTTCAAATTGGCGTGCAGCCATATTTTTGCATGGTTCCCTTGGTTTTGACATTCTAATGATCTTCCTCCAAAGGACCATGTTGAAATTCTGAGTATTTTGGCCCATATGGGTGCGGAAAGGTGCTAACTTGTGTGATCAAAACTACGTCATTTTGATCCTGGGATTTACTTAATCAAAACTACGTCGTTTTGATGTGGGTAGTGTCTATATAATGAGGGCTTGAGTTTGAGTTTAGGGTTCTTGTGTTCTTCTTTTGCTGCAATTGCGCCAGAGAGAGAGAGAGAGAGAGAGAGAGAGAGAGAGAGAGGATCTCCGGGCAGTTGCCGTCGTGGTTCGCATCGTTGGGAGCTGTCTAGCGTGAAGGTTAGGACAAAAGCCTGAGGTAGGGATTCATGTTCTTCCTAACTCTCCTCTGTTCTAGGATATTCACCTATATATATATATATATATATATGTAAATCCATTTAGGTGTGATCTCCTATATGGATGTTGGCCTTCAGTGGCATGTTCTGTTGATTTTGATGTTGAATTTGGCCTGAGGATTTTCTGGGTTTGTTTATGCCCACCATGTGTTGGATGAAATGTCTGTGAGGCCTGCACACAATATATTTGATAAAATGTCTGTGAGGCCTGCATGCCATGTATTCAATATAATGCCTGTGAGACCTTGTATATGGGTGTCTGATGATATACCTACGTGACTGGTGTGTACTGTGTTTGATTTGTATTTGATTTTAAGCCTATGAGGCTGATGTGTGTGGCTTGTATCTGACCATGTTGGTCCTTCTAAGATAAAGTGTAAATGCTGTGCTAAGTTTACATGTTGAGATGTAATGCTATGCTGTTCTGTTGATCTGTTTGAGACCGAGCCGAGATATGGGCCAGGCACAATAGCTGGACCCCTTTGAGATTTGGCCAGGACGTGGTCCTGAGTCTCGGTGTAGCACTCACGACGGTGGGCTAAGTCTACACCCATTCCTGAGGGTAGGTATGGCGCCCGAGGAGGTGGTTTACCATATCTGACTCGGGTGGAAAATGTTGCATTGGTGTCCATGCAACATTCGCCAGGATGTGGTATGTCATGTCGCCGTGGTGGCGGGGTGTCCTCTGCCCTTCAGTCCGGGCTCAGGTAAAGAGTGTTTACTGGGTGATGTTTGCTGCTTTAGCCTTAGGCACGACACGAGCACAAGCATACACATATCATGCATGTTGTAGAGCGGGGACGGGTCCGGGGAGACCGGATCCCTACCGAGCTATGGTTTGCTCACCCCTCCTATAAACTGTTCTTTTGCAGGGTTTAGCAGGCGGTAGGTGAAGGCTGAGGAGCTAGGCCCCTGAGGCTGGGAGTTTTATATTATTTCCTTTGTTGTGCTTTGGTTTTATGTGTTTGGAATTTGGTTTGGTTTTATTTGTGGCTTCATAGGGGTTTTTCCCCGACTGGGTTGTAATAAACATTTAGTCGTTGAAATGAAATAAAATGAGATGTTATTCAATTTGTGTTTGTGTGCATGGTTTGGGAGCAGGAGCATGTCCCTTGGCATGTTAGCCTGGTTGTGCAGGTTTGGGACAGCACCCATGCCAGAAGTCCTTTTAAGGTGCTTGCACCAACCCCTTGTCCCTTCGGGTGCGGGCATGGGCAGTCACTACTCGTTTCCCAGTGGAAGGAAATTGGGGCGTGACAGGGTCAACCTTTATAGCAGCTTAACCCGTGCGGCACCTAGTTCCCACCCGTACGAAGGAACGCTAGGTCAGCCTAACTCGTCGCATTTGGATCGGAACCCATCGATCCGTTGTAAAGCATTTGTGTAGGGAAGCACTTAGCGGAAGAACGATTTAAACGAAGGCAACAAACGATTGTATTGATTGCTTGAAAGCTTTACAACATCACTCCCCTACATATAGATGTTAACACATTTCTGGCTATGTCACCAGGAGACATCATATATGATCGAAATCTAAAATCTCTACAACTTACTCTATAAGCTAAGTACAACACTTTACAAGTGGGAATACCCCAAAATGGCCTAAGTATGCTAGGATAAGCCTCGGTCCGTGACATTCTCCCCCACCCGATTTCGCAGCGTCCTCGTTGCGTCTTCGGCTTCCTTGAGCTCATCAAACTGCCTGATGTAGCGTTCGACTCCTTCACGGTACTCTTCAATCTCCTTGGAGAATTGCCCCAGATCCTCTTCCTTCTCCCAGCTTGCCTCTTCAACTGGTTTGTTCTTCCATTGGACGTAGTACTCCACCCGGCTTGGATCTACGCCTCTTCTTGGCACGACTCTACGAGAGTAGATTTTCTTTATCTCTTTGTTGTAGGTCTTGCCTGTTGATGCTGTTGGTGTCCGCACTGCCCGCTGTCCGCTCATATCTTCTAAGTCTTCATGGTAAGGCTTGAGCAAACTAACGTGGAACACCAGATGCCTTTGTAAGCTAGTCGAGAGGTCCAGTTTGTATGAGACCTTCCCAACTCTCTTAAGTACTTTGAAAGGCCCCTCATAATGGCGCACCAAACCCTTATGCAATTGTCTAAGTGCTTTGATTTGGCGCGGAAGGAGTTTGAGCATCACCATGTCTCCTTCTTGAAATTCTAAGGGCCTCCTTCGTTGATCTGCCCACTTTTTCATCTTTTTCGCCGCTTTGTGCAAGTATGCCTTGGCTAGATCCGTTTGTTCATGACATCCTTTTGCAAACTTGAATGTCGCGGGGCTCTTTCTAGTGTACCCCCGAGTGATGGAAGTGGGTGTCAATGGTTGCTGCCCAGTTGCGAGTTCGAACGGGCTCTTGTTCGTGGACTTGCTCTTCTGCAAGTTATATGAGAATTGGGCTATGTCCAGCAACTTGGCCCATTCTCTTTGATTGGCACTCACGTAGTGCCTCAGATACAGCTCCAGTAAGCCATTGACACGTTCAGTTTGGCCATCTGTTTGTGGGTGGAAACTTGTTGAAAAGTTTAAGCCTGAACCCATTATCCGGAATAGCTCGGTCCAAAACCGCCCAGTAAATCGTGAGTCCCGATCGCTCACGATTGTCTTTGGAATGCCCCAGTACTTCACCACATACTTGAAGAATAGTCGGGCCGTGTCGTCTGCCATGCAGTCCTTCGGAGCTGGAATGAAAACTCCATACTTAGAGAATCGGTCGACCACCACAATTATCGTACCGCATCCTTCGGATCTTGGGAGACAAACAATGAAGTCCATCGAAACACGTTCCCAAGGTCTTTCCGGAGTAGGCAATGGTTCTAACAGTCCCTCCAATTGCCGATTCTCTATCTTGTCTTGTTGGCACACAAGACAAGTCCGCATGTACACTTGGACGTCCTCGTAAAGTTGAGGCCAGTAGTAGCTCCGTTCCACCAACGCCAAGGTACGATCGACTCTGGGATGGCCAGCCCACCGCAAGTCGTGACATTCTTTAAGGATGTCTCTCCTCAAACTTCCCCATTTGGGAACGTACACCTGTTCCCCTCGAGTATGGAGCAAGTCGTCCCTTAGCCAAAATCGCCGCGTCTTCCCAGCTTTGACGCATTCCACCAAGGACTTGGCTAATGGATCGTGCTCCATTCCTTCCTTCAGTTTGTCCACCAGGGGGAATTGTGGTTGGCTAATGGCTACGAGTTCCGCCTTTTGACTTAGTGTATCGGCCACCACATTATTTGTGCCCGGTTTGTACTCGAGCACAAAGTCAAATTCCGCTAGGAGTCCTTGCCACCGTGCTTGCTTCGGAGTTAAGTTCCTTTGAGTTAGAAAATAACTCGTAGCAATGTTGTCCGTTTTCACCACGAACTTGGACCCTAGCAAGTAATGCCTCCACACCCGAAGGCAATGCATAACTGCCGTCATCTCCTTTTCATGCACCGCGTACCTCCGTTCGGTGCCATTGAGTTTCCAGCTTTCATATGCTACAGGATGCCCCTCCTGCATTAGAACTCCACCGATGGCAAAGTCTGAAGCATCCGTGTGAACTTCATAAGGCTTTGTATGGTCCGGCAGTGCCATCACCGGTCCATTTGTCACGGCTTGCTTCAACTTCTCAAATGCCTCTCGGCAAGTATCATCCCACACCCAAGTCTTGTTCTTCTTTAGTAGTTCCGTCAAGGGTGCGGCAATGTGGGAATAGCCGCGGATGAATATTCTATAGTAGTTAACCAAGCCAAGGAAGGAACGCATCTCAGGGACTTTCTTGGGCGTCTCCCATTCCTTGATGGCTAACACTTTCTTGTTATCCATCTTTAGTTTGCCGCCGCCAATGATGTGACCCAAGAAGGGCACCTCCTTCTTCGCAAAGTCACATTTCTCCTTCTTCACAAAAAGTTGGTTCTCCCTTAAGATTTGGAAAACCCGCCGTAGGTGTGCCTTGTGTTCCTCCAACGTTTTGCTATAGACGACAATGTCGTCAAGGTACACCACGACGAATCTATCCAAGTATGGTTGGAAGATCCGGTTCATCAACGTATAGAATGTGGCAGGGGCGTTTGTGAGGCCAAAGGGCATCACCAAGAACTCGTAAGAGCCATATCTTGTGATGCACGCCGTCTTTGCCTCAACGCCTTCGGCTATTCACACTTGCCAATATCCCGACCGCAAGTCTAGCTTTGAGAACCATCTCGCAGCACCAAGTTGATCAAACAGGTCAGATATGAGTGGGATGGGGTAGCTATTCTTTACCGTTATCTTGTTTAGCGCCCTATAGTCAATGCATAGCCGCATTGACCCATCGTGCTTCTTTTGGAACAACACCGGTGCTCCAAATGGCGCTTTGGATGGCCGAATGAACCCAGCATCCAATAAGTCTTTCAATTGTCTCCGAAGTTCCTCAAACTCCGGTGGTGCCATCCGATAGGGCACCGTAGCAGTAGGCCTTGCACCGGCCTCCAACTCGATCTTGTGGTCCATCTCCCGCTTCGGCGGAAGTTGTTTGGGGAGTTCGGGTGGCATAACGTCCCCAAACTCTTCAAAGACCGTCTTCACTTCGGTTGGGGGCTCCTCCCCAACACTTCGGCATTCTTCCTTCACCATGGCAATGAAGGTTGGCTCCTGTCGCCTAACTCCTTTGGACAATTGGAGCGCCGAAAGAGACTTTTCCTTGAGCTCTTCCTCCCGCATTACCTTCACCATGCATGTTTTCCCCTCATCCATGATGCACATTGTGTTGGTGCTTGGAATTGGAATTGCCCGCACTTGGTCAACGAACTTTATCCCCAGCACCATGGGATAATCGTCCATTGACACTACGAAGAGATTCACCTTGCCTCTCCATTCGCCGATACTCAGCTCGACCCCTCGAGCCACGCCATGGATTGGACTGGCACTGGAGTTCACCGCCTTCAGCCAGCCCTTCTCTTCCTTGTAGACTATCCCTAGTTTACGAGCTTCTTCGACCTTAATGAAGTTGTTGGTCACACCCGTGTCCACCAAGGCCTTAGTTTCAAGGTTGATGGCCTTAGCAAGCACGTACATCCGCCCCTTCTGTCGTCCGGATGGTGGCACCTCCACCTTCGCCTTGATTGCATTGAGGAGTTGCAAGGAACCAAGTCGTGGATCCCTCGCATTCCTCTCTTCGTCTTCGTTGATCATCGCGGAGAGCTTGGAGCGCTTCGGGCACTCGAACGCCTTGTGAGGGCCTTCACAAAGGAAACAGGAGATCCTTGACTTCTTCCCGTCCTTGGAACCATTCGCGAAGTGTTTTGGGAGAAAGTCCTTAGACGGTTGGAAGGGTCTCCCTTTTCCTTCACTCCGGTTGTCTCCCCCACGTTTCTCCTTGTGGAACCTGTTTGCCTTGGAAGTTGATGAAGAACTGGTGGTTTTCTCCGGCTTTTTGTATTCGATGAGTGATTCGGCCACCGCTATGGCCGACGCTAGGTCCTGCACATTTCTCCGCTGCAGCTCCAATTTCGCCCATTGTTGCAATCCATCCATGAAGGAAAATAGTGAATCCTTCGCGGACATATCCGGGATCTCCAATATCAGCTCGGAAAATTCACGGACGTACTCTCTAACGAACGGGTATTTCGTGAGCGAAACCCAAGTGAGGGTTATGATACTGTCGTTTAAATCCCTTCTGAAAATATTAATTCCCTTAACTAATGCTAAATAGAATAGCGACGAGAAAGGGATCGATCCCACAGAGATTACCAAGTTATCTAGCTTTAACTCAAATCACCAAATTAATCTTGCTTAAAACAATGTCTCGGCAAACAAAATTGTGTTTTAAAATTACTTTACTAAAAACAGAATTTCAATTAAAATAACTAAAAACGTTGGATTTAGAATCAAGGATTAAAGCATCTAGGGTCACAATTTCACCTCCCTATGTTATCTCTATTGGTTCATGGTATTAGGGTTGTCTGATTGAAAACATGCTAAACATAAGCCAAGCACAATAAATGGTCATTGAGGTCCTTTTAAGAGTTGTATGCCAGAATGGTCATCTAAACACACAAACATGCAAAGCCAATAAATCATACTTGCAAAAGGATAATGATCACACCAATTATAAATAAGTTATGAATCTCAATCCACCCCAGACTAGGGCTAAGAATACCAAGGTGTACATCCAAAGATAGAAATTAAGAACAGATTCATAAAACATGCAAAACTCAATCATCCAAACCCAATATTCATAAACATAGCAAAGCAACAAGGGGGCTACATTGCTCCCCTAGATTATAAGAACTACTCACGCATGATTACAAGCAAAACCATAGCAGTAAAGCTAAACATCTTCTTCTAATCCACGCGCGCAACAAGGCTTCAAATCCAGGCTCCAAAATCCGCGACAGCTCCGACGGCTGCTCTCCTAGGTCAAGGAGCAACCTCCAAGTCGTGAAGCCTCTCTCTCTCTCTAAAAACGTGTAGGGGGGTCTAGGATACCTAGCATGGGGCGTGGAGCCTTTATTTATAGAGGCTGGATGGGCCTTGAGGTGTGTAACCTAGCCCATCTATCAAAACGACATAGTTTTGATAAGTGACACTTCAAACTTTAAAATCTCTATCTTTCATCCATAATTTGGACATGGGCCTTCAGGAACAAATGATCAGCATGGAAAAACGATAGGATCGGACCAAAAATATCTCTGCACGTCAATTTGCACGTGATATGGTGAATTCACGTGCAGCTCCAAATCAGCTCAAACTTCTCCCCAAGCTTCCTTACATCCTGTAGAGACCTGAGAAGCAAAAATAGGCTTGCACGTGAAATGGGTGAATTCATGTGCAGCTCCAAATGCTCTGAAATTTCTGTGGTAGGTAGAGGCCATCATTCTAAGCAACTTTTGTTCTTGCACGCAAATTGTTTGAGGCCATCTACTATATCAAAAGTGACCTCCAAAATCTGCCAAAACAGCTTAAAAACGCATGTATTTGCAAATAGCATCTTCCTAGGGGTTAGAGCAAATATATATGATATATGAAGCAATAAGGCTCTAATCATGCTCTTAAACATCCTAAATAAACACTAGAATAATGGCATAAAATGCACGTTATGAAATACACCACACTTGAACCACTGCTTGTCCTCAAGCAAAAACATACAAGCATGCAAAAATAAAATAAACACGTAGTCAAGCGGAAGAAAAATAAAATAACAATCAAAGAGAATCATGGTTTCCTAAGCATGCAACTCTATCATGATGAAATGAGAATTTAAGAATTAAAATGAGTCATAACTTAGTTCATTCATGTCCATATCCCTAATTTAACAACCATGCAATATCACCACTTAAATTTCAGATATGAGCAAGCAATCCATGATAAAATAGCACCTAGTTTCCTTTTAAGTTCTTACCAAGGATAAGCAGCCTCACTCAAATATAATAATTCTCAAGCCCAATACCTATCAATGAACAATGGATGGAAAATTCTATCTCTACACTCGCCATCAGCTATTGATTAAGTACTTGCCAAGCAATCATGAGAGTTCCCTATTGTGCTCATCAAAGAAAACACACCCTCTATTCTACTTTATTTGAACTCACACTCTAGTCTACTAACTGAATAAACAAAACATGAGCCAAAGAATTGAGCTCAACATTCTTAAAACAAAACACAATTCAGCCAATGTGGCTTCACAACTAAATAATTACTCATATGAACATCAAGCCAATGTGGCTTTTATTTTGAATCCCTCGTTTCTTTTCTTTTCATTTTTTTTTAAGTAATAACCTTACAAGGTTGCATTTTATGCTCTCCCTTGATGGATTATTCACTCTTTTTTTTACTCACATAACACATAAATAAGATTGATTTTTCTAATGCATACCCCTTGCCAATTTTCTACATAAGGAGAGACAGAAATTCATTGATGTCTCACATCCCATTTCCCAATTAAGTGATGGCTTTTTCACATTCTATATCACAGCCTTTTATATTTACAAAACAACAAACAAAAATTAGGATACATAGGAAGTCAAAGTGACTTAAAGGTCTTGCACCCTAACTAAACACCAAACAGTGAGCACTAATAAGTAATCACATGCTTACTTGACTCCTACCGTTAAATAACCAATGTTGAATGCAAGAAGAGTAGCAATTATTACCCATACCCTAAAATGGCACTCAAGGGCTAAAAGAAGTTGTTCTCATTTTTCATTTCTTTTTCACTCAACTTTAAGGGTTACTTACGTCTATCATAGCATTTCATGTTTAACTAATATTCAAAACTCAGCTCCAAAAACATGGTGATATCATTCAAAAGATAAAGACATGATCAAACCAAATTAGAGCACATTTTAACTACTTTAACACCCTTATCACAACATGATACTAATGTGGCACAAAAAGTAAAAATTTTTATGCCAAAGTTGCATACTTAATATCCATGCCTCCACAAGCAAATCATTCAAGCAAACAACTCAAACAATCATGCAACTAAAAACAGTTTTTTTTTTAAAAATAAATGACTAACAAACTATCTAAGATAAAATTATAAATAAAACATGCAATCACAACATAAAAGACAAGCAAGTGGCTCAAGTCACTCCCCATACACCACACTTAAAATATGTTATGTCCTCATGGCATAAAATAGGGAGTAGGAAAAACACTTACCTCTCAGTTGGCAAGCTGTAGTAGTAGATAACATTAGTCACCATTCGACGTGCACGCGTAACAAAATTAGCTGAGGTTTCTCCGCGTATTTCCCAGTTGTCCCTCAGTTGCAGAATAGCCATCATATAGTAGCAAACAAAAATCCCACAACTGAATTGGTCAGGCTGCTGAGGGATTTCCATTTCGTTGAGGTGAATAAGAGGGAGCTTATCCTGCAACAATCCTTATTTTTTCATTGCATCCTTGATTCTTTTTATGAGCCCATGAACAAGCCGTCTCTTTCTTCTGGTGAACCCTTCGCCTTGGCTTGGATCATAAAGCACCGCATGCCCTGCACTCAAATCCACACGCACCAAGACATAGTGACGATCAATGTGCACATGGATCAGCACCTCGTGCATACCATGCCAAGGAAGGTGCCCTTCATTCTGACCATTTATACGCTGGCGCCACACACTTTCAGTCAAAGGTTGCTCATAAAGCTCGCACAGCATAATAGAGGTATACTGGGATAGTGGGTAATTATGAGGCTCAGCCTCCACAACAAAACGCATAGTCCTGCAAAATAAGTCCACCTCATCTGAGTATAGATATTCATCGCCTAAAATCCTTTGAAGGACAAACGAGGTGAAGAGGTCCATGTCCCTTGCAAAGCGAGCCCTTAACACCTGAGAGTTAATGAAGTCTGCAAATGCTGCTTGACTTTCAGCAGATGATAGGGCTGGATTAATAATTAAATGGATAGGAGGGCCAAGAAGGTCTTCAGGTTCAGCAGGCATGTATGTACCCCAAGAGACAGGATGTATAACAGGCACAAGAGCCTGAGAATATGCAGGATCAGTAAAAGGCTGGAAGGGTGAATACCCTGTTGCTGGCTCTGCCTCCTCTGGGTGATAGTAGGATGGCCTAGCTGAAGATTCTGGTTGAGGTGGATCCGCCTGGGCTGGATAAGAAACTTCAGGGGATGGAGAGGGTTCTTCATCAGATATCTCCACTATAGGAGAACGTTTTGATGCTTTCCTCTTGCTCAAGACCTTCCAGATTTTGCCTAGGAGGCCTTTGACTTCTTTGTTGTCCTTCCTCAGGGCTTCCACCTCGCGCTGGGTTCTGGCATTTGTCTCCCTGAGCTGTTGTGTTTCTTGCCTCCAAGCTTCGGTAGATGCAGCAGCTGGAGATGAACACTGTGCAAATGAGGAGAGGTCTCCCTTGCAAAGTCAGTGGATCGCTCCACATGAACACTGTGCCTAGCGGGCTGTGATGGAGGAGGAACATTGGTTGCCCAATGGCCTCTGGTACTGATTCCCAAACCCCCTTCAGCATGCAATACTCTTAACACCCAGTGAGAAGGAAAAGTGATGTTATCCATGGAGGAAAAATGCAAAGCAGGCATGCTTTGAAATATCAAAAACAAAAATCTACCATTTATCTGCTTTGATGAGTTTTTCTTCCACCATTTAAAAATGGTAGTGGCCCAATCCACATTTAGCATATGATCAATGCTATACATGAACTCCAGGTGTGGCTTAGGCACACTATCTATCCCACTGGTCTGAATCAATAAGCATTTCCCTACCAGGTATGCTAGGCATCTAAATTTTCTAACAAAACCATTCTTGGTATACTGCCGTCGACTTTGAAATTTTCTAGCATAGTTGCATGCAGTACCAAATTCTCCTAGGCTTAGCTGAGGAAAGCTATCAAGGGTAATTCTGACATAAACCCCTTGCACAACCCCTATCAGTTCATCCTCACTCACAGAGACAGATGCATAAAATTCTTGTAGGGCGAGTAGGAAATAGGCGGGTCAAGCGGATACTAACCTTTGTAATCCTAGATTTTGAATTTTAAGAGCCACCTCTCTAGCCCAGCCCAACTCTGAAGCCTCCAAAGCCTGCATATCAAGAGCATGCCCCAAAAGTATCTCCTCCTCAGGTTGGCTATCAACACTAAGTGAGTGCACCTCCTCCTAGCCAGTCCTCCTTGTGCACACCATCTTTGGAATGAGAATAAAGAGCAAAGAGCAGAAAATTGAAGAGCAAGAGAGCAAAAGAGCAGAGTTTCTCTAATACTCAGATCTGGAGTGATTTTGGTGTGGAAGCCTTTGAAGATGGCCTCTCTTTATATAGCGTGCAGAAGGAAAGATGCTCCAATTAGCATGATACACGTGCCCCTAAATTTTCAGAGTGTTCTGACCAAAATAGCCCTTGCACGTGAATTGGTTGATTTGGCGTGCAGGTCAGAATCATCCCAAACTTTGGTGGTGGGTCCCCCTAGAGCTGGCAAGCAATAGTCCCTTCTGCACGTGAATTGTTTGAAGCTTCTAGGAGGGCTAAAATCGGTAGTTTGTATTTTTGAGCCTCCATATGACAGCTAGCAATTCGCGTGCAAGAGTAAACGTGATTCACATGGTCTTCATCTACCATTCCAGAAAGTTACATCTCAAAAGGAGGTGCACGTGAATTGGGCAATTCACGTGCAAATTCACGTTCAGGCCCAAACTGGCCCAAATTTCTCCACTTAGTTGCTTGTGCATTATGGACCATCTTTAAGTCTTGCACGTGAATTGTTTGAGCCCATCTTCAAGCACTTTTGGGCTTCACTTGCTCCTTGCTCCTTGACTTTGACTTTAAAAATAATTCCACAAGTTCAGGATCCAATAATTTGCTCATCCTGCAAATGGTTAGTTAAGAAAGGAACAAAGTCTCCTGCACAATGGTTAGCTTGCAAACAAATTTATTGAATAAAACAAATAAAAGAAAATAACATAAAATAAAACATAGCAACAAACACTGGGTTGCCTCCCAACCAGCGCTTTATTTAAAGTCTGTAGCTAGACTTTCAGTTATGATCATGCAATGGTGAAAGAGAGGGAATCAACTATCTCCCTCTGAGTTGAATCAAAGTATGGTTTCGGTCTTTGCCATTCACCCAAAATTTCTTGCCATCTACGACTTGGAGCTCAAAGCTCCCATATGGCTTCTTATCAACTATCACAAAAGGTCCCATCCACTTGGACCTTAATTTTCCAAGAAATAACCTCAACCTTGTGTTAAATAGAAGAACTTTCTGCCCTAAGGTTAAAGGTTCATTGTTGAGTTGCCTATCATGCCATTTCTTAGTTCTTTCTTTGTAAAATTTAGCACTATCATAGGCATCCAGCCTAAGCTCATCTAACTCAATTAATTGAGTCATCCTAAGCTCCTTGGTCTCTTGTGGGTTAAAATTTAACTTCTTCAAGGCCCAATGAGCCTTGTGTTCTAGTTCCACAGGCAAGTGACATGCCTTACCATATAGAATACGGTAAGGTGACATCCCAATGGGAGTTTTATAGGCTGTCCTATAGGCCCATAAGGCTTCATCAAGCCTTTGAGACGAATCTTTCCTATTGGCTCCAACAGTTTTCTCTAAAATGGCCTTAATCTCTCTGTTAGACACTTCTGCTTGTCCATTAGCTTGTGGGTGGTAAGCTAAAGACTTCCTATGAGTGACACCATACTTGTTCAATAATTTGTCAAACAATTTGTTGTAGAAATGACTACCCTCATCACTGATTATAGCCCTTGGTGTCACAAAACGGCTATAAGATGTTCCTAGTAAGGAAGTGAGTCACAACGCTAGCATCATTCACTCTAGTAGGAATAGCTTCTACCCACTTAGACACATAATCCACAGCAAGCAAAATGTATAAATACCCATCAAAATTGGGGAATGGCCCCATGAAGTCAATGCCCCAAATGTCAAAAATTTTAACTGGAAGGATTCCAGTTAAGGGCATCTCATTTTCCCTAGACAGACCACCTACCCTTTGACATCTATCACACTTTTTGATGTGGACATAGGTGTCTTTCACCATGTGAGGCCAATAAAAGCCACACTACATGATTTTAGCCACAGTTCTTTGCACCCCAAAGTGGCCCCATAATGTGATGCATGACAATGATGTATTATGTCATCTACCTCCTCCTCAAGGACACACTTTCTAATGATTTGGTCAGAACACCTCCTATAAAGAATTGGGTCTTCCCAAATGAATTTCTTAGCATCCACTAACAATTTCTTTCTCCTGGTGGTAGTCTAACCGCTTGGGTATGAACCCAGTGGCTAAATAATTTGCTATGTCAGCAAACCAAGGAAGATGATGCACCTCAAACAACTTCTCATCAGGAAAGTCATCTACAATGGGTAGAGACTTAGGTGCATTCTCCACACGGGAGAGGTGATCAGCCACAGAATTTAGGGCCCCCTTTGTGTCTCTAATTTCAAGGTTAAATTCCTGTAAGAGGAGAACCCACCTAATCAAGCGTGGCTTAGTTTCTTTTTTAGCAAACAAATATTTCAATGCAGCATGATCAGTATAAACAATGACTTTAGACCCAAAAAGGTAGGGTCTAAACTTGTTGCAGCCATAAACCACGGCTAGCAACTCTTTCTCGATGGTGATATAGTTCATTTGAGCATCATCTAAGGTCTTACTAGCATAGTAAATGACCCTAAACACCTTTTCTCGCCTTTGCCCTAAGACTACCCCACAAGCATAATCACTCGCATCACACATTAGCTCAAAAGGCCGAGCCCAGTCAGGTGTGACTATAACAAGGAATGACTAACTTACCCTTGAGGATGTTGAAAGCTTCTAAGCAATCTGCATTAAACTCAAAGCTTGTGTCTTTTTCTAACAACCTACTCATGGGTTTTGCAATTTTTGAGAAGTCCTTAATGAATCTCCTATAAAAGCCAGCATGGCCAAGGAAACTTCTCACTCCTTTTTCATTGGTTGGAGGTGGCGAGTCTCAATAGTGGAGATTTTGCCTTGTCTACCTCCAAACCATGTGCGGACACCTTGTGCCCTAGAACTATCCCCTTAGTTACCATGAAATGGCATTTCTCCCAATTTAGGACTAGTTCCTTCTCCTCACATCTCTCTAAGACCACATCTAGATTTTTCAAGCACTGTTGGTAGGAGGAACCAAACACCGAAAAGTCATCCATGAAGACCTCCATGATCTCCTCAACCAAACCCTGAAAAATGGCCATCATACACCTTTGAAAGGTGGCAGGGGCATTACAAAGCCCAAATGGCATTCTCCTAAATGCAAAAGTGCCAAAAGGGCACGTGAAGGTGGTCGTTTCTTGGTCCTCGGGCTTAACCATGATCTGATTATACCCGGAATAGCCATCTAAAAAGCAAGAGTGACTATAGCCAACTAACCTATCCAACATTTGGTCAATGAAAGGAAGAGGAAAATGATCCTTCCTAGTAGCCTTGTTCAGCTTTCTATAGTCAACACACACTCTCCACCCCGTCACAGTGCGAGATGGGATCAATTCATTTTTCTCATTTTTAATCACGGTCATGCCCCTTTTCTTGGGCACAACATGCAATGGACTCACCCACTCACTATCGGAAATAGTATAAATTATACCCGCATTTTTCCATTTTAAAATTTCTTTTCTAACAACTTCTTTCATGGCAAGGTTTAATCTTCTTTGTCTTTCAGCAGTGGGTTTAAAATCATCATTCATCAAAATTTTATGCATGCAAATCCCTGGACTAATACCCCTAATGTCTTCAATGTTCCACCCTAGGGCCTTTTTGTGTTTCCTAAGGACTTCTAGCAATTGAGTGCACTCCACATCATTCAAATTAGAAACAACAATGATAGGGAATTGATTTGTGGAGTCTAGAAATTCGTACCTTAGGTGTCCAGGCAGCTCCTTTAGTTCTGGAGCTGGAGGCACGTCATCTTCTTTCTCCTCCTCAGCTTGCTCTAGAGAGTTTGTAGTTTGCTCATCTTCCTCAGCTGTCAACTACATCTCTTCATCTTGTTGAGCTTCTATAAGCTGAAGGGCTCCATTATTGGTGGTGGTAATTTCTTCTGCCAAGTAGTCTTCCACCAATTCCTCAAGGTCTTCAACCCAAAGGCAGTCCTCCTCCTCTTGACCTTGCAAAGCCTTCCCCATGTGGAAGACTAAGGTCTCCTCATTAATTCTCAGAGTTAGCTGCCCTTGAGCAACATCAATCAATGCACAACCCGTCCTGAGAAACGGTCTTCCAAGGAGTAGCTGAACTCCTCTATCTTCTTCTATCTCCAAAACTACAAAGTCCGCTGGAAATATGAAGGAGCCCACTTTGACTAGCACGTCTTCAATTATCCCTTCAGGCCTTCCAGTAGATCAGTCAGCAAACTGCAATGATATGGAAGTGGGCTTCATGCCCTTAAGCCCAAGCTGCTTGTACAAAGCAAAGGAGATCAAATTGATGCTGGCCCCTAAATCACATAGGGCCTGCTGCTGCGATGCATTGCCATTCACACAAGGGAGATTAAAACTGCCCGGATCTTTATGCTTGATGGGCAAACTCTGTTAAACAACACTACTCACCTCGTTAGTGACTACCACCGTCTCATGATCCCCATATTTCCTCTTCTTCGTCACAAAATCTTTGATGTATTTTCTGTACCTAGGCATCTGCTCCAAAATTTCCACAAATGGAATATTAATCTCAAGCCACTTGAATAAACTCAGGAAGCGCTCATACTCTTCCTCAACCCTCTAATTTCTCATCCGCTGAGGAAATGGCATGGTAGGCCTGAGCTCTTGCCTCTGTTCTTCAACTATTTTGTCTTGACTCAGCTGCTGGTCCTTCTTTTCTTGCACTCTTTCTTCAGCTTTATCTGATTTTCCTGGGTCATCAGCTTCCAAGGGTCTGCTCTGTTCTTCTGGAATTGCCTTCTTCTTAGGCTCTTCAGCTTCTTTCAGTGCCTTCCCGCTTCTTAAAGTAATAGCCTTGCAGCTCTCCTTGGGGTTCACCTCAGTATCACTTGGAAAAGATTTAGCTGAGACTCCTTGATTTACATTCTGGGCCAAACTCACAAGCAACTTTTCTATATTCTTCATTGAAGATTCTATGGTGACTACCCTTTCCTCCAAATTATCCTCTCTTTTGGTTGGCTCATCCACATTCTGATTTACCCTTCCTCTTTGCTGTAGAGGCCGAGGTCAGTCTCGCTCGAATCCTGGAGGTGGGTGTAAATAATTATCCGTAGCATACGGATTCTGCTTCATCCCTGGGGGCACATATTTGTACTGAAATGAGGTATCTCCCCCTCGGTTCTGGTTTCTCTGAAATGGCTGAGATTGCTGCTAGTTCTGGTTGTACCCTTGTTCTTGATGTTGAGGATAAAACTGCTGCTTCTGGTACAAGCCTTTTCCTCCAACATAATTTTATTCTTTAGCTCCACTCCAGCCCTGCTCAGCTACTGGTAAAGCTTGTTGTGATCCTTCAACTTTAAGAGCCAATACTTCCATGCCTTTCACTAAAGCTTGAATCTGTGCTTGCATATCATTGGAAGAATTACCAACTGAAGCTATCTTCTCCCTTGGCTTTGAAGTACGCACATTAGACCACTGCCAATCAGCTAATGACAGCCTCTCTAAGAGCTCTGCTGTTGCGTCAGGCTCTAGATTCATCAAGCATCCTCCAGCAGCTGCATTCACTTTGTCTTGTGAGTGAGACTGAAGACCTGTGTAGAAAGATTCAATTTGAATCCACTAGGGTCTTCCATGATCAGGGCATCTTCTCACTAAGTCTTTGAAACGCTCCCAAGCTTCATGAAGAGTCTCCATCTCATCTTGCCTGAATCTGCTAATCTCCCCTCTGAGCTGGATCACCTTGGAAGGAGGGAAGTACTTTGACATGAACTTGGTCTGCATCTCCTCCCAAGTGTTGATTGAACCTCGTTGGCGGATCGTTGAACCAGCCAAGAGCTCTATCCCTTAAAGAGAAAGGGAAAAGCCTTAGCTTTATTGCCTCCTCCGATACATTGTTGATCTTTATGGTGTCGCACATCTGGTAGAACCTCATCAAATGCTGGTGTGGATCATCCACGGCTGTTCCTCCAAACGCGTTGTTGCTCACCATGTTGATCAACGCCGGCTTCAGCTCGAAGCTATTTGCTTGGACTCTTGTCTGCCGAATCCCAGAATAATGGTCTGACATCATCGGTCTCGCATAATCTAAGAAGGTTCTGGGCATAAACCGATTACCCTCTTCTTCTGAATATTGGCCATTGTAATTGGCCCCTCCTTGCGGTGCACCACCATCAGGCCTTAAATCTGCCATCAATTCACCTACTAAATGCTCTAAGCCTTGCAGTGCTTCTTCAGCCTCACGTGCTGCTTCCCTAGCTGCTCTACGCCGAGCTCTGAACAATCTTTCAGGTTCCCGATTAAATGGTATAAACTCCTGTCTTGGCATGCACAACTAGGAATTCCTCAAACACTTGGTGTATGTTCCTATAAAACAACAAGAACACACCCGCAGCTCCGAACAAAAGAAAATAAATAAATAATGAACACAAAATAACAGAAAATAAAAGACAAAATAAACACCAAGATCAGAATTCAAACAATTTCACTCAATGTTAATTTCTAAAGCTAGTCAACTGTTGAATCCCCGGCAACGGCGCCAATTTGACGAATGGGTATTTCGTGAGCGAAACCCAAGTGAGGGTTAAGCTACTGCCGTTTAAATCCCTTCTCAAAATATTAATTCCCTTAACTAATGCTAATTAGAATAGCGACAAGAAAGAGGTCGATCCCACAGAGATTACCAAGTTATCTAGCTCTAACTCAAATCACCAAATTAATCTTGCTTAAAACAATGTCTTGGCAAAAACGAATTTTTTTATAACTAAAGATCTAATTTTTATGTGGTTTTCTAAATAAACAAAGAAAGCAAATTGATTTTAGGATTAAGATTCAAGGATTAAAGGCATCTAGGATCACAATTTCACCTCCCTATGTTATCTCTACTGGTTCATGGTATTAGGGTTATCTGATTGAAAACATGCTAAACATAAGCCAAGGACAACAAATGGTCATTGAGGTCCTTTTAAGAGTTGTATGCCAGAATGGTCATCTAAACACACAAACATGCAAAGCCAATAAATCATACTTGCAAAAGGATAATGATCACACCAATTACAAATAAGTTATGAATCTCAATCCGCCCCAGACTAGGGCTAAGAATACCAAGGTGTACATCCAAAGATAGAACTTAAGAACAGATTCATAAAACATGCAAAACTCAATCATCCAAACCCAATAATCATAAACACAACAAAGCAACAAGGGGGCTACATTGCTCCCCTAGATTATAGGAACTACTCACGCATGATTACAAGCAAAACCATAGCAGTAAAGCTAAACATCTTCTTCTAATCCACGCGCGTAATAAAGCTTCAAATCCAGGCTCCAAAATCCGCGACGGCTGCGACGGCTGCTCTCCTAGGTCAAGGAGCAACCTCCAAGTCGTGGAGCCTCTCTCTCTCTAAAAACGTGTAGGGGGGTCAAGGATGTCTAGCATGGGCGTGGAGGCTTGTATTTATAGAGGTTGGATGGGCCTTGAGGTGTGTACCCTAGCCCATCTATCAAAACGACGTAGTCTTGATAAGTGACACTCCAAACATTAAAATCTCTATCTTTCATCCACAATTTGGACATGGGCCTTCTGAAATAATTGATCAGCATGGAAAAATGATAGGATCGGTCAAAAAATATCTCTGCACGTCAATTTGCACGTGATATGGTGAATTCACGTGCAGCTCCAAATCAGCTCAAACTTCTCCCCAAGCTTCCTTGCATCCTGTAGAGGCCTGAGAGGCAAAAATAGGCTTGCACATGAAATGGGTGAATTCACCTACAGCTCCAAATGCTCTGAAATTTCTGTGGTAGGTAGTGGACATCATTCTAAGCAACTTTTGTTCTTGCACACCAATTGTTTGAGTCCATCTACTATGTCAAAAGTGGGCTCCAAAATCTGCCAAAACAGCTTAAAAGCGCATGTATTTGCACATAGCATCTTCCTAGGGGTTAGAGCAAATATATATGATATATAAAGCAATAAGGCTCTAATCATGCTCTTAAACATCCTAAATAAATACTAGAATAACGGCATAAAATGCACGTTATCACATAGGTCCGCTAGGGTGTTGGCGGGGAGATGGTCAAGGTAGTCCCGGGGTTGAGGAAGTGGAGGCAAAGGAGCTTCCGGAGGTAAGTCCGGGACATCAGCTACGGCAGTAGCAACTACAGCATCAACAGCGGCAGCAACAGCAGAAATGGAGGGAGTGGGGACATCTGCAGCAAAGGGTGCTGGAGAACCAGACTGAGGCAAACTTGGCTGGGATGGCCCCGCAACCACAGAAGGATCGGCGCAAATGCTGTGTTGAGAGGCTCGGGAGATGGAGGGCGCAGCAACGGACCGAATCCGCGAGGACCGGTGAGCAGAGCTGACTTCGGGGGCACGGCTGTCGACGGGGTCACCAACCGAACTGCCTTGTTGTTCCGAGGCTGGAAGGAGGCGGAGAGCAGCAGAAGGTTAGCGTGCCGTCATGTTCCCATCAGGCGTAAGATGGCGGAGATAGAAAGCCTGAGGGAAAGGGATAGTGCCATTTCCATTGAAATGGAACGGATGCAAGTGCCTGAAGACGATGCTGAGGATCCGCCCAAAAGATTAGTTCTTCGGTCCGTTCTTAAGCAATCGGAACAAGAATATCCCCCAGTCCATCGGGAGACCCTAGAAGACTTCGTACATAGCTAGGAACAGGTCGTACGGGACGGAGTCCAGAGCAGTTGTGCGAGCCAGTAGGCACCGGCTCAGTATGGTCGCCATACATCGGTAGTGACCTTGGAAGGACTTCACCTTGTATTCCTTCCCCTTATATGTGCAGCCCATGGAAGCTGCCATTGGCTCAGCATCCGGTTGCTGAGGATCACCGGAGGGTAGATTGAGAGTGGCACGGAAGATGTTGGGGGTGATTATGATGGATTCACCCCGAACATTGGAGATGATGGAGTCGGTGGTGCAGCGAACCCGCTGGTAGAACTCAATAATGTCGTCGATGAGAAGATCGACGGGATTTGAGACCAGGTTCAGAATGTGAGAGGCTTCCAAGAGTGGGCAAAGGTCAAGAAACCATGCCGGAGGATTTGAGACAGCGTTCCAATAAACCAGATGGCCAGGATTAACGCAGGAAAGAGAAGTCTTGGGTGCCATTTGAGAGGTAGGTTGAGAGGGGAAAGGAGGTGAGGTCTTTGAGGATTGAAGGAGCGACGAGGGTTTAAGGATTTGGAAAACGTAAACTCGCGCTGCGCATGAATGTCCAGTATATATAGACCGAGTCCTTGGTTTTTAGCGGGTTTTAGGGATTAAACGAGATGAACAGTGAACCACTTGACAGGCTGATGTCATTAGTCTTGATAATGGGGTGCCTCCGAATTTAGAGATGACGTGGCGGCAGCAGAACCAAGTATTTATGATAGTTGTTTGCCTTCTTTCGGAAGATTGCGTGTCGCGAGACTGCATTTTAAATAGACCATCATTATCCCTCCTCAAAACACACAATACAAAATAAGACGGTGGTTATCGCGATTTGAGAGTTCCAAGAGTCCAGAGGAATGAACCGATGATCATCCGGATTAAAAGGTATTCGAGGTAAGAACATCCGGATGAAAAGCAGACTATATCTGGAGAAACAGAGTGCCATAAGAGTGAAGTAGATTCCTTTGCTGTCTTGAAGTCGAAGAGAAGAGAAGTACCACAACACTTCAAATTCGAGACTTTAGACAAGATATATCGAGGAAATTACAAAGGGAATCTGAACCTGTAGCTTCACAAATATAAACTAAAAGAATAGGAAGCTGGACAGGAAGGAATTAGTACGGATATGAACAAATAGTCTATTGAAGAGCAATTTAATCCGAACAAAAGCGAAAAAGAACTTAATGCATTAAAATGGAATGCAATAGACATACATACAAATGAATGATCATATTTACTGAATCAAGGCATATGTCAGATAAGAAACACATAAGTTCATATTGGTCAACATAGCGAAACCGTCCTGTTGAACGACGTAGCTAAGATTAATTAAAAATCATAAGATTTATCCAAATTAGGATTCATGAGTGAAAAATGGATAAACGAACACATGTCAATAGCAAGCAAATGATTATCCGATTAAGATGCACAGTTGAAGAGAGAAAAACATACAAGCATGCTACAATTTTGATTCAACAATACATGCCCAGTCAGATCTAGAAGTGAGAGTTTAGAGGGAGAAGCATCCAAGACATATTAGGGGGTCATTACAAAGGTAATAAATAGAACTTTTGCTCCCCCTTAGATCATGTGATCCTCTCAGTGATAGACTCTCCCTCAGATGGACAGCCAGGAGAGAGGTTACGAGACATATGCGGGGGGTATTACTTGGATAATAAATAAAGCATTTTCTCCCCTATAAATCATGTGATCCTCTCAATGGTCATTTCCTGTTTATAGAATTTAGAATTTAACGTTGTCTACCCTTTAGAAAACTACACTTCAGAAGCTGATTAGACTGCAACTGTGAGTACATCCACCAGGCATTCCGAGCTAACACATTTTATTTCTTCAACCAGACATGTTAATAGAGCAATCATAATGAACCAGCATTCGACATGGGGTGACAAGTGGAATATTGAAATCATGAAATCCTAAAGAGGTTATTCATATATCTTTTAATTATGTTAGCATAAAACGACTTCAGTCGGGAAACGCAAGCATCCTCCCAAATGAAAATATGAGAAAATTATCAGAAACATAATGCATGACACAAGTAAAAATAATTAGTATGAAATACAGGAAGTGTCTAATGCTCATTATGAATGCGATGCATGTTCTAAAAGAGGTACTATTGGATTTAGAAATTAGAAGCTATGCAAATAGGTCAAGCATACCTAATTTGAGGAGTAGTTCAAAAAATCTTGCATCAGGTAAGGGCTTGGTGAGTATGTCTGCGAGTTGATCATCCGTAGCAACATGTTCGAGAGATATGTGCTTTTTAAAAACATGATCTCGGATGAAGTGATACCTGACTTCAATGTGCTTGGTCTTTGGGTACATAACAAGATTGTTGTTGATGGCAATTGCACTAGTATTGTCGCAGTACAGTGGAACAGATGTCATGTTGAAACCGTAGTCAGTAAGTTGACTTTGAATCCAGTAGTACATGCGCAGCGAACTCCCAAAGACTATATATTCCGCCTCAGCAGTAGAGGTTGATACGGAATTCTGCTTCTTACTGAACCATGAGATCAATCTGTTTCCAAGAAACTAACAAGTACCGCTAGTGCTCTTCCTGTCGATACGGCACCCAACAAAATCAGCATCTGAATATCCGGATAAAGAGAAGTTGGACTCCTTTGGGTACCAGAGTCCCAAATTCACTGTCCCTTTTAAGTACCGCAATATCCGTTTCACATGAAGCATGTGTGACTCTTTAGGATTCGCCTGATATCTTGCACAAATGCAAGTTGCAAACATTATATCCGGGCGACTTGCTGTAAGGTACAGCAATGATCCAATCATCCCTTTGTATTCAGTCACATTTACTGATTCTCTGTTAAGATCGGGATCTAACTTGGCACTGACTGGCATGTGAGTTTTCACGGGAGTTGAGTTTTACATTCTGAACTTCTTGATTAAATCCCGTGTGTACTTCGCTTGGTTGATGAATATTCCATCCTTCATTTGTTTAACTTCTATCCCAAGGAAATACGTTAATTCTACATCATGCTCATTTAAAATTTGCCAGTCATCAACTTCGCAAACTTTTCACAAAGCTTCGGATTAGATGATCCAAAAATGATGTCATCCACATAGATTTGTACGATTAGAGAATGATCTTTCTCTTTTCGTAGAAATAGTGTGGTGTCTATCTTCCCTTTTCTGAAATTGTGTTTGAGCAAGAATTCTGACAGTGTGTCGTACCAGGCTCTTGAAGCTTGCTTCAATCCGTACAAGGCTTTCCGTAGTTTATATACCATATGTTCAGCCTTGTGTTTAACGAAGCCCGGAGGTTGTTCAACATAAACCTCCTCTTGAAGATCTCCATTCAGAAATGCACTCTTGACGTCCATTTGGTAAACCTTGAAGTTTTCATATGATGCATACGCCAGGAATATTCGGATCGCCTCAAGTCTAGCTACTGGAGCAAAGGTTTCATCATAATCAATGCCTTCTTCTTGACGATATCCTTTGGCTACCAGTCTGGCTTTGTTCCGGATTGCTATTCCATCAATATCCAATTTGTTCCAGAACACCCATTCAACTCCTATGACTTGTTGAGATTTCAGCCTTGGTACTAATGTCCACACATCGTTCCTCTTGAACTGATTAAGCTCTTCTTGCATAGCGTCTATCCATTTTGAGTCTTGAAGGGCTTCATCCACAACCTTTGGCTCTATATGTGATAGAAAACATGAGTAGAGGCATAGATTGGAAGTGGCTGCCCTCGTTCGTACTCCAACAGTAGGATCACCAATCACTTGATCTGATGGGTGGTTCCAAGTCCACCTATAGTTTTGCGCAAGTGGTGGTGAGTAGTCAATGATTTGAAGCTCTGCCAGATCGGGTGGATCTTGTGTATCGGCTGGTTGAGCTTCTTCCGGACCAGTTGTATCCGTATGATGAACAGTTCCAGAAGTGCTTGAAAGTTCTTCGGCACTGTTACTTTCTGTATGAACAGGTTCGGACAGACTTGAAGGTTCTTCGGAATTATGGATGTCCGTAACAGTTTGTCCGGAGATAAGTGGACGTCCTGAGTCCGAGTCTTCTGAAGCATCATCAGTAACATTTCTTCTTGCTTCACCGGTACTAAATGATTCATCAGGAATTGTAGCAGGAACATGCCTGAGCTGAGAATAATTAATCGAGTCCGTGTGATCCTGCACAATTGGATTTGAAGATCCTACACTTGACCAGTAAGGTTAGATTCATCAAAATTAACATGGATAGATTCTTCAACTCTTAGACATTTTTTATTGAAAATGCGATAAGCATTGCTATATAAAGAATATCCGACAAAGATTCCATCATCGGATTTTGGCTCAAATTTACTCCGGGCCTCTTTGCTGTTGTTTAACACGAAGCAAGCACACCCAAAAGCTTTAAAATGAGAGATTGACGGCTTCTTGCCTCTCCACATCTCATAGGGTGTTTTCATGGTAACCTTATTGATAAGAGTTCTGTTCTGAACATAGCATGCAGTGGACATAGCCTCAACCCATAAATTGAGAGGAAGCTTTGCCCCTGCTAACATGGATCTACCAGCTTCGACTAAAGTGCGATTCTTACGCTCAACAAGTCCATTTTGTTGTGGAGTCCTGGGCGCAGAGAAGTCGTGGTGAATGCCATGTTCAGAACAATATGATCTTATATCAAAAAAATCAAGCTCCGTACCATGATCACTCCGGATGCACTTAATGCTCGGTCCTTGTGAATTGCTTATCCAGTTGAAGAGATCTACTAGACGTTCAAAGGTTTGATCCTTTGATTTCAGGAACATTACCCATGTATACCTGGTGAAGTCATCGATAACCACTAGGGTATATCTTGCATTGGCAAGAGAAGCAATAGAAATGGGACCATAGAGGTCCATGTGAAGAAGTTGCAGCAGAGCAGTTATTGAATTAACTGATTTGCTCTTAAAGTTGTGCTTGGTCTGCTTGCCGAGTTGGCATTCTCGACATAGAGAGTCTCTAAAGTATTTATGTTTGGGCAGACCACGTACTAAGTCAAGCGACGCTAATTTAGACATAGTCATAAAATTTAAATATGCGCAATGCTTGTGCCATAGCCAACTTTCTTCATCTGATGCTTTGGTGAGGAAGCATACAAGGTCAGAAGAGTTATTTCTTAAGACCACTGAGTATATGTCCCCATCTCTTAATCCAGATAACTTAACATCACCAGATAAGTTTTCCCTAACTATGCAGGTGTTGGACAAGAAGGAAACAGTAAATCTTTCGTCACATAAATTACTGACACTTGGCAGATTATGCTTTAAACCCTCGACTAGTGCAACTTTATTGATTGATACACGTCCGTTGGTTAAAATGCCATACCCCACAGTCTTACCTTTGCTGTTGTCGCCATATGATACGGATGGGCCTCGTTTGTCCATAACTTCAATGAGCCAAGATTGATCACCCGTCATATGTCCAGAGCATTCACTATCAAGGTAGTGTCAACTGTTCCGGATTTTACTTTGTTAGGAACTTTAGCTTTCTAAGTTGACTTTACTTTATTAGTATCAGTTGCTTCTTTTATTTGGGATTTCTTGGGAGAGACACTCCTTTGAGATTTAAATTTTGATTTGCTCAAAGAACCCTTTTTGATGAACTGATCTTTATTAATACGAACTTGATTGCAAAGCTAGTCATCAGATAAACTCCAACATTCATAGTGATAATGCCCTATTTCTCTACAGATGGAACAGACACTATGATGCGGAGCACAAACAGGGGATACAGGTTTCATAGGTTTTAAAGGTTTTCTACACTGTTCCCTATGGCCTAATCCTTTGTGAATGGGTGACGCGCTCTTGGCCCTAGATGCATCAGCCTTAGCCTTTCCTTTCTTTCTGGGTGCTACAATTTCGGCTTTAACTGTAGCAACCTTCCCTTCATCGATAGGTACGGGTACTACTACTTCGGGAACAACAGTAACAGCCTCTTTTCCACAATCATAGACTATGGTGCCACTTGAAATGAAACCATCCAACAGTTTAGATGTACTAACAGGATAAAGGTTGGTTAGTTTCAGAATTAAATCCGGAGGACACTCAGTAGCTTGTGTGGAGGTTGATGGTTCGGAGCCGAGGCCAGGTTTAACTCGGATGTCATCCGGATCAGTCCTAAATGTAAAGGCTATTTCCCCGGATTTTAGCCACTTACGATTTATTTCCTTTTCCTTTTCCTTTTCCAGTTCATTCTCGAGTCTTTTTAAAATAACTTTTAGGCTAGTTAAGTTGGTATTTAGCAAATGATTTTCTGCTCTTAGATCATGATACCAAGCCTCTTTACCTCTGAAGTCAGCTATGTCTTTTTCAAGTCTAGGGACAGTAATTTCAAGACGTTTATTCTGACTTTCCATATCTTTGTACATTTGAGTAATTATTAGCCTCTCATTCTTTTCATGATTAGGTTCAGCAGTAAGTGATTCTAATTTACTCATGAGCTCAGAGATAGAAGGTACCTCATTATTTGCCATAAGGAAGACGTTCGTCTTTGGGGTTGGCTCATCATCCGAGGATTCCTCCTCTTCTTCTGAGCCACTGACGTACTTTGTGACGAACGTCTTCCTCTTGTTCTTGCTGTTGTCTGAGGTGGAGCATCGAGGAGTAACCTTGTCACTTTTCTCGGCCATCTTAGATTTGGATTTACAATCCTTGGCCCAGCGACCGGGTTTCCCACAGTTATAGCATTCTTGGGAACTCAACTTCGATCGCTCCTTCCTCCGGAATGATGATGAGGAGCCTCTTCTGGATCTTTTTCTGCTTTTCCGCAGGAATCGCTCGAAGGATTTGATGAGAAGAGCTATTTCTTCTTCAGCGTCAGCGTCAGAGTTCTCTGACTCTTCCATATCATCATTCCTCAGTATGCTGAGACATTCCATAGCTTTGAAAGCTACCCCTTTTCTTTCCAAGCTATTTTCTCATCTCGGTCAAAGTATTTGAACCTGACCTCGTGAGTCCGTAGCTCTCTGTATAGTTCTTCAAGGGGAACATACTGCCAGTTTTTATCGACTTGCATCTGGAGCTGCTTGGAGTAGTAATGATCCGACAAGGAGCGAAATTTGAACTTGTCATTGATTTGGGATTGAGAGTAGTGCTCATTGAGACTTTTTAGCTCAAGGATGAGCTTGGCGAATCTCCAATAGATGCTCTCGAGGGATTCACCAGGCTTATGATTGAAGCTCTCAAAGTTCTGTCTAAGAGTACAAATAATGTTCTGCATTTGGGACTGACTTCCCTCATAGAGGATTGTCAGTTTATCCCAGACAGCTTTTGCTGTTGTGCAGCCCTAGATGTCTGTGAAAGCTTTGAGTCCAAAGACGATGTAACATATGCCAGAGCCTTTTTGTTAACACACTGTCAGGCTCTTTCATCATTGGTGAGTTCAGCATCAGTCTTTGACCTTCTAACTCCATGTTCTCTGATCGTCATCGGAGTGGGTATCTCCTTATGAAGACATGGCCACATGAGATGATCATGGCAAACCATGAACATCCTCATGCGAGCTTTCCACTAGGAGAAAAGCTCAGGTGTGAACTTTGGCGGTTTGGTCAGAGTGAAACCAGAACTCCGTGGTTGTGGAGCAGCGGCAGCAGCAAATTGAGGTGGATCGACATTTTCACTGTTGCTACGATTTGGGAGGGGCTCTTGTGTACCTCCGGAGTTAAGGCGAGTGTTGAATAGCATACTGCTTTCTTCGGCCATTATTGAGAGAGAAAGAGTGGGATCTCTACTTTGAGCAGGTAGAACTCACTCTGATACCACTTATTGGTCCCTGGGAGCCTAAAGGGGGGTGAATAGGCTCTAATCGAAAACTCTTCTTTTACTCTTTGGCATAGAACTTATCTGGTTAAGAGATAGAATCACTGCGGAAGATAACCAGATAGTGAAAGTATTTTGTTTTATTATCAAATGATAAGTACAACAAAATAGAAGCAGGACTCTCTTACACTCTATTTACAAAATGACTCACACACTAGCCTCTATGATCTCTATGAGCTTTTGTACATACACAAGCTTATTACAAACTCACAAACATCAACATCTTCTAAAATGTACAAGTGTTGCTGTTTATAGAGACATCCATAAGAGACAATCTTGGAACTTGTTGTTCCGGACTATGTGCACATTGACTGTTCCTCGAAAATCTCTCTGCCTCAATTGTTGCGGATGTGGTCTTCAAGATCTTGGGTTTGCAAAGCATAAGTGTCTTTGTGAGTTCCCAAGTGCAGTTAAAGTTGTGTCCACATATCCGGATGATCCACGTGTAAGATTCTTTAGGTTCTCAATGAGTTTGTCTTACATCGGAACTCAAGGCTGGTGACTTTAAATGCGAAGAGATAAGTTGAAGCAGCTTCTTTTAAATCCGTAGTAAGGTTCCTTACTCCGTGTTAATGAAACTCAGATCCTTACTCCACATCAGTGATTGCTTACTCTGTATCAATTTAGTACCGGAATCCTTACTCCATGTCAGCGCTTCCTTACTCCGTATGAATGAGAAGGTCGGAGTGCTTACTCCGCATCGGCGCTTCCTTACTCTGTGAAAATTCCTTACTCCCATGAGTTAAAGGAACGGATGACTTACTCCGTGTCAGCACATCCATACTCCGTATGAGTGAGTGGTTCGGATTCCTTAATCCGCATCTAGTTTCCTTACTCCGTGCGAATAAAGACTCGGGTCCTTATTCCGCACAAGTACTTCCTTACTCCGCATGTATGGAAAACTCGGATTCCTTACTCCGTGTCTTCTCTACTTTAGTCCGCTTGAGTGGAAGACTTAGCTTTTTAACTCTGTGACAACTATCTCTTACTCCGTGCGACTTTGTAGACTAAGATTCTTACTCCGCATCTATTTTTCTTATTCCGTTTAAAGTGTTAGGCGCAAATTCCTTAGTCCGTAGCTTTAAGTCCTTAGTCCGCACAAATGATCCTTATTCCATATGAAGTAAAGACTTGGTTATTTACCAAATGTTTGACGACACTCACTCTTGTCCAGATCAGGATTATGCTTCATGTTCTTAGCTTTACTCTCACGAGTGTAAATCCGGATTAAGATCATATCTTCTGCAATAACTTAAGATAAAACAACCAAAGTCTCAAATTAAATTACATAGGGTTTTATCATCATCCAAATTCTGGGCTTGATCCAACAGATGTCTAATTGGTGGCTGCCGGCCTTCACTAACGGGATAGATCAAGTGGCCTTGGTTGCAAGTTTTTGGTGGCTATGGCAAGTGTCATCGACATTTCCTCTTTTTTCTTTTTCTTTTATATATTTTTCCTAATTATTTTAATATAATAATTGAGGGTGTATATAAGGGTTGTGTTTAGGTTGAAGTTAGGTATTCTGAACCCTTAGGGAGCCTTCCTTGATGGACCAAGAACTCTAGTTTCGATTTTAAATTTCTCTTTTGATTTTGGAGAGCTTTTATGTGATTTTGGATAGAGAACACATTGGTTTTGGGAGAGGATTATTTGTACGCATTCGTGATAGGTTGGTTCGTCTTGTTTTCTCCCTTTGTAATCCCAATTTCTTGCTTTTATATATAAATATGTTTATTCAAATTCTCATAAGGTAATTCGTTCTTCTTTGGGATTAGGGGTAGCCCAATCCCAATTTCTTAATTGTATGAGTTTTTATTTGATTATTTTTTATCTTTTTTATGGGTAATTTCATTCTATTAATTAAATCCATGTTTGTGGGTGTTGCGAACCTATTACTTGTCTTAGATAATTAGGATAAGGATCGAAAGGTGAACCTTGATTATCGGAACTATAGAATAAGATCTAGGACTTGGAAGTCACAAGAGTAATTCATGATTCTAGGAGGAATCATGGTTGATCACCTATCAATGGGTTTGATTCTATTTCAGCGGGTCATGAGAGTAGGCCATTGCTAGGGTTAGGCATGCTGCTATTCGCGCAATAACGGTTGGCAGTTACATTAGGATCGACCCGCCTTCACATGTTAGAGAATGAGTAGGAATAATAAATTAAACCTTATGATTAAGGAATTAAAAATTGTGGTGAACCTCATGCCTTAAAACTTTATTTCCTTATTTTTCCTTTTATCTAGGAATGTTTTATTTTATTTATTTTAATTTATTATTTTTCTTTCTTTATTTAATTTCTCTACATGTTATTTGCTTAGACAATAAGAGTGTAATTAAGTTATAGATTTTCGACCATGTCTCTGCGGGATCAACCCTGACCCCTCTACAGGTTAGTTATTATAAATATTATTTTGAGAGTGTTAGTGTGACAAAAGCGTGTTAACATTGGTTTTGATAGCTTGAATTTAATAATATTGATAATGAATGATTTCAACTCAAGGAGAGGTATGGTACATATAGGCTACTGTCCATAGTGAAGTATAAGTTAGCAAACATCAATATATCACCATATGTTGATGATGGTAGCTTACAAAGGGACAATATAAGTTAGCTTACAAAATGGTTAGTGAGAGAGAGAGAGAGAGAGAGAGAGAGAGTTGGTCCCTGGAAGCTTAGAGGGGGGTGAATAAGCGTTTATCGAAACTTTTTTCTAACTCTAGCACAACACTTATCTAATTAAAAGAAATAATCAATGCAGAAGATAACCAGATAGTGGAAGTATTTTGTTTTATTATCAAGAGATAATTACAACAAAATATAAGTATATTAAAGCTTATAAAGCTTTTTGATCTACTGAACAAATCTCTTACACTCTGTTTAGTTACTCACATACTAGCCAACTATTATCTCTTTTAGCTCTTGTACATACATGCACGTATATGTATTCTATTACACCTCGCGCGCTCTCTTTTTAAAATATACAAAAGTTCACATATATATAACCATCTGTGAAGAACATCTTTGGAACTTGTTCTCCCGAGCAACGTGCAGCTTGACTGTTCCTCAGAATTTTCTCTGCCTTGAATGCTGCGGATGTCCCTTACAAAGGGACAATATAAGTTAGCTTACAAAATGGTTAGTGAGAGAGAGAGAGAGAGAGAGAGAGAGTTGGTCCCTGGAAGCTTAGAGGGGGGTGAATAAGCGTTTATCGAAACTTTTTTATAACCACGTGTAAGATGCTTTAGGTTATCAATGAGTTTGTCTTACATCAAGACACAGCGAGCTGACTACTTTGAATGCGAAGATGATAAGTTAAAGCAGCGTCTTCTTAATCCGTCGTAAAGTTCCTTACTCCGTGTTAATAAAGCTCCGATCCTTACTTTGTGTAAGTGGTTACTTACTCCGTGTTAGTTTGGTACTGGAATCCTTATTCCGTGTCAGCGCTTCCTTACTCCATGAACGAAAAGTTCGGAGAGCTTACTCCATATCAGCGCTTCCTTACTCCGCATGAGTTGAAAGGACCGGATGGCTTACTCCGTATTAGCACATCCTTACTCCGCATGAGTAAAAGGTCAGATTCCTTACTACGCATCTCTTTTCCTTACTCCATGCGAATAAAGGACTTGGGTCCTTATTCCGCACAAGTCATTCCTTACTCCACATGTATGAAAGACTTGAATTTCTTACTCCATGTCTTCTTGTCCTTAGTTCGCTTGAGTGGAAGACTTAGCTTTTTATTCCGCGATAAATGTCTCTTACTCCGTGCTAGTTGTAGACTAGGATTTTTACTCCGCATCTATTTGACTTAGTCCGTTTAAATTGTTAGACGCAGAATCCTTAGTCCGTAGCTTTAAGCATTTAATCCGCATGAATGATCCTTATTCCATATGAAGTAAAGAGTTGGTTATTTACCAAGTGTTTGACGACACTCACTCTTGTCCGGATCAGGATTATATATCCTGTCCTCAGCTTTGCTCTCACGAGTGAAGGTCTGGATTAAGATCATATCTTCTACAACAACTTGAGATAAAACATGCAATGTCTCAAATCAAATTACATAGGGTTTTATCTGCATCATCCAAATTCTGGGTTTGATCCAACAATCTCCCCCAATTATGGATATGCCAAAACCCTTTGTAATCTGATCTGGTAAGTGAAGCAAAAAGATAACATACAAAAATAAAGGATAACTTCCATTTTCATTAGGTCAGCAACAAAATACAATTCAACCTTGATACATGAATTTTACATTAAGGTACATAAGGATTACTATACTTGAAGATCATTATTGCTACCTTCTCTCTAAGCTCCGTTATCTGCTCCATCGTATAGTTGCGGATGTTGTTCCAGTCTTTATCCACCATTACGAATGACCTGATGAAGAAACAAACAAAGGCTCCGCAGTTATCTCCATTGGGCTGTTGTGGCACTTGTTTCTTGCTCCGGATCGCCGCCTTCAGCTTTTCAGTTGGAGCCAAAGGAGTTTGGCCCAATTCTTCATAAAGCCCGGATTGCTTTACTGCTTCTGTCAGTCGAAGATGCAATGGTTCTCATTGATTCCTTCTAACGTTGTTCTTCACAAGTTGATGAGAATCAATCAAGAGCATCTGCTTGGACGAAATCAGAAAGGCAACCAGCATGAAGTGCGAAATCATGACCCGGTGTGGAATGAGGATAGTTGAAAGATTTTTCCAAGGTTTGTTGTCCTCAGCAGTTCCGTCGATGAAGGTCCGGATGTGGGCTACGTTTGGAAGATAGCCCTCAGACCAACATGACAAGACATCAAACAAGTGTCCGTCCTTGTATAAAGACGGAAACAACCTCATCTCCATCTTAACTGCCCAAGAGAAGTTGTCTATGTTTTCTATTGTAAACAGACCCTTCTCAGAACGTAGAGTCTGAATATCTTCTGGGGAGAAGGGGTACAAATCAGATAAACATCTTCGTGCGGCAGTGGATGCGGCATACTTAGTCATTTCATTGAAAACACTTCCATCCGCATCATGTGGATCACGATCCTCATATGATGGGAGGAAGGTGACAGCCGTGGATGGAGAGGATGAAGGAGGAGCTGCACTGGAGGAGCTGGGCTGAGAGAAGCAGCTGCGTTTGGAGATAAAAACTCCCAAAAGTAGTGTAGATGCAGGCCGCTTTCCAACAGGAGTTAAGGAAGATGTAGGAGGATCAGATGATACTTTCTCCCCCATTTTGGCAGATTGCTGAGGAGCGGTAGGAGGACGAGTCATTATATGCGCCAAGACCGCAAATGAGGTTGACAGAGAATGCACAGATGAGGCAACAAGATCCATCTTCTGCTCGATGTAAGTGGATGAGTCAGTAAAGGCACAGAGGAGTTGGGCGCCTAGAGCATTAACCTTGATGGTGATGGCGGAAATTTGGGTGCTCTGGGCTTGGGCGTGGCGGTCCAGCTGAGTAGAGAGCACAACATCGGAGTGAACCGTGCCAAAAGAGGCACGCCGAAGCACTAACTCCAGGGCTTTAAAGGACTCCCCTGCATGAAGAGGTGCAAGAGTGCGCTAGGCAGAGGAGTCAGCAGTTGGAGAGAGGGGTGCGTCGTCAGCAACAGCAGTAGAGGGGCCACCCAAAGCAGCAGAGGCATCCGGGGCATCAGAACCGCTTTGACCAGAGAGGTCAACAACGGGAATAGCCTTAGCAGGAGAAGAGGGGTTGGCCTCAGTAGGGGAAGGAGCCCGTGCGTCATGGGCCGGTCCAGAGATAATAGCGAATGGAACATCCGGAATGGAGGCTGGCATAAGAAAGCCATGATCCAAGTTCCAGATGATCATGTCCTCCAGGGTTTAGGTGTTGCGAGCGTAATACACCCGAAGGTCGTTGTCAGGGATGGAGGCTGTGCAGGCTAGGCTGAAACGGAACCATAGGTCCGTTAAGGTGTTGGCAGGGAGATGGTCGAGGTAGTCTCAAGGTTGAGGAAGTGGAGGCAAGGGAGCTTCTGGAGGACAGTCCGGGACATCATCCACTGCCGCAGCAATAGCAGCATCAACAGCGGCAGCAACAGTGGGTGAATCGGGTGCGGGGGCATCAGCAGCAGAAGGTGCTGGAGCATCAGCCGGAGGAAGACTTGGCTAAGAAGGCCTCGCAACCTCGGAAGGGTCTGCGTGAACGCTGTGCTGGGAGCCTCAGGAGATGGAGGGTGTAGTGATGGACCGAATTCGTGAGGACCAATGGATAGAGTTGACCTTAGGGCAGAGCTGTCGACTGGATCACCAACCGAACTACCCTGTTGTTCTGGAGTAGGGGGAAGGCGGATAACAGTGGAGGGCTGGCGGGCGGTCAAATTCCCATCAGGCGTAAGATGGCAGAGATAGAATGCCTGGGGAAAAGGGATGACGTCGTGTCCGTTGAAGTGGGACGGACGGAGATGCCAGAAGATGATGCTAAGGATCCACCCAAAAGATTGGTTCTTTGGGTTGTTCCCCAGCAGCCGAAACAAGAAAGTCCCCAAATCCATTGGGAGACCCTCGACGACTTTGTACATGGCCAGAAGCAAATCGTATGGGACAGAGTCTAGGGCTGTTATGCGAGCCAGTAGGCACCGGCTCAGGATGGACGTGGCCTTGTATTCCTTCCCCTTGTAAGTGCATCCCATGGAAGCTATCATCGGCTCTGGATCCGGTCGCTGATGAGTACCGGAAGGAAGATGGAGAGTGGCACATAGAACATTCAGGGTAATAATGATGGATTCACCCCGAATGGTGGAATTGATGGAGTCAGAGGTGCAGCGGATTGTCCGGCAGTACTCGGCAATGTCGTCGATAAAGAGATCGATCAGTTAAGAGACAAGGTCAAGGAGATGGCTGGCTTCAAGCAATGGTCGTAGTTCTAGAAACCACGCCGGAGGATTGGAAATAGCATTTCAATCAACGAGGTGGCCGAGATTAACGTCGGAGAGTGCGGTTTTGGGTGCCATTGAGATTAAATGCAGAGAAGGGAAAGGAGGCTAGGTCTTTGGAGATTGAAAGAGCGACGAGGATTTAGAGATTTGGAAAGTGTAAACTCGCGCTGCGCGTGAATATCCAGTACATATAAGACCGAGTCCCTTGTTGCAGAAGATTTGATCTTAATCCGGACCTTCACTCGTGAGAGCAAATCTGAGGACATGATACATAATCCTGATCTGGACAAGAGTGAGTGTCGTCAAACACTTGGTAAATAACCAAGTCCACACTTCATACGGAATAAGGATCATTCGTGCGGACTAAACACTTAAAGCTACGGACTAAGGATTCTGCGTCTAACATTTTAAACGAACTAAGTCAAATAGATGCGGAGTAAGAATCCTAGTCTAAAACTAACACGGAGTAAGAGACAGTTATTGCGGAATAAAAGCTAAGTCTTCCACTCAAGCGGACTAAGGATAAGAAGACACAGAGTAAGGAATCTGAATCTTTCATACATACGGAGCAAGGAATGACTTGTGCGGAATAAGGACCCAAGTCCTTATTCGCACAGAGTAAGGAAAAGATATGCGGGGTAAGGAATCCAACCTTTTACTCATGCGGAGTAAGGATGCGCAAATACTAAGTAAGCCATCCGGTCCTTTCAACTCATGCGGAGTAAGGAACTCATGCGGAGTAAGGAAGCGCTAATACGGAGTAAGCTCTCTAAACTTCTCCTTCATACGGAGTAAGGAAGCGCTGACACGAAATAAGGATTCCAATACCAAACTGACATGGAGTAAGGATCCAAGCTTCATTAACACGGTGTAAGAAACTTTACGACGGATTAAGAAGGCACTACTTCAACTTATTTCTTCGCACTCAAAGTAGTCAGCTCGCTGCGTCCCGATGTAAGACAAACTCACTGATAACCTAAAGCATCTTACATGTGGATCACACGGATATGTGGACACAACTTTAACTGCACTTGGGAAGACACTTATGTTTTGCAAACCCAAGATCTTGAGCTCCACATCTGTAACATTCAAGGCAAAGAGAATTCCGAGGAACAGTCAATGCTGCACGTTGCTCGGAAGAACAAGTTCCAAGGATGTTCCCAATGGATGGCTATATATATTAGACCTTATATATTTTCATAAGTGTTGATGAAGTTCACGAGCACTTAAGTGTATAAGAAAATTACATGTACAAGAGCTCATAGAGATAATAGTTGGCTAGTGTGTGAGTATCTGTAAATAGAGTGTAAGAGATTTGTTCAGTAGATCAAAAAGATTTACAAGCTTTAATCTGTTTCTATTTTGTTGTAATTATCTCTTGATAATAAAACAAAATACTTCCACTATCTGGTTATCTTTCGCACCCCCCCCCCCCCATCTAGGCTTCCAAGGACCAACAAAATCAACTAAACAAATCCATATTTACTCAATCAAATATCTAGGTTCAAATGTTCAAATTATAATATATCAAACCAATAATACAAGCTAAGAACAATTCATGCTTACACACATGAAATCCTAATCTTGGAGTTGTAAAGTTGATTGGAGGCATCCCACACAATGAATCCATGAGTCCTCCTCTCTTTGGTTAGCAGCTTATGATCTAACGATGAAGTCCCATACCTATTGCCTTCTAAAACATCTGCAACAAGCTCTAGCCAACTTCCATCGTGTCTATCCACTTTTTGGCGTCTCTTTTGGCCTCTGTCCTCCCTTTTCATCTAGATCTCGATCTTGTACTACGTCCATGGATAATCCCCTTTTAATGGCTATCCTTTTTCATAATAATAATATTCAATCAAAATGAAAATTACAATTCCTCATTATTATTATTATTATTATTATTATTATTATTATTCTCCTCTATTTGTCAAGAGAGATTTTCAACTCACGTTGTTGAAGGCTGCCACCCAAGGCTCTTTTTAATTTTCATTTTTCATGATATTTATACCATATCATGTTGTTGACATCTTCTCATGGATTCTCTCCTTACATCACATAAAAATGAGTCAAACCAAATAACATAACAACCAACAATAATGTCTTCATTTCCTTTTCTGCTTCCAACATGGTTGTTACATGTGGCATAACCTGATATTTTACAAGAAACTATAAAATACTCCAAAATATGTGAAATACATCGAAACAATAATAAAATACATGAATATAGAAAATTATAAATAATTATATAAAATGGAATAATTAGTAACACAAAACAGCCCTAAAAATATCAGTAAATGATGACATATTTGCTCCTTATTAGAACATGAATGTCGATAATGTAATCGTGTTGTTATGTTTCATACATCATGATGTGCACATAAATGGTTAGTTTGTGTGTACCAGCCTCAATAAACCAATAGTTTGGCATACACGCCTCTTTCACTAGGATATAGCATGATAAACTTATAAGTTGGCATGTGTGCCTCTGTCATTTTGGATGTGGCTCGATAAGCCTAATAGTTAGCTTGCGCCTCCGTCATAAATAAGGAATGATGAATATGGTTGCCTGTGTGTCAGTTATTTGGTATGTTTGTTGTGTGATTATATTATTTTGTTATAAATTGCTACATTACTAACTTGTAACTATTTCACTACACGTGCACATGAGCGCAAAGCATGTAGCTTAAGGGTTTAGTAATTGAAAGACTATAAGGAGTGATAGTTCACCTATTCAGCTTTATGCTCACTCCTACTTGCTGAATTGTTTTTCTTGAGTGTTTTAGTTAGCTATGAACCACACATCAAGGCATGGATTACTATTTACATATGAACCTTATTGTTTGATATATGTGTACTTGGAATTTATTCTCGGACAAAGGTCCATGAATAATAGTACTAAAATGAGCATATTTTATTGAACAAGTGAATTAGATAATATAACATTGAGATTGTTTGATTCACATAGAAAGTGTATATCCATACTCGTTGTATGATTATACACGACAGTTGAGATAGCACCCAATGTGTATGTTTCCTTTAAGTTTGTAAAAAAATGTTTCACAAAGTAAATTCTATTAGCTTAGTGATCAATGCCTATTACTTAGCTGAATACACTGAATGATTATATTTTTTACTTTTAAATTATATAACAATATACAATTATGTTGTCTTAATTTGTAATTATATATATTTATAAATATCATCCAAATATATATATGTTATGCATATACATATACTCTGCACATAAATAATATATAGTGTGTTTGTATATATATAATAATAATAATAATAATAATAATATACTAAGGTAAGTTTCCAACAAAGTTTAAGTATTGATATCTTCATATACTTCATAATGTGCTTAAAGCTTTGGAACTATCATATCAAAATAGTAATAACTTTACCATTAATCATATTTATGTTAGGGTAAAACATTGATGAGTAACCTATTTGAAAGTATAATTTCAAAATAAAATTAACAAAGTATCAACAGAATGAAGCAAATGACACCGTAATCTAAATTTCACTTGACATAAATGCAAGGAACAAATGTATACATATTTTACTTGACAATGGTATATATATTCAACTTTATTATAAAATAAAGTAACGATATGTATTATCAAGATTGTGTAACTAATAGCTAACCGTGAAAACGTGATAGCATAATAAATTATAAAGAAATAAAATAAAATTACGAATAAATCATGATCGTTCATATCAATTATGATTTCGCGATGATATTATAAACTGATTAAACATATTATTTTTTGTATAAAATAATAATTTAAAAATAAATTAATTCCTAATGAACACATATGTAATTAATCATAATTTGCCTCCCAATTTATTTACTTTATTTAACACGATATCAAATCCTCTCATTACCGGCCATGTATGCCTACAAACTCCAAGTCAAAACACTAAACTAAATAGTGTAGGCTAGAAAGAAGGTTGAGTTGGGGCAACCCTATTTATGACCATAAGGAGATGAGGCAACGATCCGATGCTTTCGCTTCTGGAGGAAGCATTGCAGTGATTTCCTCATGGAAATGCCCGTAGGGGACTGCAATTGGGATCGCAGGGTTGTCGCCATTGCCATCTCCGTCTCGATCGACATGGAGACTTTCGTATCTCGGCTCAGAGTCTTCGTCCTGTCCTCCACCTCTTTTCTCTTAACAATTATGGTGGCTCGTGCCTAACACAAAGGATTAGTAAACAGGGTCATTTATGAAGGAAAGAGGCGTACGTATTTACCATTCATTATATCCAAGTTGTCCAATAATTAAAAAGAAAATTGGTTCCAATACATGGAATCATATAAATGACAATAGATATAGTTGAATGATTTATTTGTTTGTTTTTTTCTGAAAACACAAAACTACGAATCATTTTTCATCATTTCTTCTTTTATGTATATATAAAAGATTCTATAGTTATATTTACCTGATTTTATCTTGGACTTTTAATTTTTTAAAATTATTTTCTCAATCAAAACTGTAATAAAATTAATATGTTTACAATTATACCATTATTTTTTAATTTTAAATTTCTTAAAAATTTAAGATACGTTTAATTACCATATTTTTTTTATTATTTTTGTTATTAAGATGGTGTATAGCCGCTTTTTTAATTTTTTTTGTTATCATATTATTATAAAAATATGATAACATACCCAAAAAAAAAAATCATGTCACATGCCACCAAGCACAGGCAACTAAGGCCCTAGGCTCCTCGATCCTAACTTGCGTCAGCGTGCAGCCACGCTCCGCACTCACACCACCAGGGCCACCATGCACAGGCGTTGCCACGCATACTCTGTCTACCTCTGCCTGACCCCAGTTGCCCAAGTTAATGCCAGGCTGCAGTTGGGCGTCGACGAGTGCCGCTCCAAAGTCCAAACCGCCAAGCGCCAGCACCCGGTAGTCGTTGGCTCTTGGCTTGTTCAATTCCTCCGCCAGTAGCTCGTGGCTAGCCACTCACCATCCAGCGCCGCCGGACCCGGATGCCAGCGTCTCCCTCTCCCAGATCTGAAATCTGGATTTTATGATCTCTGTTCTGTTAATATTTAATAAACTGCAGGATCTTTATTTGCCTAGAGATTGTTTGATCAGAAATAATAAATCAGAAGCGTACCTGAATCCATCGCTGGAGATTGATGAACGGGTTGTGATCTTCCAAATCAGCACGACTCTTATGAACCGTTGTTCTCAATAGCTTTGTCGATGGGGATACAGACCTAATAAGCCGTCGTGCGATTTGGGGACCATAACCCTATATATATAGTATTTGCTATTTTCAATTCGGCCCCTCATCAAATTAAAAATAGCAGTCTGGTATCTATACATTAATTCCATGACAAGTATACCCTTAAGCCTTATTTTAAAATCTGTAATTAGATCACTTTAATTAGGCTTTTCTAAAGACAGCATAACACATTTAATATTTACATGTTTGGCCCTATATGATGGAATTTATTCCAACAATCTCCCACTGGGCCATATATGTAACTATATAAATGTGTATAACTTTATGAGCTCCAAAATGTTGCTATCTTAACCTTAGGGTATATGAACAATCTCGTCCATTAATTATGATGCTATAGGATCAAAGAGATTTTCGCCACATTTAGCGTAACTAAACCCATCAATGGTCACATATAACACCATAACCAAATGACATAGATCAATCATGGATGCATAGCGTGGAAATTACATGCAATGTGATCTATACATGTCTATTTCCAACTGGTCCTACTGAATTGAGATCAAAACTTAACACAATGTAACAGAGTGTACTGAACTGAATACTTTATTTCTGATCAGAAAATTCATAAATCCATAAGTACATAAATGTCCAAAACCAAACATAGAGCAACAAAACACAAATAATACAAACTCCCACTAAAACATGATATCCTTACACAAAATGACACCCATATGAGCAGTGTGCTCATGAAAGACCTTGGGTGGCAATCCTTTTGTAAGCGGATCCGCTATCATGGAGTTTGTGCCAATATGCTCTATAGATATTTCTCCACTCTGTACTCTTTCCTTCACAACTAGGTATTTAATGTCAATATGCCTTGACCTTGAAGAACTCCTGTTGTTATTGGAATATAAGACTGCAGATTTATTGTCACAATATAGTTTGAGTGGTCTTTCTATGCCCTCCAGAATGCGTAGCCTAGTGACAAAATTTCGCAGCCATATTCCACAATTGGATGCCTCATAACATGCTACAAATTCTGCTTCCATGGTAGAAGAAGCTATCAATGCCTGTTTGGCACTCCTCCAAGATATAGCTCCACCAGCCAATAGAAATATGTAGCTTGAAGTGGATCTTTTACTATCTTGACATCCAGCATAATCAGAGTCGGAATACCCAATGATCTCCAAATGATCCGATCTCCTATATGTGAGCATGTAATCTTTTGTTTTCTGCAAATATCTCATAACCCGTTTGGCTGCTTTCCAATGATCCATCCCAGGGTTGCTTAAATATCTGCCCAACATACCAACAATATATGCAATATCTGGACGTGTACAAACCTGAGCATACATTAAACTCCCTACTGTTGATGCATAAGGAATGTTTTGCATTTCCTTAATTTCAAGAATAGATTTAGGGCACTGATTGAGACTAAATTTGTCTCCCTTAGCTATAGGGGTGTCACCTGGTTTACTGTCCTGCATGCCAAACCTTTTAAGAACTTTATTGATATAGCTCTTTTGTGATAATCCAAGAATACCCTGAGAACGATCTCGTTGTATTTGGATCCCTAATACAAAAGAGGCGTCACCAAGATCTTTCATTTCAAAATTATTTGATAGAAATTTCTTGGTTTCGTGCAACATGCCTATATCATTTGTGGCAAGCAGTATGTCATCAACATATAAAACCAGAAATATAAGTTTACGCCCACTGAATTTGTGATATACACAATTATCAATAGTGTTTGTCTCAAAACCAAACGAGATAATCACTTGATGAAACTTGTGATACCACTGACGAGAAGCCAGTTTGAGTCCATAGATTGATTTTGTCAATTTGCAAACCATATTCTTTGGGTCTTCCAACTCAAAGTTTTCTGGTTGCACCATATATATCGTTTCATCAATGTCACCATTGAGAAAAGCTGTTTTGACATCCATCTGATGAAGCTCAAGGTCAAAATGAGCAATAAGAGCCATGATTGTCCTAAAAGAGTCTTTCGTCGAAACAGGAGAGAAAGTCTCTTTAAAGTCAATTCCTTCCTTTTGAGTAAAGCCTTTTGCTACAAGACGAGCCTTATACCTCTCCACATTACCCTGCGAATCCCTTTTGGTTTTAAAAATCCATTTACAACCAATGGGCTTTGCACCTTCTGGTAATGGGACAAGTTCCCAAACTTTATTGTCTTGCATAGACTTATACTCCTCATTCATGGCATCAATCCACTTTTGAGAATTAGAACCTTTCATGACTTGATGAAAGTTGATTGGATCATCTTCCATCATTCCTATGGTTTTCTCATGTTCCAAGAGAAATACAATATAATCATCCGGAATAGCATTTCTCCTTTCTCTAGTGGATTGCCTTAATGGCACTAAATCTTGAGGTTGTTGAGTTTGCTCTTCATGAATGGGGTTTTGATCAACATCATCTAGTTGAGGATCTGAATTTACTTCTTGATTAATGATAGGCAAAGAATCCTGTACATTATCAAAAGCAATAATAGGAATCGAGATGGATTCCTCCTCAAAGACAATGTTTCTAACCTTATTTCTCCCCCCAAACTCAACATCCTCAAAGAATGTTGCAGTTCTCGTCTCAAAAATAGACCGAAGTGTGGGATCATAAAACTTATAGTCCCTAGATCGTTCAGAGTAGCCAATAAAGTAACTGCTCACTGTTTTGGAGTCCAATTTCTTTTCATGTGGCCTATAAGGCCTTGCCTCAGCTGGACATCCCCAAATATGAAAATGCTTTAGACTAGGCTTTTTGCCTGTCCAAAGTTCATAAGGTGTTTTGGCAGTTGCTTTAGTTGGAACTCTATTCAGAATATAAGTCATTGTCTTTAGTGCTTCTCCCCAGAGTGAGTCTGGTAAGGTAGAATGACTAATCATGCTCCTTACCATATCCTTAAGTGTTCGGTTTTATCTTTCAGCTACACCATTCATGCTAGGTGATCCTGGCATGGTGTATTGTGGGACGATTCCACATTCCTCTAGGAGTTGTGCAAATGGGCCTGGACATTGTTCACCTGAACCATCATATCTGCCGTAGTATTCACCACCACAATCAGACCTGACACACTTTATTCTTTTGCTGAGTTGGTTCTCAACTTCAGCCTTAAAATTTTTGAACACATCCAAAGACTGAGATTTCTCATGAATAAGAAACAGGTACCCATAGCGTGAATAATCGTCTATGAATGATATGAAGTATTGTTGACCATTCCAAGAAGCTGTAGGAAATGGACTACAAATATCCGTATTTATCAATTCTAAGACATCTGTAGTTCTGTTGGCACCCAATTTCTTTATTTTGATCTGTTTTCCCTTGATACAATCAATACAAACACCAAAGTTTGTAAAATCAAAAGAATCTAAAATCCCATCAGACACAAGCCACTCAACTCTATTTCTAGAGATGTGACCTAATCGTTTGTGCCATAATGTGGCCGAATTATCTGTATTTAATTTGCGTTTAGTACCCTTTGATTCCACATGCAAAGTTTCTTTATAAGAAGCAACTGTATCAAGCAAATATAAGTTATCATATGCACATAAAGAACTAGTTCCCACAACATTTGAATTTATAGATAAACTGAATTGATTGTTTCCAAATGAACAATAATAACCTGATTTGTCCAATAAAGAAACTGAAACCAAATTCCACCTAAAAGACGGTACAATAAAAATATCCAATAAATCCAAATAATAACCAGTTCCCAATAACAACTTAAAATGCCCAATAGCCTCGACTTCCACCGAGTTTCCATCGCCCACAAAGATGTATCTTTCAGCATCACTTGGCTTTCGGTAGTTCAGGCAACCCTGCATAGAAACACTGATGTGAGTAGTAGCACCAGAATCTAACCACCACGTGTTTCTAGGTACTGAAGCTAAATTAACCTCAGAACAGACCAAAGTGAGAAGTGTACCTTTCTTAGCACGCCAAGCGTGATATTTGGTACAATCATTCTTCATATGTCCAGACTTATTACAAAAGAAACAACCCTTAATATTTTGTTGTTATTTCTTTTGAGTTGGACCTTTAGCAGCTTTCATATTCATTCTCTTTATGCCCTTATCCTTATAGGTAACAGCCAAATGAGCACTTTCAGTTCTATCTTGCTTCAATCTCTCTTCCTCTTGCACACAGTAAGAAATGAGCTCATTAAGAGTCCATTTTTCCTTTTGACAGTTATAATTGACCTTAAATTGACCAAATTGTGCATGAAGAGAGATTAATACCAAATGCACAAGCAAGTCATCAGACAGCTCGAGCTTTAATGCCTTAAGTTTAGAAGCAAGATGAGACATTTTCATAATGTACTCCCTTATGTTTCCTTTGCCTTTATACCTCATAGAAATCAAGCTTTGCAAAAGTGTGTTTGTTTCTGCCTTATCATTTTTCGCAAAATGCTTCTCAATTTCGGCTAGGAACTCTTTGGCTGTAACGATATCATCAGATACCGCACCCTTAAATGCCTCAGGAATGCCGCGCTTAATGATCATGAGACTCATGCGATTTGAGCGATCCCACTTCTCATAGTTCTTTATAGCATTAGAAGAACTTGTATCCGTAAGAGAAGCAGGCTGCTCACACCGAAGTGCAAGGTCCAGATCCATGCAGCCAAGAACAATTTCAATGTTCTCTTTCCAATCCTTAAAGTTGGTCCCATTAAGCATGGGTATTGAGTTGACATTAGCAGATATAGTAGAAACCTTGGCTAAAAAGAAAACAAAACAACCATATATGCTCACATTAATAACCAAATATGATAATCAACAAATTCAAATAATGGTAATTCCCATCTCAAGATACCTAGCACAACATTAATATCAAGTCTTTGGACAGTAATATTAACTGTAAATGGTACTCTTGTTGTAGTGATCAAACATTGATAATAACTCATGTCAAATAATAAATCTATCTTTGGATCGAATTATTATTTACATGTAAAATTAAACCTTATAATCATCACATGTTTACCACCACAGGTGTGTGTGTAATTCGGCCAAATATTAAACCTTCCTTTGGGCCGGTTAATACCCGCATGAATTTACACACCCACAAACATTCAACATCCCTCATAAATAATCTACACAAGAGAGGTCACTTTGGCAACATCATGCTTCAATTAAACATTTAGAATGATGAACAACTAAAATTAATCATAATTGATTTACCATAAAATATCTGAATTTGTGATTTATTAAATAATTTCTGAATTTGAAATTTATCACACAATATGTGAATATGATATACAAACTGAATTATGTGGACCAAAATTAATAAAATTAAAATAAATAAAACATGCAAAAAATTACAATTAATTTTAGACGCAAACAATCGCAAAGGCGTGAGTAATTAATAGTCTTGGGCCACAAGGATACAAATAGACATATTTTAAATATGAAAATCAAGAAATCAAATAAATATGATTGAACCAAAAAAGATTTCATTGTTTGCTAATAATAATAAATATTTCATTTTATTATTATATATTGTTTGGCACAAGAAAAGCCAACATGGCCCACACATAATAACACCTCCTTGCAAATACGTATAACAAGGGAAAGTCTTGAAATTTTACCTTTTTTTTTTAACATAAAAATTGCCCACTTTGAATCATGTAGGTAACGTACAAATCAAATCAATATTAACGTATTGCTTATTATGGTAATTTATATATTAACAATAAAATTGTAAAACTCAATTAACGAGAATCTGTGCAAGCCAGAATTGAATTTTACTGAATATTATTCAAGCTTTTCCATTGTTCTCTTCCTAGAATCGATAAACAAATAAGATTGTTAAATCCACCCATCACCGTACATGCATATATTAATTATACATATATGTCGACTTGCAAATTGCAATAGTAACGAAATACAGGCGGAAGAAGAAGTGATCCCATGCAATCGTATAACCATAAAAGTTATGCCAGCGTTAAAACAATATTAATTTAACCAAACAATTTCTAGGGCAAGTAAGCTCTGATATCAATTGTTAATATTTAATAAACTGCAGGATCTTTATTTGCCTAGAGATTGTTTGATCAGAAATAATAAATCGGAAGCGTACCTGAATCCATCGCTAGAGATTGATCAACGGGTTGTGATCTTCCAAATCAGCACGACTCTTATGAACCGTTGTTCTCAATAGCTTTGTCGATGGGGATACAGACCTAATAAGCCGTCGTGCGATTTGGGGACCATAACCCTATATATATAGTATTTGCTATTTTCAATTCGGCCCCTCATCAAATTAAAAATAGCAGTCTGGTATCTATACATTAATTCCATGACAAGTATACCCTTAAGCCTTATTTTAAAATCTGTAATTAGATCACTTTAATTAGGCTTTTCTAAAGACAGCATAACACATTTAATATTTACATGTTTGGCCCTATATGATGGAATTTATTCCAACATGTTCTTCTAAGCGGAGGATTCATAAATGTTGATACAATATTTATATATTGATTGGTTAGAGCCCACTGCAAATTGTGAACCCTTCAATTATTAACCTCTGTTGATTTAAATTAAATTGAATATTCTGTTTTAAATATAATTGAAGATCTTATTTTAAAAAATAAAAAATAAAAATTTAGAATGTGAAATTGGAGCGAATTTTGGATGAAAAGAAAACAATAGAGGGAGAAAACTATTTAGCATTTAACAGGGTGCTTTTTAAAAATAAAAAAATTAAAAGTTTCATATTTTTAATTTTTTTAATGGGTAAATTTATCTAGAATTTTGCAGTTAAATTAGTAAATTGCAATCACATGTCTCACTAAAAGGTGCATTCAAACTTCTAATAATATTATATTTAATCTTTATAATGAATATTGAATTCCATAAAAACTAGAATGATCCTGATTTTAAGGAAACTTAAAAGAAAAAAAATTCTTTTCTTCACTCCTAAAATATGTCCTATAAAACACTTGCAAGGTAATATAAAACGAAGAAATTTATATAGTCTCCAAATGAAGATGCATTGTAGGTAGCATTACTTGTATAAAAGCTATCAAATTCTATCAAATCAACCTATATTTAAAAAATCCTAAACCATAGACATTTGCTCCTAGCCTATGTAAGCTTTTCTATTTGAATATTTGTTGATTTTTGGTTCTTCGGGTTTGTGAGGAACATATTACCCAACAAGCTTGAGTCAGTTATTATTCTTTTATTTGAAATATCCAAACTTTGATGTCATATTTCTTTTAAAATTTTACTTTAATTGGATTGAAACTCGATATACTAAATATGAATTTTCACTTTGTTCACCTTTTAGCATTGAATTTGTATTTTTTTCTTACTTTCTTCTCAATATATATAATTTTTTTTATTCGAGATTGGGTTTCAGTAGAAACTATGCAGTCAAAAAATGATAAATGGGGGGGTTAGGCTCGTGCTTAGGGAGGGCTCAAGTGGAGGAGGCCTAATAGGCGGTTGCTTAGGACACCTGGCCCAGAAATACATTTAGGGGTACTTTTTTCTCTCATCTAGGGCACTAACGTAGCTGCCACCTCTTTCACGCTTTGACGCTCCCGCAGGTCCACCATCCACCCTCTTGCTCCCAACCTCTTGCTGTCCCACACGCACACTCCCATTGCCGCAGGCCCTCACAAGCCACAGCGCAGGATAGCTGACCGCCAACATCCGACAGGTCACAATGATCTAGCGCGATTAGCCTCACAACGATCCCGAGCGGTGACGCCTCACCTCATGCCACCCCGATCTGTGATGCCTCTTGGCCTCATGCTGGCCGCCGCCCCGTTTGACGATCCCAATCTAGTCGGCCAGCACAAGTAGTTTGGAAATCAGACTTAACGTGTCTTATCAATTCTTTGTTCTCTAAGATTTCTTTTTCAAATTGACCCAATTTGTTACAAAAAAATATCTGATACGTGTCTCATCAATTATTCTTCTCTACTTTTTTTTTTCAAATTGACCCAATTTCATTTTTCTTAATGGTGCCAAAAGATTATTAGTTTTATTTGTAACCAAAGAGCTTGTTCATAGCATTTTTCCCAACCATTTCCAAATTTTGAATGGCATTATAAGCATCTTCAGATTTTGAAGTGAACACCCCTCCAAACAAACACTGTTTTACATTTAGGTAATTGGAATATTATAATACTATTTTAAATAATTTTAATTTGGTCTTGGTACTTCAATAGTCTATAATAAAAACTGAAAAAATGTTACTCATAGACTTAATCTCATGAATACAGAAGTGATCGCATTACTTGTATGGAAAAATGGTTTGAACTCGCTTTGAGATTGGGGAAGAATGAAACAATTGATAGACATGCAATAGCAAATACAAAGAGAGAAAGAACAATGGAAGCAAGTATTATTGAGGATTATTGTTGTTGTGAGGACTCTAGCCACACATAATTTACCCTTTCGAGAGAGCTATGAAAAGATTTATGAAGAGAGTAACGGAGTTTTTTTAGGCATAATTCAAATGATTGCTAAATTTGATTTAGTACTACAATAACATTTTTGGTGTATTGAAAGTACTGAAATTCATTCTCGCTACTTAGTCAAAATATTCAAAATGAGTTGACACAATTGATGGGAAATAAAGTCATGAATAAAATTATTGAAAAAATCAAGCAAGCAAAATACGTTTCAATAATACTTGATTGTATGCCAGATGTAAGCCATGAAGAATAAATGTCACTTGTAATATGAGTTTTTGGATGTTTCAACAAGCCCAATAGAAGTAAAAAAGTATTTTCTTGAATTTTTGAAAGTTCATGATACAACTAATCAGTGCCTTTTGATGTGCTAGTAGAAGCTTGAGAAACTCTTGAACTTGATATTGGTGATGAAAGAGAAACATAAAGGTGTTTAGAAAAAATGCATGAACTAAATCCTAGAGTTTTTTACACTCCATGTGGTTATGATAGTTTTAACCTTGTACTTCGTAACATGGCTAACTCTTGTGCTAAATGTATGCATTTTTTTTGGAGTGTTGCAACGCATATATGTAATTTTCTCTTCTTCTCCAAAGCGATGAAAGGATTTTAAAGACAATGTAGATGGTCTCATAGTGAAGCCACTTTCACAAACATGTTTGGAGAGTTGAGAGTGTTAAAGCAATAAAGTATCAAGCTCCTCAAATAAGAGATGCATTACTCGACTTGGCAGATTCTTGTGATGATCCTAAATTGTCTAATGATGCTAGGATAATTGCAACACATGAATTTGAGAATTTTAAGTTCTTGGTTACTATGATTATTTGGCATAACTTGGTGTTTGTTATTAATACTATTAGCAAGACTCTTTAAAATGAAAAAATGAATATTGGTATTGTTATAGAATAGTTGAGAGGACTTGTTACCTTTTTTGAAGAATATAGGAAAACTAAGTTTATGGATGCCAAAATTGAAACCAAGGAAGTTACAACATTGTTGGGGATTGAACCAATTTTTCAAGAAAAATGCATCATTCGCGGAAAGAAATATTTTGAGAATTCAAGTGAAGAAGTGACACAATCAACTGAAGAGTCATTTCGAATAAATTACTTCACATGTATTGTTGACCAAGACCTTACTTCACCTAAGGAAAAGTTTGAACAATTTCAACTATATAAGTAGAATTTTAGGTTTTTGTTTGATTTTTGAATAAGTTAAATTTAGTTGATAGTGAATGTTTGAAGAGTTATTGTCTCAAACTTGAAGATTCTCTCAAATGTGGTGGCCATTCTTCTGATATTGATGGCAAAAATTTATTTTTAGAATTGCAAGTATTGAACATTTCTTTTCCAGAAGATATAAAGAGTTTAATTGAAGTGTTGAATCACTTGAAAGTAATGGATTGTTGTTTTCCAAATGCATGGATTGCTTATAGGATATTACTCACCATTCCAGTTATAGTTGCCTCCAGAGAAAGAAGCTTCTCGAAGTTGAAATTGATCAAATCTTACCTTCAATCGACAATGTCACAAGAAAGATTGAATGAGTTGACCATTTTATCCATTGAAAATGATTTTGCGTGTAATATTGAGTATAATACTTTAATTAGCAACTTTACGGGTGCAAAAGCAAGAAGATCAAAATTTATGTGATTGGTGTTAATTTGTTGCTAATGTTTTTTTAGGTAATTACATAAAATAATAAATAATATTTGTATGTTTATGTTTGATTATATATATATTTCATTGTATTTATAATTTTTTTTCTTTCTTTTAGAAAACAGAACAAAAAGAGCAACTCATTTATGTGTTGGTAACTAATGGAGATGATGATACTTCTGTTCAGATTAATCAGGTATGTTATATCATTAGTCTCTATTTATATTTATAATGATGAGAGTAACTTATGGGTGATCCAAATGAAAGCTATTCGTTTAAATTGCTTATTATATCACGTATGTTTTGTCTTATTTATTACTTTATTATATTTTTATTTATGATAATATGTTTCAATGTTTTGAACCGATAGTCGTATACTTTAGCTTAGGATTATTATAAATTTTAGATAGGTTAGAAAAATTTTAGATTTAATAATTAAAACTTTTTTAAAAAATAGAGGCACTTTTTTATAAGTTTGTATTAGTCGCCTAAAACATCTAATTTCTTAGGGCTGCTTAGGGCCTTGAAAAGCTTTCTAATGCCGTTAATAGTAACCATGGGCTATAAGGTGTATTGTCACACATTACTCATTCTTCAATCTTTATTATTTCCTTTTATGGTTTGCGTGTGCATATTGTTTAATTTGTTGCTTATTTTAATGTTATGGTATAAGCCTTAATGCAAGTAATTAATTGCGCCAACAAATTTATCAAATTTGTTATTTTGATCAAATATATGCTAGAATCATTTAACTAAATAACATAGCAGATATATAGATAAAGTTTAAATTTTTTTGTTGGGAACTATATTCTAGAAATACCACATATAAATACTTCACAAATATTAACGCTTTAAAGTTGTCGATTTATAGATTTGTTCCTTTTTCATTATTTTAGGATAATTAGTTTTTTGATCAGCGGGGGTGTACATTCATCAAAAAAACTTAGAATATCATCATCATCATAATATGAACCAGCCGAACTATGCATGTACGTTCCAGAAAATTATTTATATGCATAAAAAATAATAATAATAATTAATTGTTTCTAAATTTATATTCATATCATATTTTAATAATAGAAATAATAAGAATAAAAGTTAGGCAGTACCTGAAGCTCTGTAACGTCACAGACACAGATCCTTCCATTGCAGAAAATAGTACGCTGATCCTGCTGCCCGCCAGCTCCACCACACTTCGAGTCCTCCCTTCATCATTTAAAATCAAAATACTCCTCCGAATTAAGAAACATATTATATAAAAATATGAATGCCATGCCTATATATATATATATATATAACGTTAAAAAAACATATAAATTTATTTACTTGTGTTGCTCTTTTATATGGCAGTGCTCATCCGAGAGGCTGCGCCCGTACCCGTCCCATCTACCGGAATCGGTGCCTGATATGTCAGTTTCCGAGTCTGACGAATTTGCGGGCTGAAGGGAAAGCTCCAAGTTGCAACCATTCTTCATCGTGTCTCCAATGATTATATATGTATATATGCAGTCTAATCTTTTTATTGGGTCTATATTGGGTCTATCAGCGACAGTGTCGAAGACTCGGGAGCAAAAATGAAGCAGCATGCCTGTATTTATATGGTAGACAGTAGGCACCAGATACCAGACACCAGTCACCAGACACGTTTAGGGGTCGGGAATGAAAATAGCGCTTTTCTTTGCGAGTCACACACGCCATAATTAATCACGAGCTGCATAGCCCAAGCTGATAAACTTTTTTAAAATTTCGTTTTCTTCTACAATCGGTCACTGTGCGGATTTCTGCGTTCCTGTTGACTGTTGTACTCATTTGTGCACGTGGAACACGAATTGCTCGTTCCATGTGAATAAAATAGCCTTTTCAATTATTATTTTTAATCCGGGCCTTCGTTTTTCTTCTCTAATAATACTCACATGATTAATTGGTGGGGGCGGCATGAGTTTGCAGCGCGTCCACCCATTGTTTCCAATATTCAATATATATAGAGTGTTTTTTTTTTTTTTTACTCACTAGAGTCGTTTCCCATTTTTCTTTTTAATCATGGCGCGATATTTTGTTTAATTCAGCCAAATAATTTATGACAAAGCGAGCAAAGATAGGGTTCATGATCATAATGTGTAGGCCTGCGTGCGACCCTGACAAATAAAAACCCAAGTCTGAATTGGTGTCACTAAATCACTTGAAATGCCTATTATAAATATACAGAATTATCTCCATGCATGTTTAAAAGAAACAAGGGGATAGAACTAATTTGTTTATTTTATTTTATTTTATTTTACTTTATTATTTAATTTAAAATTTAAAAAACAGTTGAGTTAATTAATATCAGTATAGATATTGATAATTTATTATATTATTATTATTATTTAATTAAAAATTTCATAAATTATAATATAATGACTTTTATAAATATAATCTTTTTCACACTAGATATATATATATATATATATATTCAATTAAAATTATTTTGTATTGATATTCTCAATACTCAAGTTAAGCCACATAAACATAGACCTTCATGTGTCACAGATTTAGGGGGTGTGTGAATATGTTACATTAATTTCTTCTTAAATAAAATACTAGATATAACATCTTTGTATATCTATGGTTCAATTCTATCACCATGACAAACACAATAATTCCAAAACGATCAAGGAATAAAAACCACTACCTACTAATCATGCTATGCCAACATCACCTTTCAGATACTTTGGTTATTTACACTAAATAATTGGTTCTCTTTTAAGGCTTTCTTTAGACTATGGTTCATTTGTTCAAGTGATTTACTATATTTTAAATAGATTAAACAAATAGGAAATATAAAGTGTATACAAAATTTTAAAAAACACACAGTATATATCAGGGAACTAGGTGTGGAATCTGCCCAATCAACACCAAGTGTGCATGGATCTTGCTCAGTTACAGTAAAGCATGTTTAGCCTAGAATCATGCTAAATATTCAGTTATAACCTGCAATTAATACAAATTGATTTTGTCCTTGTATTCTACTACTGTCTATTGTAAATTAAAGGACTCTCATATATGTGTTTCATAGATTAGTTACACTCACGTTTGTATATAAGAATATAATATTTCTATCAATAAAGTGGCAAAAATATTCATTGGAATATTGCAGTATGTTTCTTCTTTATGGTAGCAGAGCAGTGATATTGAGAGTGATAAGGGGATTTTTGGATGCGAAGGAATGTTGGGTGTTGAGATTAAAATTGGGGGTTGGATCGGAATAGGTGGACATTGTAGTTGCTTGGATCGGTGACTTGGTGGATGTTTCCACTCCTCTCTCCACCTCCCAACCTCTCCATCTACTTAATGGCAAGACTATTGTGGACAGTTCTAAATTTCGCCATAATCTTGGTCGTCTCCAATATTTGTCCTTGACCCGTTCGAATATCTCTTTTGCAATCAACAAACTTTCTCCATTTATGCACAAGCCCACTGTCGCGCACTGGACAACCACTAAATGGCTTCTTCGCTACTTAAAACAAACCATTTTCTATGGTCTTCAGCTTCACCAAGCTACCTCCTCTATTCTGCGGACCTACTCCAAAGCCGATTGGGCTGGCAGTATGGATGAACGTACCTCCACTTCTGCTTACATTAACTTCTTGGGTCCTAATCCCATTTCTTGGAGCTCCAAGAAATAGCGTGCAATTTCCTGATCCTCCACTAAGGACTAGTACCGAGCTCTGACAAATGCGGCTTCCGAAACCATGTGGTTATCTACCCTTTTCAAAGACCTTCATCTTCCCCTCCAAGCCTCTCCTTCTCTGCTCTGTGACAATATTGGCGCCACCCATCTTAGCTTGAATCTAGTCAATCAGTCCCGCATGAAACACATCCAAATTGATTTTCACTTTGTTCGTGACTTGGTCCAAACTGGCAGCCTTCAAGTCCGCCATGTTCACACTCACGACCAGTTAGTTGACCTCCTCACCAAGCCCCTATCCCAGCAGCGTACCACCTTGCGGTGTACCAAGATTGGTCTTGCCAATGAAAGCCCACTCTTACGGAGGCGTGGAATCTGCCCAATCAACACCAAGTGTGTGTGGATCTTGCTAAATTACTAGAGCATGTTAGCCTAGAATCATACTAAATATTCAGTTATAACTTGCAATTAATACAAATTGATTATGTCCTTGTATTCTACTACTGTCTATTGTAAATTAATGGACTCTCATTTATATGTTTCCAAGATTAGTTACACTCACGTTTGTGTATAAGAATATAGTATTTCTATCAATAAAGTAGGGAAAAATATTCATTGGAATATTGCAGTACGTATTCTTCTTTAGTATATATATTTTCGTCAACATGACCTACTCTAGGGTGGTGAGGTATTATCTACATTGAATTTAATCCACTACTTTTCAAAATACAATACATGAGGACATTGCCTCTATTAAATTGGATCAACACTCATTTTCATTCAATTATAATTAACTTGTATTAATACTAAGAACTCACTCATTATAACAATTCTCTTTTAATTCAATCAATCTTTGTGGGTTTGTAATCGCATGCTTCAACTTCTTTGTGATCAATTAGAATGAATTTTGTATCACTTATTAAAAGAACTGAAATTTGGTTGTTTTAATAAGAACACTCAAGAATTACTTTTATCACTCTCTTTCTTTTGTTCTTACATGAACTCCTTTCCAATGATTTTGAATAGATTAGAATTGACTAAATGAATAACTAAAATGAAAGTCTTTATTGCACATTTAGGTTTGCTTGTGGCTAGGGTCTATCATCGTATATATGCACTTTTTGTGAGTCATATAATCATTTAAAGGAATTTTAAGATGATGTCATGCCAAAATTGACACTTTCCATAACAGTGTCAACAACTCCCCTAGCGAATAAATGGAACGACATTGTTAACCTAACCACTCGTTATGAATGAGACACCAATTCACATGCTCAACACATCTTACCTTGCCTCGAATTTCCAACCCGAGGAAATCGGTTAGTAACTCCTCATGCTCACACCTGAAGGGACAAGAGATTGGTGATAACTCTTATAAGGGAAACCTTAGCACGGGTTCCGTTTCCACTTGCTCATCATACCAAACATACATGCCACTTATGGAAAACAAAAATCTCATTTCAATCCAAATTGACCAATACATAAATCATTCCCCCTTGGGGTTACAACATGTTTACAACGACATCCAAATAAAAATAACAATAAAGGAAACTACAAATGGAGCCTTTATCTCGGGTGAACCTCTTAGCTCCTATAGGCACCTAGAACAAACAAAGATAAACACAATAGAAGGGATGAGCAACCATAGCTTAGTAGGGATCCTATCTCTCCAACCCATTCCATTCATATACTTTATATGCAAGGTGCAAGCATGTGCTCGTGTAGTGTCTTATGTAAATCACCAACTCAATAAATGGGGACCCTCAAATGATGGCTTAAACACAAGGTTGCCTAATCACACCACAAATTAGCCTTTCGGGGTTCCAATCCCAAATCAGGCCCACTCAAAGTCAAAGGTCTCCATTTAACGCATACGACATCTTACTGATATTCCTATTCCCAAATATTCATTCTATCACATGATTAACTCGCAAAACCTCAAACACGAGTTATTACATTCTTGACTTTTCATCTCTAAAAAGACTACACTAGGAGGGAAACTCAACTATCTCATAGACAGCTCAACAACAAGCAAGCTATTATGTAATATACTACCTGATCGCATGTCTCACATGTTTCATTACGTACATATGACGTCACACATGCCCCACATGCTCTTTATATCATATGGAAACCCTCACACAAATATACATTTTTCATAGTTCAAAATAATTCATAGTTACAAAAGTTCATTTCATATCCCATATGATACACAAAGGAAAACTACAATATTTGCACATATCCCATAATGCACATTACCATACATATCTCATATGGCATCCAACGAAACAACAAAACAACAAATACAACAAGCATACAAGACATGTACCATATATGAGCCCAAGGCTCGCCGGCTCCCTCCTTCAAGATTGTTCACTCTTGTACAACTCTAGGTAAAGCTCATGCATCTTTGGCTCGCGTTCTCATATGTGTCCTCCTAAATGCCATGGTGTTGCCATAATACTTGAACCAAAGGGATAACTTTGCCCCGCAAAAGCTTCTCCTACTTGTCTAACACCTAAACAAGGACCTTAACAACGAACACATTGTTGGCAATGTCGGAATCATCCGAATCAATCACATGAGCCAAGTCTGGATGATACCTCCTCAACTGTGACATGGGAAATATGTTATGCACTCTACTCAATTGTGGTGGTAAAGCCAACTGATAAGCCCCTAGGCTAACTCAGTCTAGAATCCCAAAAGGGCCAATAAATCTTGGGGAGAGTTTATAACCCTTTCCAAACCATCTATGCCCTCTCCGCAGGGAGACACAAAGGAATTTATGATCACCCACTAAAAACTTCAAAGGTCTCCGCCTTTGATTTGCGTAGGAATTTTGCTTACTTTACGCTGTCAACAAACGTTGACGAATCATCTTAACCTTCTCGGTGGTCTCCTAACCAACTATAGCCTTAAGAGAGCTGCCTTACCTACCTCAGTTCAATACAATAGAGACTGACATGACCTACCATACAATGCCTCAAAACGTGTCATACTAATGGATGTCTAATAACTATTGTTATAGGCAAACTCTACCAAAGATAGATGAGTTGCCCACAAACCCCCAAAATCCAGCACACATGCTCTCATCATATCCTCTAAGGTCTAAATCGTCCTCTTAGACTAACCATTCATCTTAGGATGTAAAGTTATACTCAAGTTCAGCTTTGTCCCCAAAGCCTCTTGCAAGCCTGCTCAAAACTGTGATGTAAACCTCGTATCCTTATCTAATATAATTGATGCTAGATCTACCCGCTCGACGAGACCTCCCCGCCCGGCGCGATGCCCTCCAGCTGCCAGATCTCCCCGCCCGATGAGACCTCCTCGTCCGGCACAACCTACCCCACTGGCGCAGCGTTGTACGATGCCCCCTCACATTGAAAGTAATATGAAATACAGTTTTGAAGAAAACCCACGCCAAATAAAAAATGTGTTTTTAATTTGATAAAAAATAGTTTCTAAAAAAGTATTTTCAAAACAGAAAACAAAAAAATCACACCAAACATAGCCTAAAATTCTTCATACAATGCAACAGAGATTAGTTAAAGAATTTATTCTATTATGTTCCTGTTCAATATGTATAAATACATATTGGTGCTCCTATTTGTAAACTCTTTACAACGATTTAGATTAGATCACTCCCACTATGGAAATAGTCCGCACCACATTCTTATCACAATAGAGCATCCCAAACTCCATTCACCGATTGTGAACCAATTTTATACTTAGTCTAATTAGTGGATCTATTGTATGTGTCTTACACATACCCAGTAATAGATTTTAATAAGTAACAGGATGTTATGATGCACAGCCACACAAGAAAGCACAAGAATGCAATCTAATAAATACTTAAACAAAATATATTTTAATTAATCAGAAATAGTCTTAACATAATTAGGATTACATATTGCTTTATATAGCACTATCCCAACAATTACCCACTTGCATTAAAGCAACCATGTTATATTGCGAATTCCCAACCTCTCAAGGTGTCCATTAAAAACTCTAAAAGGAAGAGACTTTGCAAAAGGATCAGCTGGGTTGTCCTCCGATGCTATCTTGCAAAAGGATCAGCTATGGGCCTTTTAACTTTTAGTTCACGCCCATCATTGTTGTGGGCCTTTTCTCTTTTTTAGTTCAATCCTGTCATTGTTGTAGGCTTTCAATCTCCAGTATCAAGCGGCCTTAGGTGCCTCATCAAAGTATTATCCAAGTCCACCGACCTGTGAAGCCCGTTTTGCCTCTCGGGGACAGATCCAAATGTCGCATTCAACTCTTCCCATGTGTTAGGTAAGTCAGGTAAGTGCTCTAACCCGTCCAAAATGACTCCCTTTTAATCTTTGTACACTGTTTGTACACAAACAATGCACAAAGAGGGGCAACTGTTGGACCCCATTTTGTCCGGGTTAGACATACTAACCCCATTTGATAAACCTTTCTGCCCATACCATATACCTTGTTGAACAGGTCCACAATGATCCCATACTTCCAAGAAATGGTTTACCCCAATTTGCACGAGATGGATACAATTGACACGGACGGGGGAGTCCAAAATTAATGGCTTCTGCTACAAGTCTTTGAAGCACCCCAAGACCAACACCAGGTGATGGAGGATGAAAATTGGAGACCAACACACTTGACCGAGCTCAAATCGGACTTAAAATGAAGAAGTTATGGCCAAAACAACTTTCGTTGGAAAAAGTCAAGCTTGCCAAAAGACGGTCAATGCCCCTAGTCAAACTGCCCGCAAAAGTGATCATGCGAAACTCTCCAAAATGTCTATGTGGGCGAATACGGGCCTTCCCAAATAATCCTTAAAAGGTCGTCCATTTTTGCATTATGGGTAAGGGTAAAAAGGTAATTAAAAAAAAACTTCGGGGTTGACCGTTGACCATTGACCGTTGACCTGCCGACACTCCGACTGTCGACTCGCCACCTCGACCCATTGACCTTCGAAGCCTCGAAGCCCTGAAGCTCGAAGCCCCGAAGTGCCGAAGCTCGAAGCCTCGAAGCCTCGAAGCCTCGAAGCCCCGTTGACCTGCTGATTTCTGACCTTCGACCCTTCGACCCTCGAAGCCTCGCTGGCACCACTTCGACCCGCGACTTACGACGCCGACTTGCGACGCCGACCCACAGCACCCGTACACCTTCCACCGTTGACTGAAGCTTCGACCCTACCGACACTTCGACCTGCCGACGCTCCGACCTGCCGACACTTCGAACCTCTGACCCCTTTTTGCCTTCGCTGATTTTTCTCGCTGGCTTCCTCGCTGGCTTATTTTTCTCACTGGCTTCACGAGACCCGTCTTCTGCGCTGGCCATTAGACAAGGAATCATTTCTCAACAACCTGTCAGTCACATGTGCTGCTAAAATACAAATTCAAAAAGGCAATCACGAGCTCCCCTTTTTTTTCGCACAAGCTGTCCACTTGACCAAGCACCGATTTGCAAATTAATAAAGTTTGAAATAATGATGCACCCGACAAAACATTTATTGCAGAAATTAATGAGTCCAGCCAAAATTTTTTGCAGCCCTTTAAGATGCATTCGACCGTCCCTGCGCAGAGACACTGGGGGGATCGTTAAAAAAAAACATGGCTCGTTGAAAAAGGATGGTTCGTGGAAAAAAAAGAGAGGAGGGAGGAAGAGAGATCGTTGAAACACTGGCTCGTTGAAAGGAGGCTGGTTCGTTGAAAAGAGGGGATATTGGGGGAACGCCTGGTTCGTTGGAAAAAAAGGAGAGATCATTTTTTGAAAAGGAAAAAAACAGAGAGTTGAAAAAAAGAGAGAAACTCAAAAACCAGAAAAAAGAGATCACTCTTCTACGCCTCCTTGACTGCCATCCTCTCAGATTAAACGCCCAGTTTTCTGCAATCAACATCACTCCTTCATCCTCTTTCCCTCTTGTCTCACTCCAGCTCTTTTTTTTTCTCAGCAAGAAAAAACACAAAAACAGCCCCAACTTCAGCCCTTTTTTCTGCGTGTTCAGCAAGCAAAAAACATAACAGACACCAATCCTGTTCCAATCCCCTATTTCTGACGCCTACCCTCCTTATTTCCAGTCATCAAAAATCTCAAACCCAGAAAATACACCACTCCACTCTTCAAATACCAAGAAATCCCCCTCACAAACCTCGCCGTCAGATCTTGTTGGTTCTAAGCAAGTGATTATCAGCGCCGATAGGAGTTCAAACAGAAGATTGGTGTTGCAAGCTTCAAAGTCAGTTCAACCCTTATCTTTTCATTACTTTTTCAGCTTATTTGTATTAATGTTTGA
>CM042084.1:41284816-41401422 GCA_023512835.1 Taxillus chinensis
TGTAATGACCTACATTTTTGGGATGTGAGGAGTTAGTCACAGTTTTGCCGTTTTGGGTGGAAATTGTGGGGTTTTAGGGAGTTTTCTTTCCACACACTTTGGCTTAATCATCTTGTATGTTGATAAGCAAGCAAGAGGCAAAGTTTGAGCCCAATTGGGAGTGCACGTGAGAATGCTTTTCATGTGCAAGGAGATTTTTGCATGGGAGCCTTCCTGATGTTGTTCCAAGGCTTGTGGTGAAATTCTAGAGCATTTGGAGGTGCCCGTGAGAATGCACGTGAGAATGCTTTCTCACTTGCAGCCTCCATTACCTTTGTTTAGTTGTTCTGATCCTCTTTTGCTAAAGGACCATGGTAAAATTATGAGTACTTTGTTCTGTGTGGTTGCAAAAAGGTTATAGTCTGTTATCAAAATTACGTCGTTTTGATGCTGGGAGTCATTTAATCAAAACTACGTTGTTTTGGGGTTTGAGTTGTCTATATAAGGAGGTGAAGACTCCTTGTTTTAGGTTTAAGGTTCTCTTCAATGCTGCGCCGCCGAGAGAGAGAGAGAGAGAGAGAGAGAGAGAGAGAGAGAGAGAGAGAGAGAGAGAGAGAGAGCTAGAGAGAGGGAAGGAAGGGGAGCTGCTGGTTGCTGCCGGAGCATCTTGCGTGGGGAGGACGGCGTCTAGCGCGGGAGCAAGGAGGATTTGCTTTAAGGTAGGAGTTCTGTTCTTCCTAAATCCTCCTCTGTTCTAAGGTAGATTATGGATTCTACCTGTTTATATATATATATATGTAATCCATATAGGTGTGATCTCCTATATGGAGGTTGGCCTTCAATGGCGGTTTTTGATATTTTCTGGTGTTGGATGGTGAGTGCATATTAAGTGTTCGATAAAATGCCTGTGTGAATATGTCTGTGTGAATATGCCTAGTATGTGTTTGATAATATGCCTGTGTGGATGGGTTTGTGGGTTTGTGAATGTATGCATGTTAAGCGTTTGGTAAAATACCTATGAGACTCTGCATGTCAGGTGTTTGATTTTATGCCTGATTGGCTGTGCAAACTAAGTGTGTATGCCGTGTGATTGTGGAATACAACCTGTTTATATCTTATTGTCACTACACTGCACCTGTACACACCCTCATGTAGACACTAGGAGCATGGGATGGGTTAAGGAGACATGATCCCTACTGAGCTGTGGTTGCTCACCCCTCCTTCTATGTTGTGTTTTCTTTTAGGAACATACAGGCGTTAGGTGGGACCCCAAGGTGGAAGACCTTATTTACTTTACTGTCCTTCATTTATGTTATTTTGTGGGAATTGATGTAACCCCAGTGGGGATGGATGGAAAAGAGGATTTTGTTGTAATATAAAGACTGGTTTGGATTGTGGATTGCTTTAATGAACATCACTTTCTTGAATGTGTTGTGGATGTTTTAAAATGTTATATTCGGGGTTTGTATCCTAACCCCTTTGCCCCCCGGGTGGGGCAAAAGGGGAGTCATGTACCGGTTTCCTCGGGTTGGAAATCCGGGGCGTGACACATATATAGGTTTTCATGAAGTGTGGCAGCTCTTATTTTAACTCGTGCAGCAGGATCTCTAATTATCAGTTCAGAAGGATGGTCCTTTAACTTTCTTCTTGCCTTTGGAAGGTCTTCTCTTTCTTCATGATGAATGCTCAATTGCTCAATGTCAGGTTCTTGGGCTGGTAGAAGTGGCAGAGTCTGAACAGGTTGAATGTTAGAGTCATGATTTTTTGTTGATTTTTTACTTGGTTCAGCAGCAACCGGTTCAGCTCTTTGCTCATCAAGTTCAGGTACATCTTCCATAGTTTCTGTTGTCATGGGCTTATCTGTGTCCTGATCTTCTACAATGACAATGTCCTGCACTTCATGTACATTTGGATCTCCTTTCTACATTCCATGGTTAGTCTCATCAAAAGAAACATGAATAGACTCTTCAACAACTTTGGTTCTTCTATTAAATACACGATAGGCCTTGCTAGTCATGGAGTATCCAACAAGATATCCATCATCTGATTTGGCGTCAAACTTGTTCAAGTAATCCTTGCCATTATTCAGAATGTAGCAAGCACACCCGAAGATCCTTAGGTGACCAATGTTTGGTCTCCTTCCCTTCCATAACTCATAGGGAGTTTTCATGGCTCGTTTGTTAATTAGAGTTCTGTTTTGTACATAACAAGCAGTGGCAACAGCTTCAGCCCGTAAGGATTTTGGGAACTGAGCTCCTGTCAACATGGTTCTAGCTGCTTCAACCAATTAATGTTCGATTCTTTCTTTCAGCTTACTCCATTTTGTTGTGGAGTTCTTGGTGCTGAGAAATTGTACTAGGATACCATGTTCAGTACAAAACTCTAACATCTTAGAAAACTCAAATTCCTTGCCATGATTGCTACGAATGTATTTAATAGAGAGACTTTTAACATTACTAATCCAATTGAAGAGTTCAACCAGATTCTCAAAAGTTTCAGTTTTGTTTTTGAGAAACATGACCCATGTGTATCTGGTATAGTCATCTACTACTGCAAGAAAGTATCGTGCACCAGATAAGGAAGACACATTTATTGGTCCACATAGATCCATGTGCAGAAGTTCAAGTGGTTGTGTGATTGAGGTTTTATCTATACTCTTAAAAGAATGTTTAACCTGCTTACCCAGCTGACAGTCCCTACAAGGGTGTTCTTTCTCATAAACGTGCTTGGGTAAGCCCTCAACTAAATCTAGAGATGCCAGTTTAGACATGGTTTTAAAGTTTAAATGGCCAAATCTCTTATGCCACAACCAACTGATATCAGGTGAAGCTTTGGACAAAAAACAAATTGATTCATCAGATTGAGTATTTCCAAAGACCAACTTGTAGACATTGCCTTGTCTATGTACAGTTAGCTTCACTTGATTGGAGAGGGAATCCATAACTGTGCAGGTGTGTTTAGTGAACAACACTTGATAACCTTTGTCACACAATTGACTTATGCTCAACAAGTTATGTTTAAGACCTTGGACAACAAATACATTCGAATGGACACAGGACCCATTAGTGAGAGTACCCTTACCAACAATCTTACCCTTTTTATTGTCCCCAAAAGTGACGGATGAAGCTGCAACCTCCCTTACTTCACTCAATAGAGAGGCATCATCTCGTCATGTGCACGTAATGAGCAACTGTCTAGATACCACCTGGCTGGAATTGATCTTTTGTTTCAGGTAGCTACTTTCCGCTTCAGCACTGCTCCTCGCACGTAAAGCAACTAAGTCTTGGGGGCCCAATTAAGATTGGGCTTTGGGTGAGTGCAATCTGCAGTTGGTAATTTACGTTTCCAATAAGAAGGGGCAGATTTAACTTTCCATGTAATCTTGGTGATCCTTCATTGGAGTTATTAGCAAGAATAGTCTGTAAATCTTCAACACGTTTTCCTTCCTTATTGTTATCTTTTGCAGCTTTAGTAGGCACAGGTTTGACGGTTTTCTTCACAGGTTTGGTTTTTAAGTCTTTTGAGGGGATATCCTGTGTGTGCCTGGTATGTTTCTTTCTATCAGAGTTGCTGTGGCATTGCAAATTGTTAGTGAAATTAAGCTGTTTAAGATTTACCCTGATTTCTGTTGCAATCTCTTTCCTAAGGTACTCAGGGTAGAATATGCACTGATAGGAGAGGTGTCCAACTTCACAGCAGATGGGGCATGTGACAGATTTAGGTTGAACACTCTGTCTCAAGGGTTTTGCTGGAGTGTTAAGAGGTTTCCTAGGTTTTCTCACATATCCTAGACCATTCTTAACTCTTCCATCAGAGACAAACTTAGGCGGGAAGGCAGCAGCCTTGCTGGATGAACCAGTCTCAAATGTTGTAGTGTGTCTACTTGGTTTTCTCTCTGAGATAACTACACCCTTACCCTTGCATTGGGATGTAGAGGACAAGTTGACTAAGGGTTCAGCTTTCAGTTCTTTCTTAGAAACTACTGCATCACTATCCTAAGATGCAACAGTACCCAGGTCTTTGAGTTCGGGTGTTACTGGTTTGGGTAAACTAGCAACAGCCATTGATACCTCCTTTCCACAATCAACGAGCACACTGCTGGCAGGAACAAAGCCAGCAAGACACTTGGTCTGTACAGGGTAGATCTGGGCCTTGGCTATTTGGTCTTCAGAGAAACCTAGACCTAAGGCTAGACCTTTAACATCTGGAGTAGTCCTAAAGTGGGCGGCAATCTCAGCAAAGTCTTGCCACTTTTGACTGATTAGTCTTTTGTTTTCCAGTTCTGCTTTGGTTTCAGCTAGTTCCTTTTCAAGCCTATCGATGTCTTTATTTGCCATTTTTAGTTAACCAGCTTTGTCCAAAAGATCATCGTGTGTGCTTCTCATCTCACTCACTTTAGCTTTTAATCTTCTCTCTGTTCTTTCATAATCATCTATAGAGTCTCTATATTCACATGAAAGCCGTTCTAGTTTAGAATAGTATCTTTCTTTGTCAGCTTTCATAGGAAGAAATTGTTCCTCCATTTCTTTAAGAGCTCTATAGGTATCTTCATATTCAATATAAAGTTGTTCATAAGTTCTTACCTTGGGGGAGGTGAATGGTCAGCCATGAAACAGATGAGACCTTTTTCCTTCTTCTCATCATCTGATGATTCTTCTTCCTCCTCAGTTTCACTGTTAAACTTGTTAGTGACAAGAGCCTTCTTCCTCTTGTCATCCTTTCTGCTTGAGGAGCCTTTGGTCTTCTTCTTCTGCTCAGCTGCCTCCTTTTTCTCCCTCTTCAGCTTATAACAGTTAGCAGCGAAATGGCCGGGCTTGTTGCAATGATAGCATTGCAACTTGTCCTTATCTTTCCTTGCTTATAACAGTCAGCAGGAAGGCTGCCTTGCTTTCCTTCTGTAGTTCCCCCTTCTCTTCAGCAGTTTCTTGATCAGAACTGCCACTTCTTCATCTGAGGCACTATCTGAGCCAAGTGTATCAGCTTCATCTTCCTCATCTTCTGAAGATGGTTCCTGTGGTTCGGTAGCAGTCTTAAAAGCAATAGACTTCTCCTTTTTCTTGGAAGGATTCTCAAAGGCCTCAAGCTCTTCGTTTTGCATCTCAAACGTCTTAAGGTCCCCATATAGTGCTTCCAAGGCACAAGTCTTCCATTCCTTCAGCTGACGGATGGCTGATGTCTTTATCAGTAGTCTCAAAGGTAAAGATCTCAAAAATTTATCATTTTTGTCCTTTTGAGAGATCTCAACGTTATACGTCTTCATCCGTTGAATCAGACTAGTGAACCGTTTGTAGATACTGTCTAATGACTCCTTCGGTTCACATCTGAAGGCTTCATACTCTTGTTTGAGCATGGAGATCTTGTTGTCCTGTATTTGCTCATCTCCTTCGTATATGAGACAAAGCTTGTCCCATACCTCTTTAGCAGTCTCAAGATCTTGCACATTTATGAACATGTCATCATCGAGTGCAGAGAAAAGTATGGCTTTTGCCTTGAAGCCGAGCTTTACTTTTCTCTGCTCCACCTTAGACCAACTATCTAGATCTTTCGTCATTAGTCGACCTCTTTGCATACTCTTTGGTGTGAAAGGTCCATTCTTTATTGTTTCCCAGAGATAAGTGTCGAGCATGTCTAGGTGAGCTCTCATCCTTGCTTTCCATTTTGAAAAGCGTACGGGTGTGCACATAGGCACTTGGGAGGATGAGCCGGGTAAAACGTCATAGAAGTCTTCTTGTTCTTTCTTGTTGCTGCTGGTACTCGGTTCTTCCTGCTCCTGGTCTCCTATCGCTCCTTCCTCTGGGACACGACTTGCTTCAACTTCCTCAACAGGAACTGGAGCTTGCTCGGGAGCTGGTGCTGCACTGCTGGAATCCATTTCAGCTAGTAGGGATCTCTACAGAGTAGTAGAACTTGCTCTGATACCAATTGTAGGTCCCAAAGTGAGTCTAGAGGGGGGGTGAATAGACTTTCTTCGTTTGCGGAAGCTAGACTGTTAGCTGGTTTTGGATTACTCTACAGATGATTATGATGGATGTATTTATGTAGAAAACGACAACAGTATTATGAGTGATAACGTGAGTGATGATGAATTATTGGACAAAACTGAGATAAAGATAAATGCTCTTTTCTCAACAGATCTCAGTTATGAAAGTGGTGGTTAATGATAGATCGATGTGTGGAAAAACAACACAGAGATTTGACTTAATGAAAGTGCTGGATCTTTGATGAACAAGAGGTTCTTAATGATCAGAGAGATTACTCTTGTTCTTGGTTCAACATGGCGCACAACACTCCTTTAGTATTTCTCACAGCGTCTCTCTCTTTCGTTATTGGAACTCTCTTCAATAGGTTCTGTAAAGGATTGTTTATATCAAGTGTGTCAGAGCCATTTTCTTGTGTACTTTGTGTGTTTCCTTCTTTTGAGAGAGAGATTAAACTCACAATTTTGTAGTTAAGTGCGTGAGAGATATATCTTTAAGATTAAAGTGCTCGTGCGCCATGATGTCCATCTCGACAGATCGACTTCCCGCCACCGAAAATGCGGAATGTCGGGGATGGGTTGATCTGCTCCGATTTGCAGTATCGATGCCTATACCGCATTTTTGGCATGCGGTCGATCTTGGCCGCTCATTTGTAGATGGTAGTTGGCAGCAATTAATGCATCATTAAATGCGCTCAATCGCCGGACGGCGCAGGCTTACCGTACAAACCCTAGCCGACAATATCGCTAAGTGGCTGTGATTAGGGTTGTAAGTTTGCCTCTGAGGTGGATGCCTCGTAGGTTAGGAGACTCGAAGTTTCAGCTAGCACCTGTAGAGAGTTGCGAAGTCTTGCTTCAGGCTTTATGGTGTTTCTGCGAGTCTACGACTCACATCTTCGAGTCTTCGAGGCTGGAGTTTTCGAGGCTGGAGGTTAAGTTGGATTAGCATTTTAGTGTCACTCAGTTAACTAAAGTCTACGACTACGACTCTACGAGTCTGTGACTCTTCGATAGCGCTTAGAGTGACTTCTTCGAGTACAGCTAATCTACCTGTTATTGGAGCTCCAAGTCGACGACTCTAGCTCTACGGGTCTACGACCTTCGGGTCTCTCAGTTTACTATATTTGACTCGGTGGTCTGAAAATCTTTGACTCTACGAGTCTTCAACTTCGCTTTTCTTCCTTGGTCTTTCACAGAGGTGCATAAACTGAGTTCCTTTATAGCTACGACCCTTTAGCTCCAACTCTCCGCCATCGATCTCCGAGTCTGGAAGTATGGCAATTTCTCTATAATGACTGTGTCCCTTGAGTCTACGAGTCTACGAGTCTACGACTCTTGAGTTATAGTTTCATTTGTTTGCCAGTCTTTACAGCGTCGACTCTTCGACCTTCAACCTACGAGTCTACGAGTCCAGCTTTCCTTAACGGTGTTCGAAGGTTTCAACCCTACGACTCTACGAGTCTTCGAGTTAAGTGGCAATTGAAATTAGTTGAAGTGTTTGTGGGGACTCTACGAGTCTACGAGTCATTTAGCATTGGTTACTGTTTTTAACACTGCTTCGACTCTACGAGTCTCCAAACTTCGTTGACGCTTACAGTAACACTGTCTTTTCCGTACCATGACTCTACGACCTTCGACCCTGGATCTACGAGTCGTAATGTTCTGTCACTATTTCGCCTTGAGTCTTCAGACTCTACGAGTCTATGAGTCTCTTGCCAATACGTCCTTTGACAGTTTCACTTCTACGAACTTCGACTCTCCAACCCTACGGCTGTCGGTTCTTCGAGTCTTCGGGCTTAGACTATTTGTGGCAGCTTCATCAAATCCTATATTTCCAACATCAGGTATGGAAGATGTATGAACTCAAGTGGAATTATCTGACCGTACCCTAGACAAGGTACAGCAAGAGATGACATCTCTCACACGTGTAAACTCCGACGGGTTCAGACATCTGGAGGGACACTGTGAAGACATAAAAGGTGCTTACCAAAGACAATACCAAGGTCTTAGTACAACTTTGGGAGCCATTCTCTCAGAATGTCATCGTCTTTCCAGTGGGGAGATAGCTCTCACTGTCAAAAACTCACACCCACAGCCATCAGACCGGTCTACACCTAAACCTGTAGGTCCTACACAGACAGCAGAGCCTACTCCAAGTTATTCACCACCTCCACTTACAGCCACTTACTCCCGTGGGCAAAAGCGTGCACACAGAATCACTGTGATTACAGATTCTGATGATGATGATGATGTGCCCATTGGAACATGCATGAAGAAGCATCCATCTGCTCCTTGCCAACCATCATCTTCCACTCAGCCTGGTCCCTCAACTACCCATCCACGTACAGTTGAGTATACCATGCCTGCTTCCCCCACTAAACCAGCCGCTACTACCACCGACCAACCGATTGTGTCACCGCGCACTGTGACTACAGGAGCGAGCTCAGCTGAACTTGCAGCTTTCAATAGCTATGTTGTAGGAGATACCACCGCGCGGACTTGTGGCTACGAAGCATTCTTCACCGGCCCTGACCTGTGTCGATTACTACATGACAATGAAGAAATGGATAATCTTGAGATGACACAGTTCATCTTTGCACAAAAGTCATACCTGGAGAAGCTGCCTCTCCATATCCGGCGAGATACACGGGTGGAACTCTATTTGCCGATCATGCAGACACAGCTCATCGATGATGCATCAATGATCAAGTTCATACAGGGTCGCAAATATGAGAACTCCTTCTGTCCATGGAATGAGGTAGACCATGTGCTCATCCCCTATTTGTCAACCTCCCCGCACTGGTTTCTTCTCGATATTGACTTCAAGAACCAGAGGATTATCATCTTTGACTCCAAGCCTACTACTCTACTAATCCATCGGCGCGAACAACTCCGTGAATTCAATCGCACCCTCACCCGTGTCATGCAGGGATATTCGCATGGGTGTGGTGGATATCATTTCCAAACTGATGGAAATTACTCGAGTCAAGCAAGGCGTTCCTGCTCAGGATGATGCTCACAGTTGTAGGTTCTATGTTTGCCACTATATTCGCATCCTGACCACCACCGGGTTCACTGCCCTTATGCCTGAATTTGATCGTGTGAGCAGTCGCGCTGCCTCATTGCATCTGACTACTGCTCAACTTCTGCGTGAGCAAACAGCTGTTTTTATGTTTACACAAAGTGTAAAATATTCTGACTTTAAACCATAACTGTCATGTACTCTATTTCATTGTACACTGCTCTTCCTCTTTCTGTGTTTTCTGTGTACTTACTTTATCTCAGTTACCTTTTGTGTATATCTTTGCTCTGCTGCCTGCTGGTCTATGTTTTATTGCCTTGCTCCCGTGTGATTTGTGTTCTGGTGCTTGTTCCTCACCCCAGAAAGAGGGAGTATATCTCAGGGGGAGCAAGGTCGTAGGGGGAGTTATCTTCGACAGCGAGGCAGCTAACGCAGCTTCATGCCTACGGGGGAGAGGAGTGTGCATTTTCGTCATTCTGATCTCCTCCAATTGTTTCATATGCAAAGATATCTTCTGTTAATCTAAAATTGCCCATCAAACTCGTAGTCTCAGACTTCATGTTTTTCACCCTTTGTCAGCTTACATTAAATAGGAGGAGATTGTTGGAAATATAGGATTTGATGAAGCTACCAAAATACAGTCTAAGTCTGGAGACTCGAAGATCCAAAGGTCGTAGGGTTGGAGAGTCATAATTCTTAGAAGTAAAACTGTCACGGGACATATTGGCGAGAGGCTCGTAGACTCGTAGGGTCTAGAGACTCGAAGTATATTTGTGACAGAACACATTGCGACTCGTAGATCCCGGGTCCAAGGTCGTAGAGTCATAGTACGAAAAAAGGAGCATTACTATAAGCAATGATTCAATTCGGAGACTCGTAGAGTCGAAGAATAAAAGAACAGTAACCAAACTTAAATAATTCGAAGACTCAAAACCTATAGAACTGTAGAGTTCCTAGAGCACTCATGTCACTTAACAGAATTTAATGTACCGCTAGACTCGTAGACTCAAGGGTCGTAGAGTCGCAGCCTTAAAACCCTGTTAAGAAAACAGGACTTACAGACTCGTAGACTCAAGGGTCGTAGAGTCACAACCTTAAAACCCTATTAAGAAAATGGGACTCACACACTTGCTGACTCGTAAGTCGAGGGTCGAAGAGTCGAAGCCAACAAGACTGACTAACTTAAATGAATCTGTAACTCGAAAGTCATAGAGTCTTAGACTCAAGGCTCGTAGAGTCGTAGATTCAAGGGATACAAGTATGTTAATGAACTTATCAGATATATCACAGACTCGAAGATTTTGAAGGCAGAGAGTTGCAGCTGAAGGGTCGTAGCCGTACAGTCGAAGACTCATAGAACGATCTCAGTACATAAACAACTGTGAAAGGCTAATGAAGATATGTAAAGTCTAAGACTCGTAGAGTCGAAAATTTTTAAGGTCGAAGACTCGCAGAGTCGAAGAGCCTCTTAGTCAAGTAAAATAAGCTGAGAAACCCGAGGGTCGTAGACTCACAGCTGTAACAACGGGTAGATTAGGGGCACTTCGAAGAAGTCACTCTAAGAGCCATTAGGATAGTCGCAGACTCGTAGAGCCGTAGACTCACAGAGTCGCAGACTTACAGTTAATAGAGTAACACAACAGATCTAATCTAACTCAAACTCTAGCCTCAAAGACTCAAAGATATATGAGTCGTAGACTCGCAGATACCAACATTGTAAAGCCTGAAATAAACTTCCGCAACCTCAACAGGCTCTAACTGAAACCTTCGAGTCATCAAACCTACGAGGCACCCACCTTCAAAGCATACTTATAACCCTAAGCATAGTCACTTAGCGATATCTTCAACTAGGGTTTGTACAGTAAAACCTGTGCCGCCCCGAGGAGCTGGAGTGCAATTAATGCCGTAATTAATTACTCTCAACCACTCTCCACGGATGAACGGCCAGGATCGACTGAGCAAGTATGGACATGCAACTGCGCAGCATGGGCAACAGATCTGCAAATCAGAGTAGATCAACCCATCCCCTGACATCCCGCATATCCAGTGGCGGGAAGTCAATCTGTCAGATGGACAACTAGGCACACAACAATCTAAACTTAAAATATATATCTCTCTCATGCTTAACAACAAAAATATGAGCTAGCCTCTTTCTCTGAAAGCATGGAATACACAGAACACTAGAAAAAGGAATCTGACACACAGTAAGGAAAGAATCTTTTATAAAATTCAAGCAAGAGTTCCAACGTAAAAGAGAGAGACTCTGAGAGAAAACAAACCTGGGAAGTGTTGTGCTCCGTGTTGAACTAAGATCAAGATCAAAACTTTCGATCCAATATACTTTCTTGTTAATCCAAGATCCAAAGACGATCATCAAGTCTCTTCTCCGTGTTGTTTCCCACAATCAAAACTATCTCCGAGCATTCCTATTGTATCTAAGATCCGTTCAAAGAAAGAACATTTACTCCCATCTCAGCATTTGTCCGATAGTTCATTACGCCTCTCATCACTCACATTACTACCGTCGTCTTCTCCATCAATTCTTTCACATAGTTATCCATAGTCAAATCCAAAACTAGCCAACAGTCTAGCTTCCGTAGGCGAAGAAAGTCTATTCACCCCCCCCCCCTCTAGACTTACTTTGGGACCTATAGATTCATTCCAAGGGTAAATGTTCTTGAAAGCAATCAAGACCTGGAGAAAATGACATTGCAGGAGCCGCAGCAGTAGTCTAACCGCATTTGGAGCAAAGTTGCACTCGTATGAAGAGCCATCAACATTAACATCCACGCTAACAACAAAGCATACAAAGGAAATAGCCTTCAAGGCTATGAAAAAATTAAAAATTAAAAAGGAAGCTAAGTCCTCAAAAGATCAAGAGGACAAGTGACAATGAAGATGTCAAGATGAGGTGGTAGCCTTGCTTCACCCGAAAATTCAAAAGAAGTGGAACAGTAAATAGGGCTGGAGGAAAAGGGAAAGGAGGACTTTACCTTATATGCTTTAAATGTGGAAAGTGAAGGCACTTTGCATCTCAAGTGCAAAGTGAAAGCCGATGACTCTAATGATGATGCCTCGGATGTGGAGGATACTAAATGGAAAGCATCATCCAAAAGAAGCACTTCCACAAGGAGACCAAGAGCTCCACGAGAAAAAGAAGGGCTCATACAAGAACTACATGAGCCAAATTACTAAATCGATGATGAGCATGAATGCTCATCGATTATGCCTTTGTCGCCAAAATTGAGGTAGACAATGGCAACATTGCCTCGAAAAGGAAGAGGTAATAGAAGAAGAAGAAGTTGATCCGGAAGAAAAGCTCAAGCTTGCAACAGAAGAGATCCGCAAAAGAGGCATCAAGATCAAGCAACTCAAAGGGGAGCTCAAGCAAGCAAAGGGAGACCTTGGAGAAGTCAAATGAGAGAAGGACAAGGTGTTTGAGGAGTCAAAGCAAATCTATGAGGAAATTGTCAGCCTCAAGTTCAAGCTAGAGGAACAAATCAAGATATGTGATGACATCACCTGAGAACTCACCACCAAAGGCACCACAATCTAACGACTTAAAGAACAACTAGTGGGACTTAAACAAAAGATCTCAAAACACAAAGCCATTCAAGCCTCAACCTCTGAATGCTCTCATATCACATCTCTCCCAACACCACAAGCGGCTCAAAAGAACTGAAAACACTGCAGGCGGATAGGTACGAGATCACAACACCACATGTGGCGAGGAAGGCTATCATTCTAGATAGTGAATGTGACAAGCACAAGAAAGCCACCTTGTGACCTAGAGCAACAAGAAAGAGAGTATCTCCAAGTTTGGTGTAAATGATAAGAAGACGGAGAGATATCCGAAGGAGTCCAAGACTAGTGGAGTGAACAAATGTGTTCGAGAGATTTGAGCATTCCATGAATGTGAAGAAATCTATTGCAAGTGTCATTTCCACAAGTGTGTGGGTGCCCCTTAGTAAAGAAGGAAGTAAACCTGTGAAGCCAACTATCAAGGCTAAGCCGGTGATGAAGAAGATTCTAGATGTTTAGAAGTTCAAGAAAAACTAGGTTTCAGGGTCACCGCTACTATCAGGCAAAGATGGGGTCATGTGGCTAGATTCTGTTCGTGGAGGTATCTAGTACAAGCTTCATTGAAGACATCTAGAAAGAACTTGTACATCACTGAAAGAAAGATACCAGCCGAAGTTTCGCACTTATTATCGAAACAAGGACATGATGAGACTTCATGTCGGTAGAAACAAAAGCCCATTTCCACGAATAATAAGTTTGCCGCACTTACAGACTTAGAAGTTTGTAACAAGTGTGGTAGTGAACGTCACGGGGTACAACAAGTGTACTTATTCCTGAGCGAGAATAAGAAGAAGAGCACTATGAAGGTTCAAGAAAAAACAAAGGAAACAACACTTCAAAAGACCAGGAAGTCTAAGCCTCAGGAGGAGTGCTTCGAGTTTAAAGTAAAACAAGAAGAGCACTTCAAGTTTAAAATAAAATAAGTCTACCTGGCTAAGGGAAAGGAAGTGGCTCATATTGCTAAGATTGCTTTGAAAGTCGATATCAAGGACATGTAGTGGATCCTTGATAGTGGTTGTTCAGGTCACATGACTGGTAACCTAAATAAGCTAGTAGATGTGAACAAGGACAAATCATTAGAGTAAGATTTGACAATGATATCTTCTTAAAGATTAAGGGGCTAAGATCTGGCTAAATGGGGAAAGAATAAACTGAAGGATGTCTTGCATGTTGAAGGATTGAAATACAATTTGGCATCCGTCAGTCAATTTTGTGATGTAGGTCATGAAATGACCTTTACAAAAACTGATTGCAAAGTAAAATGAGAGAATGGCAACACGTAGCAGCCGGAAGAAGGACAGATGGGGACTTGTATGTGATTGATGAGAACAAGTCCCAAAGCTATCATATAACTAAGGTTGAAGAAAATGAACTCTGGCATAGAAGACTGGACATCTCAATCAAAAGAACATGAGGAGGCTTGTGAACTGCAAGGCCATCAGAGACATCTCATATATCAAAAGAGATAGAGAGCATGTATGCTCAGCATGCTTACATGGAAAACAGACCAGATTTCATTATAAGATAAAAGAGTACTATTTAGAAGCAACTCTCTATATTGTGCATACTGATTTGTGTGGACCCATGAGGAACAAGGGACTGAATGGTGAAAGATACGTCATTCTATTTGTAGATTATTTCACCAGAAGAACTTGTATCATGTACTTAAAGCACAAGACAGAAGCTTTGAAATGCTTCAAGAAGTATAGAAGGATTGCTGAAAATGACAGTGGCCGAAGAATCAAAGTACTAAAATCTAATCAGGGTACAAAATTTACAAATGAAACCTTCGAGAAATATTTGAACAAGCATGGGATTCAGCATCAACTATCAGTTGCAAGAACTCCACAACAAAATGGGGTTATTGAAAGGAAGAATAGGGCTATCATTGAAATGAGTAGAACTTATCATTGGAACCTAATCTTCATACAAGATTTCAAGACAAAGGGAACTAGAACAGCTTTGTACACCTTATGAATTATGGTGTGGATGGAAGTCAACAGCCAAATACTTTAAAATCTTTGGAATGCCTTGCTTTGTGAAAATAAAGGAGCAAGGAAGAGAAAAGTTTCATGTTAGATTTGAGGAAGGAACGTTTATTGGGTATTCATATCAGACAAAAGGGCTACAAAGTATTTCTTCCAAGACTTGGAAAGGTCATAACTTCTAGTGAAGTTAAAGTCGATGAGAACTGGAAAAAGGATGTGAATGAATGTGAGGACCCAAAATTGGAAGAAGAGGAACCTCAAAAAGATTATGAGTCTGAGCATGAAAAGGATAAGAAGAATGACGACACAGACTTAGAGAAGTCTGATGAAGATGAGAAGGAAGAGTCCTATCCTGGAGAAAAGTCGAATTAAAGAACTAGGAGGACATGGTCCAGGGCAAAAACAAGGATCAAATCCTTGGTGATCCCAAAGCAGCTATAACCACCAGAAGAAAATTTGCAAGAGCTACTACATTACTCTCTCAAATGGAATCAAAGTCTATTGGAGAAGTAGTAAAGGATAAAGCCTAGATTACTGCAATGAATGAGGAGCTGTATCAAATTGAGAAGAACAAAACATGGGAGCTGGTTCCTAGACCAAAGAACAAAAATGTCATCAGAGCAAAGTGGGAATTCAAGAATAAACTGAATGAGGATGGCAAGGTTGTCAAGAACCAAGGCTAGATTGGTATGCAAAGGGTATTCACAAATTGAGGGCATTGATGTTGATAAAACATTGCACTAATGGCAAGGTTAGAAACAATCAGGGATATTTCTTACATTAGCAAAGACATAAAAAGTTCAAAGTCTATCAAATGGATATGAAGTCTGCATTCCTGAATGAACGACTAAAAGAAGAAGTGTATATTAAGCAACCAGATAGAGTACAGATTGCAAATGACTTAAACACATGTATGCAGATTAAGAAAGCCTTGTATGGCCTAAAGCAAGCTCCTAGAGCATGATATCTTGATTGGATGGATATTTAAAGAGAATAAATTTCAACAGAGGAATAGTGGATCATAACTTGTATATTCCGAATTCGACAGAGGTCAACTATCAACCATAGTCTATGTAGATGACATTATCTTCAAGGGGGAAGTCACTCAAGTTTATGTGAAGAGTTTTCCAAAAGAATGAGCAATGAATTTGAAATGTCTCTTATAGGGAATTGACCTACTTCTTAAGACTGCAGATCGGGCGGACTCATCAAGGCATTTTTATATCACAAAGACAAATATGCCAAAGAATTACTGAAAAAGTATGGTATGGCGGGTAAGAAGCTCGTTGGAACACCAATGGCTACAAACTACAAATTACACAAAGATCATGAAAGCACAAGTATAAATCAGAAAGAATATCGAGGCACGATTGGAAGCCTCGTGTACATTACGCCCTCCAAACCCGATATGATGCAAGTTGTGTGTCAATCAAGTAGATACCAAGTTGACCCCAAGGAGTCTCACTTGCTAAGGTCAAACGAATCCTTAGATGCCTAAATGATACACTTGAAATGAGGTTGTAATATTGTAATATCCTCTAAGGATTCCATTGAATTACGGGAATACACCGATGCGGTAGGGTAGAAACATTGATGATAGACATTCTACTAGTGGTTGTAGTTTTTATCTAGGCTCTAAATGTGTTGCATGGTTAAGCCCTAAATATGTGGCTACACATGCCGCATGTATTCGATTAGTTAGTATGGATGCACACTCAACTGTCGACTTGGGAGTCAATGTGGAGTTACATGTGAATATATGGTGTGACAACCAAAGTGTTATGCACATAGCAGGAATCTAGTTCAACATTCTAAGACCATGCATATTGACTATTGATACCACTATATAAAAGAGCAAGTGGAAGAGGGAAATATGCAATCGGTGTATGTTTCCAACTCGGGAGCAAACTATCGATATTCTCACCAAACTTCTATCCATTGAGTTGTTTGATCGACTCGGATGCGATTATCCTGTGCGCTTTCCTCCTCACGCTTAAGGTATTAGTAGGGTTCCCCCCTCTTTCTTTGCAATTGGTTGGCAAAGGGGTAGAAGAATACTATGTCCAAGGGGAGTACAGTGGTAGGAGTTCAAGGGAAGACGCGTAGAATACATTTTATTGCCGTTCTCAGTTCACATATGTTGCCAACAATTCCAAAGGGGGAGATTATTGTTTCGACAGTCTTTATGGGTTTCTATTGTTGTCAAAAGTATGCGGAAGCGGGTAGCTGCAGGGTCGAAGATCCGTACTTGGTTGGATAACTTCGTAGAGTGATCTCTTAGAGTGAGCTCATAGTGAGAGTTTACCTATGTAAGCCATAATCTTTCGCAGTCAAAAATCCGCAAACTCGAAGATGTATATAGTCGAAGACTCAAAGACTCACAAGGTTGAAGAGTCGTTGACTCGAAGATTTGTAAAGTCGAAAATCCTTAGGCTCGAAGCACTAGACTCAAGGTCCACAAGGTCGCAGATTCGAAGATCCACAGGGTTCGAAGATTCGAAGACCCAAAGTGCGATTAGGTGAAGAGAAGTGTCTCAAAGACTCAAAGACTTGTAGACTCGAAGATCCATTGGGCGTAGAGTGGCGTTGTCATAGAGTCCAAGCTCGAAGGGTCAAAGATTGGGAGATCCATTGATGTGAACAAATGATTAGCTAAGTTAGAATGTGGTTGTCGCTGGCTTGAAACTAGAGATCTGGAGACTTGAAGACTCGTAGAGTTAGAAGTCAGTAGGTCGCAGGTTCTAACCTAGAGTTGAAGACTCGGAGCCCTAACTCAAAGATCAGAATGTCTCTGGCTCTAAGCTGGAGTTAATCTAACTTGAAGGTCCAAAGGTTCTGACTCGAAGATTCGAAGGTGCAGACTCGAAGATCATAGCGTGCTTACCAAGTGAAACATCTGTGAGACTACGAAGCAGTAATCTTTGAGGCTATGGCTAATTGAAGAATCAAAATGCAGTTAAGGTCGCCGTTTAAGTAAGTTATTCGGGCAATGTATCTAAGCACGCTAAGTATCAGAATAAACACGTGGACGTTATCTAAGGTCAAGTAATATGTTTCAACGATGAAGACCGAAGGTGGAACATGTCTAACCCTAACAAGAGGTTCTCATGCAACGGCTGGCCCTATAAAAGAAAAGAAGATGACATATTTCAGATGTGCGTCAGAATTTTTTTAGAATACATGAAAAGTATCTAGAGAGATACAAGAGACGCAGAGTAGTTCGTATTACAAAACGGAGAGAAGAAAATTGAGAGCAAGATAATAGTGAGTTTACCTAGCCTCATTCCTCATACATTCAACGAACAGATTGTGAGCTTGGCAAAAGAGTGGTTGAAGGTCAAGCAATGCAAACAATTGAATACACAGTGTCATCACCCATTTTTGACCGGGCTCGTACTGGCTTTTGTAAAAGGACTTCATGCTAGTTCATTCAATCGATCCTAGAGTCATTCCTGCATAAGGCTCGCACAAACTATTAAAGAAAAGAAAAACACAAAGTCGCCACCAAACAAATTAGAGGTGTGATTGGGCACCAAAAAAAAAAAAAGTCTACAGTTCAGAAATTTAAGGTTCGAAAGTCAGTTACGTGTGGAAAAGAAAAAAGAATTCTTGCACTCCCACAACGCCCATTATTGATACCTAGTATTGATTTATGAATATTTACTTGCTTTATCATTTATTCAAAAAAAAATTATAATTTTTTATTTTAAGAAAAAGAAAAATTTTAGGATCTAAGCTTAAAACAACAAAAAAAATTAAAAAATTATTCATTACATTTTTAAAATATTCATAAAAAACTTATTTTCTATCTTTTCCTTCTCCTTCCTCTTTCCGCCCACTCTTATATTATATTATTATTTTAATGAATACAATAACTAATCCAACTATAAATAAAACTATTTTAAAATTATAAAAAGTTATAATTTTTATTAAATTTTAAATTTCAATGACTAATTCAATAGCAGCTGCATTTCACCGTAGCACTATGGCTGCACAAACTCCAAAATCCAGAATTAGCCATCTTTTTGCACAGCTCAAATGTTGAGCTGCGCTAGTTTCATTCTTCTTTAACTATATATATATACACTAATCCACATACAGAGAGAGAGTCTTCCACTGATATCCATATTAGAAAAAAGCTCTAAGCGAAGAAATAACAGAACTTAGAGAATGAAGTATTAAAACGCCTTCACCATGCTGCGTGCATGTATTCAAATGCCAGTTGGCCGCGGTAAGCGCTTGCTGACCTCAATAGCGTACAGTTAAAATAGTTTTCGTATATTACACACTTGTATGTCAAATAGAAGCATGGACGATACCTAGCGTATAAAGAATTTACAAATTTGAGGAAAAGACAACCCAACGACAAAGCATCTTCCATCGTAGGCAAACCAGTTAATATAGGTTGATGACAGGCACGCCAAAGCAGCAATATTGATGCCCCCGGGCTTCCTATCTGGCAGTAACATTATTTTGAAACAACAATTCCAGGTCTTCCAATCTGTACAAATGTCACAAACAATTAGGACAGCGCCTAATCAACAATAGCAACACAAATACACTTGCCATTTGTTTAATTTAACAGAAACATACCCATCATTTGATAAATTAAACAACTACCATTACCTAATATCACTCAAGTCAGGGTAGACTCCTATTGCTTCTCCAAAATCCTGTAATCAGCATACGAAAAGTTTCAGCTAGCCATCTCATAGCGCCACTCCCTTGCCAATTATCATCAACAGATTTTATTTTTTATGTTTAAAAGTTGCTCCCATACTTCAGTAATTCCTTTTAAGACAACTGAGATCATTATTGAGTACAAAGGACAAGGAGTGAGGTTACCTGATCAGCCGTCGATGATGTATAAGTTACTACACAGGGTATCCTGGCTCTTGTTGCGGCCTAAAAAGAAACAGTTCATTTTAATCAGATATTGTATCTGCGACATCAATGTTGAAAGATTTTTGCTAAACCAAGCTTGAACACAGAGAACCGCCTAATTATGGAACAGTCTACCTGTAGCCCGATGACGCTGTCCTCCACAACTAAACAATCTCTCTCCGACACCTGTAGTTTCTGCATCCCATACAAAATTAACATATCATGTATTCTAAATAGATAAACTAGTGTCATCAATGCAAAAAATATAATATTAATTATTAGTTGTATATATGCCTTGACAGCTGCTAAATAAATTGATGGATCAGGCTTCTTTTCCAGCACATCATCTCCTGCAAAACACATTGAACATGAAAACGAAGAGAAAATATCATACAGCTGACTTTGGGTTTAGTCTCTCACATATTATGCGATGGTATTATATATTGGAAAAAAAAACATTCTATGAAAACATCAACATTGTAATTGTGTGATAAGAAAAATATACGAGTTTAAATGAACAATTCCATGAATGATATTTTGTAGGGGAAAAGACTATTCATGTTAGATAAACATGATAGTTATGCAATGGTTATCTAAGAAGTTGCATAATATGAGGTGTATTGAGACAGAAAAACAATAATTGCACATAACCTATATTTTCAAGAGAACTATAACCTTGATCCATGCCAATTTCTACCTAACAAAAAGAAAGAAAACAGCTGTTCATTTTTTCGATCATAACGAAACAGTTGTTCATAAGATGGGAAGTAAGCCACCAAAACCTTGTGAACAGCTTAGGGTAAACTGTAGTTAGGCCTCTAAATAAATCGATACACTCAATTATGCTTGATCCGAGCTTGAGATACCGTATAAGATCACTCGTTACTCTATAAACTTAGCTTGAACCACTCATTTGCATAAGCTATATTATTAATCATAAACTTAATGGATATATAATTAACTAATACTACTATATATAATGTTAGTTATAATAATTTATAAGTATGGTTATGATATTAAATGCAAAGTAATTATAAATTATTACATATATGACATATGTAATATAACTATATTTATGAACTATAGTTTATATATTTATATTACTTTATTATTTTTCTCTTACTAATATATTAATAATTATACTATATAAATTATAAAATGAATAAGTAAAAAATATAAATTATTTTTTAAATTTATAGTCAAAATAAATTTATTTAAATTATAAGAAAAATTAGACTTTTAAATTACATGAGCAACTCGTGAAGCTCATCTCGAGCTCAATTCGATTATTATACAAGCTAAATTCGAATTCGACTAAATTGTAATTACGTATCTCTTAGCCAGATTTTTATAATACTCACAGGGGTCAAATTTGATCTTTCCAAATACCATTAGCATTCGTAACTAGTAACACAAGTCAGGCAATGGTATTTATGATCACAAAGGGTGTTGGAACAACATACTAGGAACTAAGAAACTAAGATGTTTGGCTTATTAATTGAGAAATGCATACAATTTTCAATATCCGAGTGCAAAATTTCACTACACCAAAGAAAAAAAGCTCGCCAATTTGCCCACTTATAGTTATTTCCCTGTGTTAGCTCTCAGAACCTTTCCCCATGTTATTTTGTTTTAGTATGTTAAAGCAATCTGCTCCTTAGGACACAATCCTTACCACAGGTGATCCTACTCGACAGACTCATCATCTAAGTTTTTATCACAAGATAAATAAGAGCAGACAATGGAGCATGCATTGGTTTTCTCTCTTAAGCTTATACACCCTCCATAATCAAATATATAGGGAGAAGGAGAACCGGAGAAGATGGTGGGAGAGAAGAATAAAATAACTCTGTTGTGGCATGTGCACTTCAGCATCGGGGGAGAGAAAAAGCAAAGAATTTGCTGTAGGATTTTGGTAGGTACATTTCAGCATCAGTGAATCATAATGCATAATAGTTAAAAAGTAGCGACTCAAAATTATAGGTAGATCTATGACTAAAACTTATATAAACAAGCACATATTATAAGCACACAAATCACAATATCACAATCATAACAAAATTTTTTGAATTTAAAAAAAAGAACTAATAAAGTGTTGTTGGTACCTGCAAGGAAGCAATTGAGGCCGTGAAAGCGCTCCTTAAAAAATAAAATAAATAAAAGCATCAATTAAAATATTCCATAAAAGGAGAAGTGTAAAAACTAAGTGTAGAAAGAAATGCGGATAAAACACTCACAATCCCTATAAGGTTTTCAAGACAGAGTATAACAGAACTTTTAGTTGCTGCAGAGCACACAGCCAACATTTTCCCCTACAAGTAAGAGTGCATTTTAACTTTTCACATATGCTGAATCTTTAATAACTGAAAGTTAATGTAAAACTTCCAGATTAAGTACGGTATGTTGGGTTTTTTGTCCTTTAGTGTATAATATATTAATATGATAATAAAAAAATAAGGGGAGAAGAATTTGAAAGGCCTATTGGCCCCATGATATTAAAAAAAGAAGGGAAATTGAACGGTCCAGGGACAAGCTCTCTCATTTTATTGCCAAGAGAATGGAAATTAATAATAAATAAGTATTTACTTTTAATGAGAAGGTGATGTATTTGATTTTTTTAGAGGGAGAGCAGTTAATGTGGCGTCTATTTTGCCACAGAGATAGCTGAGCCATGTGTTTGAAGAAGGGAAAATAGAAAGACAACAGCAGGAAAAAAAGGGAGAGAAAACAAAGACACCCCAGACTTCTCCAGAACATCCAACTTTGAAATGTTTTTGGAATGAGCTGAAATTTTAGGAGAGGGTTCCTGGCATCAAGACCTTCATATCCAATAGTCAGTTTGTGATTTGAAGATCCCAAGTGTAGCAACTTTTTCTGGAAATTCAGGTGATGCTTTTCCCTGTTTTCTCTTTCACTCCCTACATTGTTGTTGAATTTGTTTGGGTGTTTCTCTAGTGCTATCTAGAGAAGATTATTGAGTTGTATTGATTTGTTGATTAGTGAAAGAAGTATTTTGGACCTTGAAGTAGACATTTTTGCCAAACCATGTAATTTATTCTCTTTGATTGTGCTTGCTTTCTATTTGCTACTACCATACTTTATCTGCTGGGATTAGAGGGTTGTTTTACGGGTGTGAAAATAACCCAACAAAATAGTATCAAGGCTAGAGTCAAAAATAAGGTTAAGATTACAAATAGCATGTCAAAGTTTAAAATTTCATTAGTTGATAGAAAGAGTAATTTCATCCTTTGGAAAAGCACCATACAAGATTTTTTTATGCAACAAGGACAAGGATGGCAATTCTGGCCCGATCAGTCCCGTCCCGTCCCGACTCGAGCTATTTTTATTCGACCTGTCCCGATCCAAAAAAACAACAGAACAGGCACAGGTATTGGCCAACCTGTCCCATCCCAATCTTTTCCAATATTTTAAAGTAATTTTAGCTTAAAATACCCAACCCGCCCTGACCTGATCCTATTGCGCTCTTTAATCCTGTCCCGACTCAACCCAAATCCTCCCAAGGAGGATTCAGATTACCCACTACCCATTCCCGACTCGTCCTATTGCCATTCTTGAACCAGAGTTAGACTTGACATTAAAGGATGAGCATTCGAAGGGAGTTAAAGATAAAGATTAAGAAAAAGGGAGTAAGCACCTAGTGCTTGCTCCGGAGGTTAAATTTAGTGTTTGAGATCACAACCAACGATTTGTGAACAAAATCTATGACAAATAGGTTATGTTTGAAGATGGAATTGTGCTCCTTTGAGATGGATGAAGGTACAAGTTTGGCCGATCATGTTAATAAGTTCAACAAGCTACTTGCTTTGCTTTGATGATTTGACAGCCCTATTGAGTAAAAATATAGAAAAAGATGGAAGTGCTCTTGTCGCTGAAAATTCCAATTGCAGAAGAGTTTAAACAAGAGGAAATTGGAATTCAAGGGGAAGATCTAGTTCAAGACCTAGGGATGGTAGTGAGATAAACTATTATAATTGTGGAGCAAAAGGGCATATTCAACGGCATTAATTAAATCAACAAATGATTAACCCCAAGACTTCCCAAAAGAAGACAGAGGAAGAAAATAAAGACTTGGCTAACTTAACTGATGGTGATGTTTACATGGCTTCAAGTACGGAAAAGGTACAAACTCTTCACAATAATTGGATTTTAGATTCCGGTGCTTACTTTCACACAACTCCACATGCAAGTCTATTTGATGAATATAGGTCTTGCGATGATGAATTGTTATGGCTAATGGGTCAAGTTGAAAAACCATTGGAATTGGCAAGGTGAAAATTAAGATGTTTGATGATATTGTGCGAACTCTTGGTGAAGCTAGGCATATTCCAAATTTAAGAAAAAGTTTGATATCAAAATTGTGGAAATTCCTACAAGTTGATTCAGGGTGGAAGAGACCACAGTTATGGTGGAAATTGTAGAAATTCACTCCAGAAAAAGGTCAACTTTGACTTGGGTGAAGGTTAAAAAATCTATTTTTTGTATGGTATAATGTTTATACACTAAAGGAGATGGAAATTGGCCTTTCAATTTCCCTTTTTTTAATATCATGAGGCCGACAGGCTTTCAAATTCTTCTCCCTCTTTTTTATTATAATATTATACAATAAAGGACAAAAAACCAAACACAGTAAAAGATAAAATTGAATGTACCAAGAAAAGTATGACATAACAAATTGGTGAGGAAAAAAAGGCATAAAATTTTTCTTTTGGCTATGGAGCATAATGAGTCAATCAAGTACCACGCAAAGCAAGTGCAATTTTTAGGAAAATTGTTTATCTTACAGCAGCTTTGGCCTCATCCATCAATCTTAAAACGCCAGGCCTAGGCTTCACCTGGATAAAATGATATCAGTTCATAATTAAAACAATTTAGGATCAGTTCACAGGCCACAAAATAATCATGAGTACCAAGTAATCAATATGCAAAAATGAATATCTCCTTACAGTTCCAGATTTGATTATTTCCTGATATCTTTCTGTTTTCCAGTCCTACAAAACCAAAAATGGATAGTCATACTACATATCTAACAGCCTTGAACGTAGCTGCACATTAGTAAAATATTCAAATATAAAAATCTAAATCTAATGGCAACTGACGATACACAACACAAACAGAAAGAACTCCCAACTCCCTACACTACCCCTTAGTGGGTTGCTGTGGAATTGAGAAAAAGTGAAGTACATAAAACTTAGATCCTAACTCCTATGTTCTAACAGTCATTGGCGTGTTCTTTTTTGGTCTAAGTTTTAAACATCGCCACATATTAGGAGGGTGTTTTTATTATTGTTAAGAGGTTTTCTTTTTAAAATGAAAAAAAAAAAAACAAAATAAAACAAGCCTGTGGTTGTTTGGGGCAGCATTTTTGTTTAAAATGCCTTAGTGACATGTTTTGGGAAAGCTTTATGCATATAAACAACTTTTACTTTTGTTTATAAACTTTTGCCTGGAAACATCTGTTTATGAACAATAATCATGGTTCGAAGTCGTGGTCGCGGACGTCAGGTCGCGGACGTCGTGGTCGCGGACAACTCGTTGCATCTCGGGCGAAATACAACTTTAGGCATGAAATAATATTCAAATAAATAAATAAAAATGATAGAAAAATCAGAAAAAATCAAATCATTATATTAGAACCATCAAACAAGCAAAATAAATGATTTGAATTGCATGTTATGACTTCAAACATAAAAAAAGACGCTAGAGCATAGTTTTTTATTGAGAAGTAAGCAAATTTTATTAGGAAAAAATTACACACAGAGTGCTCGAAGAGTAGAAATACAATAATAAGCTCAAAAGAAGTACACATTAACATCACAAATGAAAAAAAAAAAATAGTACACGCCCGAAGCAAACATTCACTCCCTCAAACGACAGAAAAAATAAGAGAAAGATCGGTAGTAGACCGCTCCCGATCATCAAACACATGCATTCCACTCTCGTCAAAGACTTCAAAGAAGATAATGAGAAATAGCCCGCTAAAGTACCGAACGTTGCCCCATGCCCCCTATCCAACACAAACAATTAATGTAACATTAAAATAAATATATAATTATATTTTGCATGATTTATAATTTAACATTTCAAATTGTCATTCAAGTTCAACTTTTGTTGTATTTACTTGACAAAAGAATAGGTGAACACATACCTTTTTCTTTTTAATTATATGTGGAGTGGCGGTGATAATGAAATTCTCCTCCTCCTTCAGGTCCAAAGAAGAATGCAAAAGATAAGTCCGCACTGTTTCTTGTGAAGAGTAGCCACTAGAATTCTATGGATATATTGGTTGGTTAGGTGGATAGTGCATCCGTGTATCACTACCACTCGAGTTATAACCTCCATCAAATTGACCCATTGATGACATTTGATCAAGATATCCATAACCACGACCACTACTACGCCATAGGAATAAGATTCGCTACCATGGTGAGGATGTCTATCCCAATCATAATAACTACTAGGTCTAGGATGGGTGTGGTGATGATGATCTCTATCACGATCTCGATGAACTCCACTAGAAGTAGCACCGCTACGACTACGAGATCTCCGCAATGGGGGTGATGACAAGTGGTGAGGATGATCGCTCATGTTCTAAATTCATGCGACCCATTTCAACATCAAGTGCGGGACCCATGGAAACTAGTTGACCGCCCTGTCTTTGTCGCCTCCGTAAAACTTCCTCATATGCATAATCGGTTGAATCACTGCCTTGACTTGGATAGGTAGTTATCCGATCCCAATACCTCTGTGCTTCAAGTGGATCAAAGTCCTGCTCCAATAATCTTCTTGACCCATGATCTCGCATCTTGTGTAGCAATGAAATCATCATTTCCTTTTTGCCATGTCCGAGTTTCAACTTGGGTTGATTCTAGATAACCACCACTACCACCACGACCATCATCCTCCTCACCTTCATCATAGCCAACATCACCGCCACCATATCCATATCCACCACCACTAAAACCCTCACCTCCACCTCCACCTCCACTATCAGTGGATTTATTCCCACTTCCGGAATTTTCCTCTTCAAATTTTTCACATAAATTCCTTTTCCACACCTTGCTTGTGAATCCCTAGTCTCTTGTGCTCGTTGCTTGTGCCAATGTCCTCTCTATACTGATCATCCCCACCGAACTCTTGAATACCATCTTGTAACCATTGATCAGTAGGACTTAGCAATGGTTGTTCGGACTCTCGAATCCATTCATCCAATATGTCTTCATCATTAAAGATATGGTTCAGGTCAATTGGATTGTAGTAGTCATTATCGTCATTTTTATTCAAGAGGTTTCTTACTCGAAGGCGCAAATTATAGTGCACATACACCAGTTGCTCCAACTTTTTCATAGCTTGGCCGATTTCGAATTTTGGTATGGATTAAGGCAAATGTGCTCCAATTTGTTTCGCATCCCGATGAGGAACATGTCTGGCTAAGTACTTTAATTGCAATTTTCCTCAAATTTGGAGCAGATTCCCCATAATTATACCACCATTCAGCTACAAATATAATTTGTGCATAATATGTTAGTTTTTACATTTAAAAAACTCTATGAATTCAAAATAAAAAAATATTACTCTCAATCTTATTTATTTCAAACCTGGAAGACAAGTAGTTCTTGATTGTTTGGTTAAAGTTTCTCCAAATTCTCCCCTTGCCTCTTTAAAGATTTTGACCTGCAATTAAAAAATTATTATTAAGTTTAAACAGATGTCGTAGTATTATTTGTCATTTCTTATAAATTACATTAATCATACTCACTTCATTAAGTGCCTTTGCTTGTATTGCGACATCAGGTTCAAGACGTTTAATTACAACTTTTAAACCCTTTCTAACCTCTTCATCCTCTTCAAAGTTGTTCTTTGTATTGACATGCCAGGTTTAAAAAGTATCTTTGTCATAATATAAGAAAATTAATAAATATGTGTTAATGTAAATATCTCTTAGAAATATATATATATATATATATATATATATATATGTATAAAATTAAACTATTTAAATAAAATACCTGCTGCATGCAAGTCTGTGTGGAGCTGAGTATCCCATCTTTGGTCAATAATTTGCCAAATTTTTTTCCAGAATTTGCAGGCCATTTTAATTGCCAACTTTGCCCTATCCATGCAATCGTAGATGACGACCAAAGTTGGTTTTTTATCACTTGTCAACAACTTTGAGGACCCTAATGAGTGGCTCCATCATAGCACGAATAGTCTCACTGCTGTTGCCAATTGTTCGGTAAGAATGAGAGTAGATACCTCTTTCTCAATCCCCTTCTCTCACGGTTGTGTGAGTATGATAGCTCTTGCCACTCATGAGATGAAAACATTCTCTTTAAAGCTTGTTGATGTCTCAATAGGCTCTCAATAGCTATGTATTCAGTGGCAAAACGTGTGATCCCCGGCCTAAGGATCTCTCTATCACCCGTGAACGTCCTCATTAGGTTAACAAGAGCATCACTGTTATATATGAAGCTCGTGATTTTACGGGCATCGTTGATCACAAATTTTTACGTTATTCATTTTCCCAATATCCTCCAGTATCAAATCAATGCGAGGAGCGGCACATGGAGACCAGAACAAGTGTTTCCTCTTCTGGCATCAATTTAAGGCCTGGCGCCTTATATGAAGCTTCATTATCTCGTGACAATTTGAACAACATATTGTTCACCTACTTCCTCCACTACCTTGTCCATAAGCCTATAGAGGTAGTCACCGTTCTTAATCCTGCATTAGTGTTGTCAACGTTTATGAAAGACCATTTCACGATCACAATAAATCATAAAGTTCGTGATAGGGTGTTTGTTTTGCGATGACCATCCATCACACATAATTGTGCAACCATATTCCGGCCACTTTTTTTTCATAGACTCAAGATAGCTTTTCAACTCTTCTACCTCTTCATTCAAGAAAATCCCAGGCAATTTGATATCCTGTAGGACCAACCACTCCTGGGCCACACTCGGCTATGGTATCTATCATGACTTGATAGTAAGGACCACCGTCTCTGCGCATTAAATGGTATTGCATTGAAGTAAAAGAATTTTGATATTGTCTTTCCCATTTTCTTTGCCTTCTCTTTAAAAAAAAAGAAGTCTTTAACTTTTTTTGCTTTGCATCTTGTTGGCTATACATGTAGGGATCAATACCTCTTAATTCGGCACCTGAAGTCTTACGGGGATCTCGTACGGCGAAAGTACGGCGAGGGGGGGGAAAGGACCACCTTCGGAAAAACCACCTTGAGAAGGCCCGGGAATAAACCTCGTGTAGGTCGAAAGGGATGACCATGCAATATCGATGTAGAAAACCTGCGAGCATCATTCTCATAAAATGCGGTCCTTCGACTGCTTCCATAGCATATCTCATTTGTTCCTGTTCTTGTCTCGACATTTCATCTCCCCAATCACCACAATCAAAATCATCAATGTAATGTCGAGGTTGGCGCTCAAACTTGGCCTCGTCCCGTAAGTCGTTTACTAGCGTTCTTTTTTTTTTTTTTGAGCCTCTCTCATCTGTGTAGCCTGACTAAGAGCTTTCTTCATCATTTGTGAAATCTCTCTAGGACACTTTGTGCACACTGCCACCTCACCTCGTACACCGGCAAGATGTTGTTTCAAACGTGTGATTCCTCCACTAACAACTTTGTAACAATAATTGCACCGAATTTTCTTTTTATCTTGTGAGACAATTTGTACCATGTTCCCACCAATATCCGGTAGCTTATTCGACATCTTAAAAAGAAAAATAAAAAAATTTAACTACTTAAAATATAATTATAATGGTCACTAAAAAAACATATATGTCATTGTAGAGTAAATTAAAAAAAAACTATTTATAATTAATAAATTTACTAAATAACACAACTGTTAAATAATATAACTCTTAAAATGTCTAATTATATATATATAATTTAAATTTACACCATATTAAATATTCAAAAATCAATATTAAATATATACCATGATAAATTTTTACGATATTAAATATTCATCAATTAGTATTAAATTTATACCATATTAAATATTTTTAATTTAATTTATATCATAAATATTTTTAAATTTACGTAAGTTTGTATTAAATATTCTTAAATTTAATTAAATTATCTAATTATATATATAAGTCCTCCAAAAATATCTATTACTTAAATTTATTAAAAAAAATATATATGTCATCATAAATTAACTTAATTTACACATCTATTGTTAATTTATATGATAGTAAAACTAAATAAACTTTACATCATATTAAATTTATATCATATTAAATGTTTTTACTTTAATTTATACCGTAATAAATATTTTTCAATTTACAGTTTGTGTATTAAATATTTTTAATTTCATTATTATATATTTTATTTTAAATTTAAGGACTAAATTTAAAATAAATTTATGTAATTACATATAAACTTAAAAATAAGTTTTTATGAAATTATATAAATAAACTAATTTATAAGTTCATTTATATGATTAGATATAAATATTTTTAAATCAAACATAAATAAATAATTTACATATAAATAGTTTTAATTAGATTTTAAAACATATAAATCAAGATAAATATTTTAAAGAATTTAGTATTTGAACAAATAAATACTAAATAAATTTAGTCCTAGGGTATGTGTTAAATAAATTTAGTCCTAGGCTATGTGTTAAATAAATACTAAATAAATTTAATCCTAGGTAGGTGTTAAATAAATTTAGTCTGCGGTGTGCTAAATAAATAAATGTATGTGTGTTAATGGAATTTAACTAAATAAATTAAATAAATAAACACTATGCTAACACACACACACATCGCGGTGTAGTCTAAACGCTACGCTACGCTAAATAAATAAATAAATGTATGTCTGCGGTGTAGTCTAAACGCTACGCTAACACACACCTCGAAGGATCGCGAAGAACGCGAGATCCGACTCCAGGCGGGCGGCGGGCGACACTCGACAACGCAACGGCAGGGCAAGTCGCGGCGCGGCGGCGGAAGGTCGGCAACGGCAGCAGCAGCGGCGGCGACAATCAGCAGCGGCAACGGTCGGCAGCGGCAGCGAAGAAGATGCGTTCCCGTCGAAAAACAAGCGACGAGGAAGAAGAGGAAGAAGAGAAGATGAGGAGGATTGGCCGTCGGCGTGAAAGATTTAAAGAAAATCAGACGAAAAAGGAGTGGAGGAGGAAGAAAGGTAATTTGATTTTTTGCATCAATTATTTCCGTTTATCACCGACGAATTTTCGTCCGTGATGCTGCGTCTCGGTTTGACATCGCGCAGTACGTTTCTTCTCGCCCGAGATCTCGGGCGAGACAGGCGAGATGAAGCCGACGCACGATATCTTCATACCGGAGTGAGATCTCGTACCGGGTCCTCCTGATACCGAGCCGACTCGGGCGATACGTAGCGGTATCGCCCGATACTTCGAACCGTGACAATAATGAACTCTCTCGTACACTCTAGACCAGAGCAACAAGATAATACTAGTATTTTCTATGGTTTCATACATGTTGAAAACAACTTGTAAAATGCGACACAAATGAAGTGACGGAGTCAAAAGCAAGCAGGAAAGGCGCACCTGAAGAGTATCGATCAACTTGGCACGATCCACATCGCGTTCTGGAGGGGTGTCGAAAATCGTCGAAGACGGCCATCCATTCTCCTTAAAGTACCTAAATCAGTAATACATTAGTCATCCTCCACATTCACTCACTCACTCACACACAACTGAAGAACACAGAAACAGGACAAAGACAAAGACGCGCACGCACAGACAGACAGACAGACAGAAAAATAGAGAGAGAGAGAGAGAGAGAGAGAGAGAGAGAGAGAGAGAGAGAGAGAGAGAGAGAGAGAGAGAGAAACCAACGCATTTTAGGCTTTCCACCACCAATTTGGTTCTGAAGGCGGTCGTAGAAGTGAGAGGACCAGTTGAGGGGCTGGGGAGAGGGGGAACATCGGACGAGGAAGTGAGCGAAGGCTTCGTTGTAGGCCTGCCGATGGAGGTGCTCCGACTCAAGAATGACGCCGTCACAGTCGAACACCAGAGCTCGCAGAGCGCACGACGGCGAGACAACTCCAGTACTTGTTCTTCTGCTGTTTGTTCTGGTTTGGAGGCCGAGGAAGAGGGAGGTGGCAGAGGAAGGGAGGGTCGAAGAAAGCAGCATCACGGAGGAACAAGACAATGTCATGGATTAGAGGTTGCTTCTGGGCTTGAAATCACAGTCAAGGTGTGACTCGTGTGGATGGAGAAGACGGCTACTTTCTGCTCTTTCCGCTCCTCCATTAATTTTTAATTTTTATTTTCTATTTTGAGGATAGCGACGCCTACGATTATAAACAAAAGTTTTTTTTCCTGTTTATATACAAATTTTTCAACGCAGGGATACGAAAAACAAAAGTCCAAATTCCAAAACGACGTCTTCTTGCTGTTAATAAAAACAAAAAAAACAAAACGGTTGCATAAAATGACCATGAACGTTTTACACTTTTACTAATAAAGCAATGATCATTTTTTTAAGATATTGTTGGTGGCTTGGGATGAAGAAAAAAGTGACAAGATTTATTTTTGCGTGTCTTACGTATGAAAGCTAAGTTAAGAACTAGCATCCAACAAGTATATTGCAGTCATTGATAGTGGCAAAGTAAAAATGAAATCATATTACCATGAATTTTTTGACAAGATTTCTATCTACCTCAAAGAGGAAGAACATGATTTGAGTGATTGTAAATTGGTTGACAAAATCAGTTCATTTTCTAACCGTGAGGTTGCAAGATTCCATTGGGGCTTTGAGCTAATTGTATATCCGTGAGATTATGAGGTTGCATGAAATATTTTTGTTGAGATAGTGCTATATAAAGCAATGTGTCATTCTAATTATGTCAAGACTATTTCTAATTAATTGAAATATATTTTATTTAAGTATTTATTAGATTGCATTCTTGTGCTTTCTTGTGTGGTTGTGCATTATAACGTCTTGTTACTTATTAAAGTTTATTATTGGTATGTGTGAGACACATACAATAGATCCTCTAATTAGACTAATTATAAAATTAGTTTACAATCGGTGAATGGAGTTTGGAATGCTCTATTCCGATAAGAATGTGGTATGAACTATTTTCATAGTAGAAATGATCTAATCTAGGATCATTGTAAAGAACTTACAAATAGTAGCACCGGTATATATTTATACATATTGAATAAGACTATAATAGAATAAATTCTTCAACTAATCTCTATTGCATTGTATGAAGAATTTTACATTCTATCGTTGAATGACTAATTTATGGATTGATTTTAATCCAGACTGTTTGATTAACTCATGTCTATAATTTATGCCTTTCGACTTATCAACGAGTGAGAGGCTTAGTAGTTCAAATACCTCAATTTCTTTGAGATATAATATTATAAATAGCGGGAGCGTCAAGTCAGGTGCATGAAATCACTTCTTTGCGATGCGACGAGTAATGATATTCTCATGTTGTTAATTCAGTATTCTTGGGTGAATCAAGCGCTTGTAACTATATTGGATATAGTTTATTATAAATCCTAATTCATGATTGGATCATGAATAAGTCCTCCATTGGAGAATTAATGGTAACATATAGACAAAGATATAATTAGAGAGCTTGAACGGAATCTATTAATACATGTCTCTAATTATGAATATCATAGCGGAGGATCATATCAGATGGCAATCAGTTATATCGATAGACAAATCCTATATTGTGGATTCTTGTAATTATATTTGCTTAATCTTAGAGTATAGTTTTAGTTCCTGATCGTGGCTTCGACTAAAACTAATAAATAATGATTTAATTGATTAATGAGATTGATTAATTAATTAAATTTTATTTATTGGAGCTTCAATCAAGTGGGTCCATTTGGTCCCTATTACTAGTACTGTTTATTCTTGTATGTAGTACTAGATCATTGTGAAATAATTCTCTAGTTATATTTAAGAACTAATTATTTAGCGTGTGTTAATATATATTTAAGAGTTAAATATATATTATATGGTTAGTTATTTAATTAGATTAAATAAATAATAATAAATATTTTTATCCATTTAATATGATTAAATGAATAATTATATTATTTATTTATCAAATAAATAAATAATATTAAATATTTATGTAATTAGTTTTGATGCTATAATAACCATATTATTTAAAGAGTTTAAATAATTATGAAAATTATGTATTATTATTATTTAACTAAAAGAGCGTATGTATAATAGCACAGAGGTAACCTAGGTCTATAAATATATACATAGCCTCCTAGGTTAAGTGCATGTGTGCAATTATTGATAGAGAGAGAGAGAGAGAGAGAGAGAGAGAGAGAGAGAGAGAGAGAGAGAGAGAGAGAGAGAAGTGATGGCTAACCCTTGTAGAGGTTACATTCCTATTCTTTGATCCAAAGGTACCACATTGTCATAGTCCGGAACCTCCCGACACGGTTTTGTAACATACTTGTATCATTTATAATATTTGTACAACTCATAGAATGAGTTAGAACTTGTATAGGCGATTTTTACTCTCGCACCAACTTGATGTCTCCTAGTGCCTGTTGTAAAATTGTTTTAAATCTTATATGTAAAACAAAACTCTAGTGTTAAAACTTGTACTTGACATTTGTTCAAATATAAATTTTCTCACTTTCAGGCATTCTCTACAACTTTTGCTAATCGTTTTCTGTTGTCCCGAATGACTCTAAACATTCACTTGAACTTAAAAAAGCTTACTTAGTTCGCGTAAATTACGCTAAGTGACTAAGTCTTTGCACGAGTTAGCTCATTGTAAGTCTAACTCCGTGATAAGTGGTATCAAAGCCAATTACGTCGAGTCATAATTTGGCTGGTTGGTGGAAAGAGTCGAGGCGATGACACATGAGTAAGGGTTTGTCGCGACGGAGGAATCGCACACGGAGCAACAACATGGTCATGGGCGTGAGGAGCTTCGCATTCCAGCGCCACCGAAACATGGGAAGTCCAAAACTGCACTCAAGGATCCCATGGATGCTCTGATTTCATTGCTTGAAGGGAGTATCATAGCCGTGAATTCCATGGTTGGGGAACTAAGCGATCAAATTGATAACTTGATTGCGGAAAATGTGGAAATTGCTAAGGCCGCTAAGGCTATGATCCGTGAATGTAGCCAATCGTTCGAGAGCGGCTCAAAGCTTTCGGCGAGACATTGGTTAACCTGCGAAAATACGTGGAATATGAGATCCATGACATCCGCAAAGAGATGGATGCCCTCCGCCGAACCGGTCTGCAATCGGTGGGAAATACTAGCCTAAGTGTTACGAGTGGCGGACATGGACCCGTGCTGAAAGTTCCCAAACCTGCGATGTACAATGGTACATGCAATGCCACTATAGTGGGAAATTTCATATTCGGCCTAGAACAATATTTCGAGGCCATGGGCATTGTTGATGATGTGGCCCGGATAAACAACGCCCCAATCTTCTTTCGGGAAGCCGCCTAACTATGGTGGAGGTGGAAAACATGCGGAGTGGGAGAAGGGGCTTTGTGTAGTCGATATGTGGGATCAATTCAAAACCAAACTACACAAGCACTTCGTCCCACATAATGCGGAGACGGAAGTTTGAGGGAAGTTGCGTCGACTAAGGTAGATGGGTAGTGTTCCCAAATACATTAAGGAGTTCACTAGTCTTATGTTGGAAATCGACAACATGTCTAATTTCGATTTCCTGTTTTACTTCAAGGATGGCTTAAAAGAATGAGCAAGAGTATAGTTGGATAGAGCACCGTGCAAACACTAGACGATGCCATTGCGGCCACCGAGATGTTGGTCGACTACTCACCCCAGCCAAGTTGTAAAGAAGTCGTACACGAATAAAAGCGGGGGAGATAAGGGTGGACCGAAGAAGGATGTTGGCCCCAAGGAGGGTGGACAAGTTGTAAACCAAAATTCTTTGCACAAAAGAAAGAGGCACCGAGACCATGCTTCATTTGTGATAGGCCGCATTGGGCTAGAGATTGTCCGAATCGTAAGGCGATGAACGCCATTGTTGCGAGAATATAACAAGGAGAAGGCCGAGGAGCCTCAAGCTGATTTGGGGGCCATCCAACACTTGAGTACTCTCTTGAAGCTTTTGTCTTTGAAGGACCCAAAGGAGCAAAACTTGCTACACGCAAATGTATCTGTCGGGGGCCAAATTTTGGGTGCAATGCTCGATACGGGAGCGACCCACAACTTCATCGATCCGTAAGGGGCCAAGAGACCGGGCCTCGGACTCTCCAAAGGAACCGACACGATTAAAGCGGTGAACTCACAAGCTAAGCCAGTCCACGGTATTGTAAGGGGCGTAATTGTGAGAATCGGATATTAGCAAGGAAAGCTCGACTTCACCGTCATTCCGATGGATAACTTTAAGATAGTATTGGGACTTGATTTCTTTTGTCAAGCGCCGACATTTCTTGTTCTAGCCTCAAGTTCCCTTGTGATCCTCGACAATTAGAAGATTCGAGTGATCAAACTCAAAGGCATGGGGAAGTCGAGTGCACCGATAATTTCCGCCATGCAATTTAAACAAGGACTCAAGTAGGACCCAAGTTATATAGTTTTGATGAGGGAACTAACGAAGAAGGAAAGGTTGGCGACGCATTCTCCCATAGTGCCCGAACCTATGGAGACGGTGCTAAAGAAGTTTCAAGATGTAATGCCTTCGGAGCTACCAAAGTGGCTACCACCAAAGTGAGATGTGGATCACCACATCCAGCTAGAGCCAGAAATGAAGCTGCCAGCCATGTCACCTTATCGCATGGCACCCTCGGAGTTGGTAGATGTAATGACCCATGTTTGATTTTCCGGGAGATAGCCATGTGATGGAATGCATATCGGGTGATAAAAATATCTAAACAGAACGTGCTCGTCAAACGGAGCGTTTTGACAAAGATGGGCTCAATTTGGAGTCCAACCGAAGTTTGGGCCCTGTGGGGGTAATTTTGATATTTTATGAAATAAAATGAAGTATAAAAAGAGAAAAGAGGGGAGAAACCCTTTATTTTTGTTGTTGTGTGTGCGTGTACATGGAGAGAGAGAGAAAGAGAGAACGTTTGAGGAGGAATCAAGAGCTTACAAAGAAGATTGGATGATCCGGACTCAAATCGCTCAAATTCGAGGTAGGGATTCATTCTTCGCTCATATCTCATCGATTATGCTTGCTAAAGTAGCTAAGACATCTGAATTAACCCCAAATTCATGGAATTTGGATTATGAACCCTAAGTTTTGGGGGAAACCCAATTTTGGGTTAAATCTTATGACTTGAGTGCATAATATATGATTAAAACCTAATATGTAGTACTGGGTATGAGTTTTATGAGGTTTCAGAGGGTTTGGGGGTGCTTTGGGTTGAATTCGACGAGAAACAAGCTAAAAACGACAATGAACAATAACCTTAGTGAATTATGAGGTTGAGGACTCGAGGGAGCCTCATGGCGGTGAACGATTGATGAGACCGACTCTAGAACTGGAAGTGTCGAATGTGTATTTTGAACGTTCGAATGTGTGCTTTCAAGTGTCAAAAATATGTGCTTCGAATGGGTAGTTTCGAGTGTCAAAAATGTGTGACTCGAATGGGTAGTTTCGAGTGCCAAAAATGTGTGATTCGAATGTGTAGTTTCGAGTGTCGAAAATGTGTGATTCAAATGTGTAGTTACAACATTTCGAAGGTAGTTTCGAAATCCAGTTAAGGGAGATTTGAAATACAATTTCATTGGACTGGACCATTTACATTGTAAACCTTTATAGTTACAATGTAAATAAGGAAATACTCCCCATTTGGATTCAAAGAAAAATACTAGAAAATTAAATTTCCACTCCCGCAAAATATGAAAAATGGAAATTAACACTGAATCCCTGAAAAACTCAAGTTTTGGTTCGAGGTGACTGTTTGGAAAGTGGGGTTAGAGCTCTCGGAAAAATCTTGAAAAATAAGGTTATCTTATTTATAAAATGGGGACCAATGCCTGGGACTTTTTATTTCAAGAAAACAACTTCTACGAAAATCCTCTCTTTTGGTCAAGACATGAGGATAGATTTGTGATGACCGAGCTCGTTACGGAGAGCGAGTATGTGAACCCTATTGGTCATGTGGGCCTGCGAGGGTACCTTGTTAAGCATGGGAGGCTACTGTTGAGGGCCTAGGAGGCGAGATTCATTCAGAGCCTAAGAGACAATACTGTGCCTGAGAGGTAATATTGTGCCTAGGGGGCAATACTATGCATGGGGGGCAACATGGTGCCTGAGAGGCAATGGTTGGGATTACCTGGGAGGATTTCTTTGTATTTTAATGTGTACATGATTGAGTTAGTGATATATATGTATCATTACACGAGTACATGCCTACACTAGTTTATGAGTTAGGATGGGTCGGGGAGACATGAGACCTACTAAGCTGTGGTTGCTCACCCCTCCTATTGTGTTTGTTTTTGTTTGTTTCAGGTACTTACAGGAGCTAAGAGGTTCACCAGAGGTGAAGACCTTGTGTTTATTTGTTTGTTTTGGAATATAAAAACTATGATGTAATCCTGTGGGGGAAAGAACTTGTATGTATGTGTGTTTGTACTGTGGGTTGAAATGAGATTTCTATTCTCGTGTGCTATATATGTGGTATGGATTAGGGATGGCACCTGTGCTAAGGTCCCTTTCTCGGTGTTATCACACACTCCTTGTCCCTTCGGGTGCGGGCATGAGGATTCACTGACTGGTTTTTACGGCTCAAAAATCTGGGGCGTGACAGATGGTATCCGAGCATAGTCTAGTTGGCCTAGGGTAGTGGGATGATTGATTACTCTTGATTCCTTTTGAGGGGCATGGAGGGATGTACCTGATCAATATGGTCCTTTATGAGCCTCTGAGGTGTACTAGGGGTAATCAGTCGTGGTGTAGGTGTGCATGCATTGACAGGCAATAGTTTACATTGAGAATGTGAGACTGACTTGATGTGTTATATGTTATGATATGATAAACTATGTAATAGTATAGATATGTGTGCCTGTGTGACAACATGTATATGAGCATTGTGTGACTTTTGTGTGTTAGTGTGAGCCATATGTGTGATTAACCCATGTGATGGGGATGGAATAGAAATTGAACCTTTGTTTCTATGTTTAGTGAAAATACCTCCGAGGAGAGTGCCGCGTGTGTTTGGGGCAGTTGGTGATGAGTTTTCCACCAATGTGGGGCTAGATGCGGGGCAGTCCGCCAGGGGGAAACAAGTTGCCTGGCACGGCTTGTGGCCCAAGTGGGGGAGCTGAGAGAAAGTATGGGGGACTGTCACGCCCCAATTTCCTTCCACTTGGAAATGAGTAGTGATCGCCCATGCCCGCACCTGAAGGGACAAGGGGTTGGTGCAAGCACCTTAAAAGGACTTCTAGCACGGGTGCTGTCCCAAACCTGCACAATCAGTGACATGCCAAGGGGCATGCTCCTGTTCCCAAACCATGCATACAAACACAAATTGAATAACAACATCTCATTTTATTTCATTTCAAAGACTAAATGTTTATTACAACCCAGTCGGGGAAAAACCCCTATGAAACCATCAATAAAACCAGACCAAAATCCAAACACATAAAACCAAAGTACAACAAAGGAAATAATATAAAACTTTCAGCCTCGGGGGCCTAGCTCCTCGGCCTTCACCTACCGCCGCTAAACCCTGCAAAAAACAGCGTTATAGGAGGGGTGAGCAAACCACGGCTCGAGAGGGATCCGGTCTCCCCGGACCCGTCCCGCTCTACAACATGCATGATATGTGTATGCTTGTGCTCGTGTCGTGCCTAAGGCTAACGCAAGAAACATCACCCAGTGAAACACTCTTTACCCGAACCCGCACCGAAGGGCGAGAGGACACCCCGCCACCACGGCGACATGACATACCACATTCAGGCGAATGTTGCATGGACACCAAAGCAACATTTTCCACCCGAGTCGATATGGTCAACCACCTCCTCGGGCGCCATACCTACCCTCAGGAATGGGTGTAGACTTAGCCCACCGTCGTGAGTGCTACACCGAGACTCAGGACCACGTCCTGGCCAAATCTCAAAGGGGTCCAGCTATTGTGCCTGGCCCATATCTCAGCTCAATCTCAAACAGATCCACGAACAACGATAACATTACATCTCAACATGTAAACTCGGGACATCATTTACACTTTATCTCGAAGGACCAACATGGTCGGATACAAGCCACACACATCAGCCTCATAGGCTTAAAATCAAATACAAGTACACACCAGTCACAGGTATATCATCAGACACCCATATACAAGGTCTCACAGGCATTATATTGAATACATGGCATGCGGGCCTCACGGACATTTCATCAAACACATAGTGTGCGGGCCTCACAGACATTTCATCAAACACATGGTGGGCATAAACAAACCCAGAAAATCCTCAGGCCAAATTAACATCGAATCAAGAAACATGCCACTTGAAGGCCAACATCCATATAGGAGATCACACCTATATGGATTTACATATATATATATATATCTAGACAGATATCCTAAAACAGAGAGTTAGGAAGAACATGAATCCCTACCTCAGACTTGTCCTAACCTCTACGCTGGACACCTTCCAACGACACGAACCACCACGGCAACTGCCCGGAGATCTTCTCTCTCTCTCTCTCTCCTCGGCGGAATGCAGCAAGGAAGAACACAAGAACCCTAAACTCAAACTCAAGCCCTCATTATATAGACACTACCCACATCAAAACGACGTAGTTTTGATTAAGTGAACCCCAGGATCAAAACGACGTAGTTTTGATCACACAAGTTAGCACCTTTCCGCACCCATATAGGCCAAAATACTCGGAATTTCAACATGGTCCTTTGGAGAAAGATCATTAGAATGTCAAAACCAAGGGAACCATGCAAAAATATGGCTGCACGCCAATTTGCACGTGAATTCCCAATTCACGTGCAACTCCAAATGGACTCCAAATGCTCTCAAACTTCACCCCTAGCCTCCTTGCATCATTTAGAAGACAATCACACTTGCACGTGAATTGGACCCATATCACGTGCACCTCACATACACGTCTGTTTGGCCTGAAACTTCGTGGTAGATAGAGGACATCATTCTAAGCATCTTTCCTTTTGCACGTGAATTCATTTGAGCCCATTCACTAGGTCAAAATCTAGAAAAACTCTACTCGAAGGCAAAACTATGACTAACCGTGACTAACTCAAGGTACGGGTCCTTACAGGGACGAGGTCCGGAAAGCGGTGTGCCGTGAGTTAGTAGCACAATAAGTGGTTCCACCACCACTCCAAGAGGATGAGTCCCAAAGATGAGGATAGGGTTCCACGCAAGGCAATAGCAACCCAACATGTTGATGATGACGTGGTTACGAGGTTCCAAAAGGAACAACCAAGTAAGTTCCTAGGAGGAGGTGATCCAGTGGTTGCGGAGCATTGCCTGAGGCATAATGAGCACCTATTCTCCTTTCTCCTACTGTGGGAGGAGGATAAGATGAGATTGGCAGTTCAATAGTTGGAGGGTGAGGCCCTAAAGTGGTGGTTTAGTGTTGCTGGGAGCCGTGATGTGCAGATGATGCTGTGGGATTAGTTCCTTTAGTTATTCCATAATCAGTTCTTCCCAGAGTCCGTGAGATCACAGAAGAGGGAAGAGTTTGCTAGTCTGAGGAGGGGTTGAGGAAAGTGTCAGAGTATGAACGGGAGTTCAGGTACCTGAGTAGGTTTACTCCAGAGAATGTGGTGTAGGATAACCTAAAGGCCTATAAGTTTACCTTTGTTCTGAGGCTTGCCCTCAAGCAAAGAGTTGAGGCGTTCTGTTTAAGGACATATTCAGAGACAATGGAGACAGCCTGTCTTGTTGAGAGGGGTCTCGACAAGGGGAGACATGCCCATCAGGGACGGCAGCTCCAGAGTGGATCTGATTCCAAGAGGCCCAAGACAGAGTTTGGGAGTAGTAGTTTTGTGAGAGATAGGGGTCAGACCTAGTGGTGCTAGCAAGGTCCCACCTTAATGGGAGATAGGGGGTTCGACAAGGGGTCCACAGGGGAGGTTGTTTGTGTTGTGGGGATCCAGGACACTGGAAACGAGAGTTTCCCCAGAAAAATTTGACATGCTGCATTTGTGGTCGAGAGGGGCACATAAGTAGAGTGTGTCGTAGCAGAGGCAGTAGGAGTGGTGCTGGTGGGGCAGCACAAAGTGTCCGGGGTGACACCTAGTTTAGAGCTCCAGGGGAGAGACTAGCCCGTCAGTGGCGGGCGGTCAGGCAGGTTCTAGTCCATCTAGACCTCGGGGGAGGCCAAAGAGGCAGCCACAGGGAGGTGGAGGGGCCTAGAGTGGGACCTATACAAGAGGAGCAAGGCTACGGTAGTGCAGCTCGGGCGAGTGCTTGCCTTAACCACGACACTGCAGGAGAAGGCGGAGGTTCCATCCTCAACCACCGAGGGCAGGCAGGACCTTCGGTTGTACGAGGTACAATTTTGATTTCCCGCACACTTGTATCTCGTTTTATTTGATATGGGTGCATAGTGTTCCTTTGTTGCTGAGTTTGTAGTGGATAGCCTTGGCTTAGAGAGTGGTGCGGTTTACAGGCCATTATTTGTTGAATCACTAGTGGGTGGTATCTACGAGGTGCTACGGGTGTGTCGCGAGTGTATTCTCATTGTGGGTGATGTAGAGTTGTCATTTGACTTTTATGTGATGCCTTTGAGGGCATTTGATTTGATTTTGGGCATGGATTGGTTAAGAGCCTTTCAAGCTAATATTGATTATTATAGACGGCGGGTGTCTTTCGTGTCACCGACAGAGATTCCTTGCACCTTGTTGGGTGAGTGGGATCGCGAGGCGAGTCGAGCTGGACCGATGGTGAAGCGGTGGGGCGCCATTACCCATAGATTGGCAGCACTCACATTCGCCGAGGGGAATGTAGAGAAGAGAGTATGGCCAATGGTCGGGGACCGGTTCCAAGATGTGTTTCCAGGAGGAGTTGAGAATCTACCACCTGAGAGGGGATAGAGTTTTGCATTGAGCTGCTACTGGGGGTGGGGCCTATCTCATAGGTGGCCTATCGGATGGCGCCTGTAGAGTTAAGGGAGCTGCAGAAATAGCTAGAGGAGCTGGAGAGCAAGAGATTTATTCAACCGAGTACTTCATCGCGGGGAGCACCAGTCCATTTTGCCAAGAAGGCGGATGGCACATTGTGGTTATGTATTGATTACCGAAAACCGAACCAAGTAACGGTAAAGAACAAGTACCCATTGCCTCGGATAGATGATTTGTTTGATCGGTTGAGTGGGGTTCAATGGTTTTCAAAGATAGACTTGAGATCGGGGTATCATCGGTCGAGACTCAGGAAGGAGGTGTCACGCCCCGGATTTCCCAACACCGAGAAACTGGTTAGTGATGCTCCATGCCTCGCACATAGGGGGACAAGGGGTTGGTGGATGGTCACCTAATAAGGCTCCCATAAGGGTGCTGCCCAAAACCTGCTTCAATCCCATACATGACATGCACAAACCATACAAAAAAAAACCACTTATGTAATAAAACTGTGTCACATAATAAATAAGGTCACTAGCCCCAAAACATGGTGTCTCAAATAAATAAACCAATCTCAAGTAAATGCATAAGCCTCAGTCTTATCAATTACAAGGTATCAAATAAAATAACACAAATCAAATACACATGCTTCCACAGCAGTGAAACCTCCTAAAGCCTGCTAGGTCCTACAGAAAAAGACATTAAAGGTGGGTGAGCAAACCATAGCTCAGTAGGAGATTATGCCTCCCTGGACCAACTCAACATCTCCTCCACAATATGCATAGTGTGAATGTATGTGCTATACAGTGTAGTTAAAATAATAATAAAAAGCATACATGGTTCCCTCAATGGAACCTCAATACTCGGGTCCATTCTTGGATCGTCCCCTCAATGGGACCTCAATAACTCATGTGCATCTCATGGACCATTCTCTCAATGGAACCTTAATATCTCATATCCATCCCATGGACAGTTCCCTCAATGAAACATCAATATCTCATATCCAAACAAAATGGGAAAGTACACAAGCATCTCATAGCACATCACTATTCAAGAATAACAATTTTCATGCATGCATCCCATACACAATACAACTCAATATACATTCTCACAGCATCTCCATTTCATATATCACAAATATCACCACACAATATGCACATGCATATCAATGTTTTTCAATACATTGAACCCACATGACACAATACAATTTCTCCTGAACCGTCATACCAAAACAGAGTTAAAAACACCCATATCTTGATTTTTCCACAATCATTAAAGCGGACTTAAGAGGACAGAACCACCTACCTCTACTGGAAAAATAAATTGGAAGCTTGCACTTCACATTCTTGACCCAAGGATTCAATTTCCACCTTCCACACCACACTCTCTCTCCCTCCCTCTCTCTCTCTCTCTCCCTCCTCCAAAAGTGCGACGGCGGCTAGGATTTTTCTCCCTCCCGAAAATACCGAATATATATATAACAAAGAAAACACGCTACACTAGGTCGACGTGGCTCGAAACATGCGTCGACCTCGTGTCGACCTCCGCTACTCCGGATCACCGATGCTGCGAGTCAATCTGAGCTAGCAACACTACGGATTACTCCGGACTACCGAGTTTGAGGGATCGCTCAAACTAAAGGATCGCTCGGATCCTTGCTCCGTGCCAAGGGATTACTCGGATCCTTGCTCCGTGCCAGGAATCGCTCGAATCCTTGCTTCGTGCCAAGGGATCGCTTGGATCTATACTCCGTGCCAAGGGATCACTCGGATCCTTACTCCTTGCTAAGGGATCGCTCAAATCCTTACTCCTGCTTCGGATTTGATCATGATGATCCGGATTTGACCATGATCCTCCTTTGCTCACTCGAAAATACTAGAAAACACATAAAAGCCAGAATTTTAGCACCATAAGGCACCTCCCAACCTCTAACTCTCTAAACTAGGACACGGGTCCACACATCCTCCTCCCCTTAAAAACTTTTCGCCCTCAAAAAGGCTACCCCATGTCTCCTATGATTTAACCACATGGACTAACATAGAAGCACATAATACTTCCCTTTACATGAATACCACATAGCAACTCATGAAATAACATAAGTATACATAACACATCACACCTTATACTCCTCGACACCAACATGCCAAAACGCCAATGCATGAGAACTCCTCCACACACATTTACCATCACACAAGGCACCATTTCAAACACACATTCCAACCACACTTGCATAAAATACACATTTAGAAGACATTATTTATTTGACATACTCAAGACAACTATGAAAAACAAAGTACACATGAATGCACAAGGCGGAACAAATTTAAACAAACAATACACATGAAAGGTAGAACACACCAGCCTCCTCTCCCCCCTTTAAAACTGTTCGCCCTTGAATAACTCAGGAACCGATTGTGCATCATGGACTCTCATTCCCAAGTCTCCTCCTCAATGCCCCGATGTGTTCACAAGACACGAACTAAAGGAACGATTTTCACAATAGTAATATCATCCGCAATATCTAAATCTCCCCAATCTATCACATGCGCTGGATCAGGATTGTATTTCCTCAACTGGGACACATGAAACACACTATGCACTCGACTTAAACGCGGAGGGAGCGCTAAACGATATGCCACAGGACTAACTCACTCTAGGATCTCAAAAGGTCCAATGTACCGTGGAGATAGCTTAGAACCTTTTCCAACTGGCAATGCCCTCTCCTTGGGGAAACTTGAAGAAACACATGATCCCCCACAACAAACTCCAACGTTCTCCTCCTTTTGTCGGCATAACATTTTTGCCTGCTTTGAGCTGTTAACAAACGCCGCCGAATCACTCGAACTTTGTCTCGTGGCATCCTATACTAATTCAGGCCCCAACAAAGTTGTCTCACCAGCCTCGGCCCAACACAGGGGTGACCTACAAGGTCTACCATATGATGCCTCATATGGAGCCATCCCAATGGAGGCTTGATAACTATTGTTGTAGGCAAACTCCACCAATGGAAGGTGGGTGGCCCACAAACCCCCAAAATCCTTCACACAAGCTCTAAGCATGTCCTCCAAGGTCAGGATGGTCCTCTCTAATTGCCCATCAGTCTCAGGATAAAAGGCTGTACTCAAGCTCAACTCAGTGCCCAAAGCCTCCTACAAACCCTTCCCAAACCGGGAAGTAAAACGAACATCACGGTCGGATACAATAGACATAGGCACACCATGTAACCTCATAATCTCATTAATATAAAGCTGGCTAAGGTTACTCATGCTCCCTTTCTCCTTGATTGCCAAGAAATGTGCCGACTTAGTCAAACGGTCCACAATGACCCATATCATATTCTTCCCTCCCGAAGTTGGTGGAAGTCTAGTCACAAAATCTATTGTGATATGGGCCCACTTCCACTGTGCCACAGGCAATGGGTGTAACATCCCTATCTGGTCGTTGGTGCTCGGCCTTCACTTGCCGACAAGTAAGGCAACGCGAGACAAACTCCATCACACTCCTCTTCATCCCCGGCCACCAAAAATACCGTCAAAGGGAATGGTACATCTTGGTGCCACTTCACCTCCTCCCGAAGGGAAGAAATCACAAACAACCTCCCTCGAAACCTTAACTCATGCTTCTTTTCAATGTCCACTCCTCTCGTGAGCTCTTTGGCCTCCACCCTAGCATAAAGCTTACCACATTCCTCATCGCCATGTCTGTCCCTCTTGGACACGAGTATACATCTCGGGCACAACCACAATAGGACTCAAAACAGCCCTATCATCATAAGTGGATAACCGCAATGAAGCTACTTGCTCCATCATCCTCCACTCTCTCAAGGAAACCTCGGTTTGACCTTTCTTACTTATGGCATTAGCCACTAGATTCCCCTTTCCAGGAGTATAACTCAAAGTGAAATCAAACCGTTGGAGGTACTCCATCCATCTCCTCTATCGCAGATTCGGATCCCTCTGAGTAAACACATACTGAAGACTCTTATGGTCTAAAAACACCACAAACCTCTTTCCCAACAGGTAGTGCTGCCAACTCTTCAACACAAAGATAACAGCTGCCAACTCCAAGTCATGTGTCGGGTAGTTCTGCTCATGAGGCTTTAACTGCCTTGAACCATAAGCTATAACTTGCCTCTCCTGCATCAAGACACAACCCAAACCCACTCCAAAGTCATCACAATACACCTCATATGGAACTCCCTCCTGCGGCAAACTCAGAACTGGTGCGGTGGTCAAACAAGTCTTCAATTTCTCGAAGGCCTGCTGACACGCCTCAGTCCACTCAAACTTCGCTCCCTTCCTCGTCAAAGCTATCACCTAGACGAGAAAATCCCCCATAAAACGCCGATAATAGCTCGCCAACCCCAAAAAGCTTCGGATCTCAAAAACATTGATCGGCCTCCTCCAACCCGATCATCGCCTCCACCTTTCTTGGATCCACTCTAATCCCCTCTGCTGACACCACATGGCTAAGAAAGTGAACTTCCTGCATCTAGAAGCTACACTTTAAGAACTTGGCAAATAAATGATGCTCCCTCAAAATCTGCAATATCACAGCCAAGTGCTCCTTATGCTGCTCTCGGGAATGTTAATAAACAAGAATGTAATCCACAAACACCACCACAAATGAATCAAGGTAAGGGGCAAATACGTGATTCAACAAATTCATAAACACTACTGGTGCATTGGTGAGCCCAAATGGCATCACCAACCACTCATAGTGTAAGAGCCTAAGTCCCCCGTAGCACGATATTGTCCGATTCAGAGCCCAAGCTCAATCCCTGATTTTGTTCTTGGCAGTGCCACACAAGCACCCCAAAAGGCCTCGTGCCAGGAGAGGTCTCCATGCCCTCTTAAGAGGCATGCTTCGTTCTCCTCCCTAGTCGATGTGGGACTTGCAAAGTCCTCAAACTCTACAATCCACCCCTCTTAGGAGGCCCACATCCCCCGTGGGACTATGGCACACCGACTCGGTCCCTAGCTCGATACCATCTTGTAACAACCTAAGTCCCTTGTAGCACAATATTGTTCGGTTTAGGGCCCAAGCCCAATCCCTGGTTTTGTTCTTGGTAATGCCACACAGGCACCCCAAAAGGCCTCGTGCCAGGAGAGGTCTTCACGCCCTTTTAAGAGACACGCTTCATTCTCCTCCCCAATTGGTGTGGGACTTGTAAAGTCCTTAGACTCTACACAGTGTCCATACATACACCTGAAGGTTGTTTATGGCACATCCTCTTTTCTCACTCTCAACTGATGATAGCGAATCCACTTTGGAGAACCACTTTGCTCTACTCAGCTGATCAAACAAGTCATCTATGTGGGGTAAAGGATACTTGTTCTTCACAGTAACCTAATTCAGCTTCCTGTAATCAATGCACAAACGCAAGGAATCATCTGCCTTCTTTGCAAACAACACTAGAGCACCCCATGGCGAGGTACTCAGCCTAATGAAACCCCTCTCTCCAAGCTCAGCTAACTGCTTCTAAAGCTCCCTCAACTCCGCCGGTCCTATACGTTAAGCCACCTGTGAGATGGGTCCCACTCCCGATAGCAAATCTATGGTGAACTCCATGCTCTGCTCCTGGAGGTAACTCCACCAAATCCTTAGGAAAGACATCTTGGAACTGATCCACTACCGCTAGCCATACCCTCTTACCCGAACTCTGGTCCTCCCCAAACCTAGTGTTGCTAAACGGTGGGTAATACCACCTCACAGCTCTCGTGCTGGACCAGCTCTACCCGCCTCATCGACTTATTTCCCACGCAAGGAACCCACCTCTCCTGAGGGCGTAGTAAACACTACCCTCCTATAACAGTCAATCCTCACCTGAAAGGTTTCTAACTAGTCCATCCCCGAATAACATCGAGAGGTATCCATGGACATCACGTATAGGTCAAACGCAAGCATTACACTACCAATGGTCAGCTCACACCCACAACACTTCCTCTTTAACCATGTGGTAACACCCATGGATGATCCCACAGGGAAGAGGTCTATCGGTCTCAACACACTCTATCCTAAGGCTCTCTACTAAAGACTCGGTAATCAAAGAACATGATTGATAACGTGCATTTATGCCATTATTCTAGGCCATTTTTAGGGTGTTTTTAGAGTGTTATTAAGGCTTATTTGCATACTAATTTGCATATATTTGCTCCAACGCCTAGGAAGACACTATTTGTGCTATATTCGTGTTTTTAAGCTATTTTGGTAGATTCTTGGGAGATATTTTCTCATACACATCAACTAGATCACCCTATCTACTCAAGAGGAAGCTTTAGGCATTAGATGAACTCAAAAGAAGGCAAAATGGAGTTGCACGTGACATGGCTTATTGTCACAGGCAAGGAGTTAAGTGCATAGGAGCCTTGTACTTGATTCTAGGAAGCTTGGGGTGATTTTCAGCTCATTCTGAGGTGCACGTGACATGGCCATTGTAATGTTCATTGTCACGTGCACCCATGTTTTTGCTCAAGGAGCTTTGTTTTTCTATGTTGATGATTTTTCTATAAAGAACCTGGTCCAAATTCTATTTGGTTTGAGTTTTATTAAGGTTGAAAGGAAGAATAGATGTCACTTACCAAAACTACACCGTTTTGGTAAGCGGCAACAGCTGGCACTTAGGGCACACCTTATGCATGACCTACAGCCCTATAAAAGGAGCAAAACCTATCTCTGAATGGTGGATATATCTTGGAGACAGATCCTGCAACACGTTTTTGAAAGGAGATAGAAGCATTTGGAGCTTGATGGCTAGGGTTTCTGACAAAGAAGGAGGAGTCTTTGGAGCTGTTATTCATCTCTCTCTCTCTCTCTATCTCTCTACTGGTACTATTATTATGTTTTATTCTAAGTTTATTATGATTGCAAGGATGATTATGGGGTAAAACTCTCTTTCTAGGGGAGCAATGTAGCCCCCAATGACTTGTAATACTTCTGGGTTTATAGATTGTGCTTGTTGATTATAAGAAAATGCTATTTCATATTTAGTTCATCATTTGTTTGAATATAAAATTTGATTTATGCATGATTAGATTATCTCGGCCCTTGTCTAGGGTGGATTGTGGTGAACTAGTGTAAGGACCCGTGTTTGAGGGGTTCTTGGAGTTAGCTTTAAGTAAGAGACCTTGTCTTAGAGAATGAACATCGGAAACAGGTGATATGCTAATCGAATGGAGAATTTTGACTATACTTGGGCTCAAGTTGGAGTTCGAGGCCCTGAGGGGTATTTTGAGAATTTCACATATCGTCAATAATATTTATTTGAGGGATTTATTTTAAATATTTGTTGGGCTTAATGAATTGGGCTGTTGAGCTTAAGAGATGGGTTAGAATACCTTGGCCTTTTGGGCTTTTAGATGTTGGGCTTTTAATTAATCAAAACTATGTCGTTTTGATGTAGGGATTCACTTAATCAAAACTACGTCATTTTGATTATGTGGGAAAATACATAGAGAAAAAGGGGTTAAAAAATTAGGGGATTTCTCATTTGCAAACCCTAGCAGCCGTCAGGGAGAGAGAGAGAGAGGGAGAGATAGACACGGCTAGAGAGAGGGAGAGACGGCCGGATAGAGAGGGAGACGATCCAAGGCCGACGATCCGAGGTTCCTGCCGACGACGGGAGATCGAAGGTGTCGAGGTAGCTAGGATACAACGATCTGTTGTATTCCCAAATTCTTGAGGTAGGGATTTCTTGATCAACCCTTGAAACCCTCTCACGAAATTCTGTATTTTTACCTGTCCTAGATGTGATGATGAGTATATACCTATATATATAAGCGCGTGTTGGTTTATTGTGAGATTTTCAATAGATATCCGAGGGAAAATTGATTTGGATGGCCTGGGTATGTCCGGATGGGTGGTTAAGCATGAGTGTAGAGGCTAGAATTGAAAATATAGGCCTTGTGTCCTAGGTTTAACGCCTAATAATTTACAAACTAACCGGAATTGGAGGTGGGTTCTTTAGAGAGAAGTCTTTAGAATAACAAAACAAAGAAAACGTGCAAAAACATGGCTGCACGCCAATTTGCACGCCATATCCCCAATTAGTGTGCAGGTCCAATTGCCTTGAAAATTTACCCCAGACATCCTTGAGGTGTGTAGAATGTAGGGAGACAAAAATACCCCGCACGTCATATGGCCCATATGACGTGCACCCTTCATTTTGCTTCTTTTGGCTGCCCCATTTAGCCGAAGTCCCTTGTGTGAAAAATAGAGTGATTTGGGTAATAAACATGAGTTGAATTTGTCTTAAAATTTGCCAAAACAGCTCAAAAACACCTATGTTGGTAGAGTCGTAAACCGTGAATGTTGGTGAATGTTGTTGTACAGGATGAGCTGAATGCACCGTTGATTTACATTGATATATATGAGTTATGTTTGCTGAGTTGCATTGATATATTTGAGTTGTGCTCTCTGTGTTACTTTGTCCTGAGTTGAGATGTATGCCTGAGTTGCATTCCTGAGTTACATTTGCGTTTGAGCTGTGTTTGCTGAGATGTACTTGAAATGTATTTGCTTGAGATGTTGTGAACTTGTATTTGAGAATGAGTATCCAAACACTTGTGGGATGAGATGACTTATGGGCCAGGCAAAACTACTTGGACCCCCTTTGAGATTTGGCCGGGCTGCGGTCCTGAGTCTCAATGTAGCACTCACGACGGTGGGCTAAGTCCGCACCCATTCCTGAGGGTAGGTATGGCATCCGAGGAGGTGATGGCCATATCTGACTCGGGTGCAAAATGTTGCATTGGTGACCATCCAACATTCGCCTGGATGTGGTATGTCATGTCGCCATGGTGGCGGGGTGTCCTCCGCCTCCAGGTGTGGGCACAAGTAAATGTTGTGTTACTGGGTGATGTGTCTTGTTTAGCTTTAGGCACTACACGAGCACAAGCATACACTTGTCATGCATATTGTAGAGTGGGACGGGTCAGGGGAGACCGGAACCCTACTGAGCTATGGTTTGCTCACCCCTCCTATAAACCGTTCTTTTGCGGGGTCTAGCAAAGGGGGTAGGTGAAAGAGCTGTGGTGGTAGGCTACCGAGGCTGAAGATTTTATTAATTTTATTGTTTTTGTGGAATTGTGCTTTTATGGTTTGGATTGTTTGTAAACAGAATATATTATGGTTTGATAGGAGTTTTTCCCTAACCGAGTTGTAATAGACTTTGAGCCCCTTTGAAATGTAATAAATTGAGATATGATTATCATTTAATTTGTGGTTGTATGCATGGTTTGGGAGCAGGAGCATGCCCCGTGGCATGTAGCCTAGTTGTACAAGTTTGGGACAGCACCCATGTCAAGTCCTTTTTTTAGGTGCTTGCACCAACCCCTTGACCCTTTGGGTGCGGGCATGGGCGGTCATTACCCATTTCCAAGTGAAAGGAAATTGGGGCGTGACAACTAGGTTTGATGATAGCATGATGGACCAAATATGTGATTATTAGATTGATTGTTTTCCTTTGATATCTTTTATTCTCATGGACCAAATAGAATAAAAGGTTTAAACCTCTCTTAACATTACAGGGCATTGGGTGGTGATATTGTGAATCTAGAACCTTATAACTTGCGTTTATCTCTAAAATTGTGCTAAGGTTTCAACAGATTTCCATGTTTCTTGATTCTGTCTTTGCATGTTCAATTCAAGACTTAGAACTTAATTCAAAACAAAAACTCATTTGTTCGGACATAAAATAAAACTTGTTAGCTTAGTGCTTGCTGCTTGACAGCATTAGCTACCTCCCTGTGGGTTCAACAACTAGAGTTTAAATACTTCCATTTATTACTTGGCTAGTGCACTTGCTTGTAAAACTTTTCAATATAATAGTTTTAGGTCAAGTTTTTGGTGCCGTTTCCGGAGAGGCAATCCAAATGGTGTTAGGATTAGGTGACATTAGGTGATCAAGTTCATTTGTGATCTGGAATTTTACTTTTCTGTTTTTCTAGTGCAATGTCACCCGGTATTTCTCTGTTTTTGTTGTTCTTCGGGGGTGCATCATACGTGTTCGATATAATTCCTCGGTGTATGCGTCATACTCAAGGAGAGTTGTTGCCTTACGATCTTGAAATAGAACGGACTTTGCATGAGCAACGAAGAGCTAATAGAGTATTTGCTTTGAAGCCGAACAACGGTTGGACGGTCTCCACACCTTGTGTGAAGAAATTATGGCAAATAATAGGGCAAGAGAAAGCCATGTGCACAATGCAGCTAGAAATGATGCTCAAATGCAAGCATTACACTACCAATGGTCAGCTCACACCCATACACTTCCTCTTTAACCATGTGGTAACACCCATAGATGATCCCACAAGAAGAGGTCTATCGGTCTCAACACACTCTATCCCATGGCTCTCTACTAAAGACTCGGTAATCAAAGAACATGATGCACCGGTATCAAAAAGAACATATATCATAATGCTCGAGATAAAAATCGTACCCCGAACAACCGATGGTCCTACTCCCTCCTTTAGTGGCGGCACCGGAAACTTCTCCTCTTGAGCCGTAAACGTGAGGGCAAACACTCGGCCAACCTCCTCTAGCCTCAGATGCTTGACCTCCCATGCTCCCCTGGTTTCCATCCGACTACCTCACTGAGCTGCCCTGCAGTTGCCCCTCCTGCCTCCCCACAGGCCGAGCCTAGTTGGACCCTACCTGGCTAGCCTGCCTTAGAAGCACTGGCCTCGCTGGCGTTCCGAACTGAGCTTCGCTCTTCCCACTCTGAGCTGACCCACTGGATAACCGGCCTTCTCCTTTGCTAAAACACACTTTACTGATGTGGCCTAGCTTGCCACATTTAAAACAAAACATGTGGCTCTTAGCATAGTCTCTTTTCCAATGTCCCTCCTCACCACAACAGCCTACAACCACTAGGTGACAGACAAGATTTTTAGCCTCTCTAAAAGAGCTAGCTAATGTCGTTAAATCTCTCTTCAAGATAATAAATTCCCTAAGTTTGCACTAAAAGAATAGCGAGCAAGCAAGGGGTCGAACCCACAAGGATTAGCCTAGTTCTCTAGTTCTCACATCAAAACACCCAATTACTCTTGTTCTATAAAATGTCTTGGCAAAAAGTTTTCTTTTTTTAAACTAAAGATCTAATTTTTATTTGGTTTTCTGAATAAACAAAGAAAGCAAATTGAATTTAGGATTAAGATTCAAGGATTAAAAGCATCTAGGGTCACAATTTCACCTCCCTATGTTATCTCTACTGGTTCATGGTGTTAGGGTTGTCCGATTGAAAACATGCTAAACACAAGCCAAGGACAACAAATGGTCATTGAGGTCCTTTTAAGAGTTGTATGCCAGAATGGTCATCTAAACACACAAACATGCAAAGCCAATAAATCATACTTGCAAAAGGATAATGATCACACCAATCACAAATAAGTTATGAATCTCAATCCGCTCCAGGACTAGGGCTAAGAATACCAAGGTGTACATCCAAAGATAGAATTAAGAATAGATTCATAAAGCATGCAAAACTCAATCATCCAAACCCAATATTCATAAACACAAAGAAAGCAACAAGGGGGCTACATTGCTCCCCTAGATTAAAAGACTACTCACGCATGATTACAAGCAAACACAAAGCGAGAAAAGCTCAACATCTTCTTCTTAATCACGCGCACAAGCAAAGCTTCAAATCCAGGCTCCAAAATCCGCGACGGGCTGCTGCGGCGGCTGCTCTCCTAGGTCAAGGAGCACCTCCAAGTCGTGGAACCTCTCTCTCTCTCTCTCAAAAACGTGTAGGGGGGTTAGGCATTCATAGGCGAGGCGTGGAGGCTTGTATTTATAGAGTTTGGATGGGCTTTGAGGTGTGTACCCTAGCCCATTTATCAAAACGGCGTAGTTTTGATAAGTAACGCTCGAAACATTAAAATCTCTATCTTCCATCCACAATTTGGACACGGGCCTTCAGAAACAAATGATCGGCATAGAAAAACAATAGGATCGGTCCAAAAATATCTCTCGCACGTCAATTTGCACGTGATATGGTGAATTCACGTGCACCTCCAAATCAGCTCAAACTTCTCCCCAAGCTTCCTTGCATCCTGTAGAGGCCTGAGAGGCAAAAATAGGCTTGCACGTGAAATGGGTGAATTCACGTGCAGCTCCAAATCAGCTCCAAATGCTCTGAAATTTCTGTGGTAGGTAGAGGCCATAATTCTAAGCTACTTTTGTTCTTGCACGCCAATTGTTTGAGGCCATCTACTATGTCAAAAGTGAGCTCCAAAATCTGCCAAAACAACTTAAAAACGCATGTATTTGCACATAGCATCTTCCTAGAGGTTAGAGCAAATATATATGATATATGAAGCAATAAGGCTCTAATCATGCTCTTAAACATCCTAAATAAACACTAGAATAACGGCATAAAATGCACGTTATCACTAGGGAAGCTCCGAAAGTTGCTCCTCCGACCCCTAGCAAAACGGGGTTTACCTAAGGATCTTGCCGATTGGCTCTTGTTCTACACATGGCTGTTTTGCCCCAGACTCCATCTTGGGCCTTTTCCGCCCACTTGACCGCTCTTGGCCTCCTTGTTCATGCTTTCCCTCCTCTAGACCTCTTTCCAGAATCCTTACGGGATCTACCGCCTCCGTATATGTCCTCGGCTTGAGTACCTCCGTCCTCTGCCTCAAGGAAAGCCAAATACCCATAATGAATTTGTGGGCCTTTAAGTCTTCCCTCGAGACCGACTCCGGAGCAAACAGGCTCAAATTTCGGAACTCCCACTCGTACTCGGCCACCGATCGCCCTCTCTGCGTCAGGGTGTGAAACTCACTCCTCTTGCGCCACCGAACCGACTTCGAAAAGAACTCATCGTAGAACACTTGTAGGAAATCGTCTCACAAGCATGTCCCCCACCTCCCGGCGACCCGCCAAACTCAGCCACCACTCCAAAACCTCTCGCTCCGGTTGCCGGATTGCCGGTCGAACCTTCTCTTCCTCCTGGTGGAAGAAGAAAAGAGAATACATGCTCCACATGCCACAACCATCGCTCTGCTGCGATCGGGTCTCCACCTCCCTTGAACTTTGCTGGTTTCTCCTGCAGGAACCTAGTTGCCCAATCCTCTTGAAGTTCTCCTCTGAATGTCCTCATCATATGGAATGTTCTCTCCCCGAGGTGGTGGAGGTGTTCCACGTTGAGCGATCATCTCTACTCTCATCTCCTCTCGAAGCTCCTGACGAATGCTATCTCTCATCCCATGCATTGCATCGCTTAGGGTCCGAAGCCGAGCCAACACCTGTGTCATGGGGTCAACTCCCCTAGCTTGTCCAATTTGGATTGACACCTCATCCCCAAGCAGCGCCACTCTCACGCGATACTCTCCTAGGAGGCATGATTCTACGTAAGAAAATAAGCACAACTCAATCGCATAAGTTCTCAACTCCACACATCTCATATTCATCACCCATTACTCATTCTCAAGACACATCTTAACACACATTCACAATACAAACAGATCTCATAAGCATATTCATGCAAAGCACCTCAAAGACATCATATGAATGTCAAAGCACACAACATTAAATCACATCACAAGCTAGTGCCTAACACAATGCAAGTATGTGATGTCTGTTATTTTCTTGACTATTTAATCTCATAGAATAATGGAGTAATTGAGACTCCGGTGTGTCAAACCTCGGGGAATTTATGTAAATCAGTGTCAAATAGATAAGCACCAAGCAGACAAGTGCTAGTTATGCCTAGAAAAATAATTTAAGTCTGGTAACTCTCAAATAATTATAACTAATTTGTTTTGTATTTTCTGGTAAGAAAATTCAATAATGGAGGTTCCTAGGGTAGTAATTTCACCTCCCATGCATTGCACTCGACTTTGACAAATGGTTTTCACATTCCATCTTTGGATTCTTAATAATGTTGATTAACACCCATTTCCTTACATTTGGTCCATGCTAAGAAAATTAAAGATATCCTAAACCACTTGGTCCATGAGAATTGGGATAATCAAAGGTATCGATCCTTCAATTGCCTAAACACTTGGTCCGTATTTTAGCCAATTGAATCAAATCATTTCATTTTCCACTCCAGACTAGGGCTAAGGTAATCCGATTATGCATGAATCAAATTGCATTGCATTCTGAAATTAATTTAAACATCAAAGAATTGTTCCATCACATAACCATGTCAAAATCATCATACAACACAATGGGGGCTACATTGCTCCCCTAAGAAAAGGGATTACCCCGAATCATGTTCAAAGCAATCAGTTCAAAATGTAAAAACAAATCGAAGATATTACAGAATAGAGATAGAGAAATCTTCAAAGGTGCTCCCTGGAATTAGCCTCCAACAATCTCCAACCTCTCCTGTGTTTTCCTCCCTCTGGATCCTCTCTTCTTCTGCCATTGTCTCCCTTGACGAGAAAAACCCTACTTGTCCTTTTTGTTTCCCCCTCCAAATGACAAAGTCGCCTTTCTAAAATTACTAATTGGCTCTCCTGGCCCAGTCCCACACAACCCTTTAAGAAAGCCCAAGGTGAGTAGGCTAGCTTCCCTCTTCTCTATGGCCTAGCAAAACAAAGCCTGAAATAAAAACTAAGAAAAACAAAAACAAACACACACTCTGCCAAAAATAAAATAAAATACCTAAGCGAGATAAATACACTCAACAAGAGTCACAAAAAGATATAAAATATGTCTAAAATAGAGAACAAATATACCATAAATATCTATATATAAAATTCCCCCACACTAGAATGTTGCTCGCCCGAGCAAACACAAAGAAAACAAGTAAACATGCACCCATGCAAAGAATTCCTCCACAAGTAAAATAAGAAATAAAATAAAATAAAATAAAATCCCACTTGTGGCTGTAAGCTACCATTGTTACCAGGTGACACCACACTATAGCCAATACTCAATTATCATAAGCATTTCACTTGGCCGCACCCAAAAGCACCACTTAGCTACCCACCAAAGAATAAACACCTACCACTCTGGAGTGCACTCAAAGGTAACAAGGCTCCCTCACTCAAACAAGTAATCTCACACCCCTCACTCTCAAGTTCCCTTTAAGTTCGGACCTTACGCAAGTAAACAATTAGTCCCTCATTATAGTGATGCGGCCAATAAATGTCACGCCCCGGATTTCCAACCCGAGGAAACCGGTATGTGACTCCCCTTGTACCCACACGGAGGGCAAAGGGGTTAGGGTGCAAACCCCGAATATAACATTTTAAACATCCACAACACATTCAAGAAAGTAATGTTCATAAAAGCAATCCACAATCCAAACCAGTCTTTATTACAACAAAATCCTCTTTCCAATCCATCCCCACCTGGGGTTACATCAATTCCCATAAAAATAACATAAATGGAAGACAAGAAAATCAATAAGGTCTTCCACCTTGGGGTCCCACCTAACGCCTGTATGTTCCTGAAAGAAAACGTAACATAGAGGGAGGGGTGAGCAACCACAGCTCGTTAGGGATCATGTCTCCCCAATCCATCCCATGCCCCTAGCGTCTACATGAGTGTGTACAGGTGCGGTGTAGTGACAATAAAATATAAACAAGTTGTATTCCACATTCACATGGCACACACATATCCACAACCATACAAGCTTAGCCATATAGGCTAACATATCCACGGCCACTAAGGCTTAGCCACACGGCTAACATATCCACGGCCACTAAGGCTTAACCACACGGCTAACATATCCACCGCCACTCAGGCTTAGCCACACGGGCTAACATATCCACGACCACTCAGGCTTAGCCACACGGGCTAACATATCCACAACCATATAGGCTTAGCCACACAAAGCAACGGTTCCGATCCCGGGCTTCCACACCACCGGGTTCCACAAACACAAGATACAAGGTCACACAGGCATTAAACCAAACACGTATCATACACACTTTCACAGGCATAATACCAAACACTTAGTTCGCACGGCCCATCAGGCATAAAATCAAACACTTGACATGCGAGTCTCACAGGTATTTTACCAAACGCTTAACATGCATACATTCACAAACCCACAAACCCAGCCACACAGGCATATTATCAAACATGTACCAGACATATTCACACAGACATTTTATCGAACACTTAATATGCACTCACCATCCAACACCAGAATACATCAAAAACCGCCATTGAAGGCCAACATCCATATAGAAGATCACACTATATGGATTACATATATATATATAAATAGGTATAACTCCATAATCCGCCCTAGAACCCTAGGACAGAGGAGGATTTAGGAAGAACAGAACCCCTACCTTGTATGTTCTCCTTGCTCCCGCTTCCACGCAAGACTCGACCACCCACGCAAGACGCTCCCGGCAGCCACCAGGAGGCTCTCCTTCCCCCCCCCCCCCTCTCTCTCTCTCTCTCTCTCTCTCTCTCTCTCTCTTTCTCTCTCTGCGACGGCCGGTGGAGCAACAAACCCTCAACCTAAAACAGAGGGGCTTCTCCTCCTTATATAGACAACACAACATCAAAACGACGTAGTTTTGATTAAGTGAATCCCAAGATCAAAACGGCGTAGTTTTGATGGAACAAGCTATGACCTTCCCACATCCATACACACCAAAATATTCACAATTCCAACATGGTCCTTTGGGAAAAGATGATTAGAATGACAAAACCAAGGTAACCATGCAAAAACATGCCTGCACGCCAATTTGAACGCCAATTCCCCAATTGGCGTGCAGCTCCAAATGTACTCAAACTTCACCCCAAGCCTCCTTGCATCTTGTAGAGGTCCGAGAAGCAAAAATATGCTTGCACGTGAAATGGGTGAATTCACGTGCAGCTCCAAATGCTCTAAAATTTCGTGGTAGATAGAGGACCTCATTCTAAGCAACTTTTGTTCTTGCACGCCAATTGTTTGAGGCCATTTACTATACCAAAAGTGAGCTCCAAAATCTGCCAAAACAACTTAAAACCGCATGTATATGCATAGCATCTTCCTAGGGCATAAATGTACATTATCACTTGTCACATGCACCTCCCAAAAGTCCCCTCTTGGGCTCATATCTTACCTCAAACTTGTGCACCAACATCCAAGGTGTTTGTGGTTAACTTCTTACACACGGGTCATTACATCCTCTCCCCCTTAAGACTTTTCGTCCTCGAAAAGAAATGACATACGAGGAAAACAAACACAAGCTACCCATTTGCCACACGGCGAGCCACAACACCCAAATGGGTCATACACCGCGCACAGCACATAACAGCACATAACAAGGTACCACCATAATCCATAACAACACATATCCGCATGTCACAAATACATATCTCAAAACACATCACAAATATGAACACATGTCTAAAAGACAAAACAAATACACCAAATCATACACAACTAATACAAGAAAACACATCACTATCCCTTGGCCAACAGCCACCTCCCACGCTTAAGATTGTTCATCCTCGAATAATTCCGGGTCTTGTTGCTCACGCATCACGGACTCACGTTCCCATGTCTCCTCCTCAATGCCACGGTGCTGCCACAACGACGCGAACCAAAGGAATAAGACGACCACGCAAAAGCTTCTCTCGCCGATCTAGGATACGGATAGGGGCTTCAACAACGGACATGTCATCCTCAATGTCTAATGTCCCCCAATCGATCACATGAGTGGGGTCAGGGTGATACTTCCCAGTTGGGACACGTGAAACACGTTGTGCACTCGACTCGGCCCTGGTGGTAACGCTAATCGGTAGGCCACAGGCCCCACATGATCCAGAATCTCAAAAGGACCAATAAACCGCGGAGATAGCTTGGAACCTCGCCCAAACCGTCGATGTCCACGACGTGGAGAAACACGAAGAAACACATGATCACCAACGAAAAAACTCCAAAGGTCGCCGCCGCTGATCCGCATAAGATTTCTGCCGACTCGAGCTGATAACAAACGCTGACGAATCAACTTAACCTTCTCGGTAGCCTCTTGAACCAACTGTGGTCCCAAGAGAGCTGTCTCCCCCACCTCGGTCCAACACAAAGGTGATCGACACGGCAGCCCATACAACGCCTCAAAAGGAGCCATCCCAATGGATGCCTGATAATCGTTGTTGTAGGCAAACTCCACCAAAGGAAGGTGAGTCGCCCACGAACCCCCAAAATCTAACACACAGGCCCGTAACATGTCCTCCAAAGTCCGATTCGTCCTCTCTGTCTGGCCGTCGGTCTCCGGTGAAAGGTCGGTACTCAAGTGAAGTTTGGTCCCCATAGCCTCCTGCAAACCTGCCCGAAACGGGAAGTGAACCTCGAATCCCGGTTAGAGACAACCGATGATGGTACTCCATGTAGTCTCACAATCTCGTTCATGTATAGATGACTCAAGGTCCCAATAGAGTCCTGCTCGCGAACAGCCAGAAATGGGCCGACTTTGTGAGTCGATCCACAATCACCCAAATCATATCTTTCCTCCCTGTGGTGGGTGGAAGACCAGATCCACAAAATCCATTGCTATGTGGTCCCACTTCCACTCCGCTATGGGCAAGGGTCGTAACATGCCCGCCGGCCGCCGATGCTCGGCCTTCACCCGCGACACGTGAGGCACCGCGAAACAAAAGCGACCACATCGCGTTTCATCCCAGGCCACCAAAAATGTCCTCGAAGCGCATGGTACATCTTCGTACCCCCCTGGATGCACAAAGAACTCGAGATTGGTGAAACTCCCTCATCACCTCATCCCTGAGGGAAGAAACCACTACCAACCACCCCCGAAAAGACAACTCATGCTCAGGACCCTCTGTCCGGTCCTCGGATAGCTCCCCGGCCTCAATACGGGCACGGAGAACGTCACACTCAATGTCACCCAACCTGTTCCTCCCGGACGCGCTGGTACAACTCGAGCACAACCACTAAAGGACTCAGGATTGTCCCACCATCACGAACAATAGGCTGCCTGCAACATCACCAACCGCTCCATCGCCTTCCACTCTCTCACGACCACCCCGCCTTTCCCTTTTCTCGCTCAACGCGTCGGCCACAACATTACCCTTGCCCGGGGTATAGGCAAGAGTAAAGTCAAAGGTCTGCAAATACTCCACCCATCTCCTCTCGCCTCAAATTCAAGTCCTTCCGAGTAAAGATGTGCTGAAGGCTCTTGTGATCCGAGAACACCACGAACTTCTCCCCAAAAAAGGTAATGTTGCCAACTCTTCAGGGCGAAGATGACACCGCCAACTCAAGATCATGGGTAGGGTAATTCTGCTCATGAGGCTTCACTTGCCTTGACCCATAAGCTACCACACCTGTGCTCTTGCATAAGCACACACCCTAAACCAACCCTGGACGCATCACAAAATACCTCATACGGAATATCCTCCCTAGGCAACCTCAACACAGGTGCGGTGGTCAAACGAGTTTTGAGAGTCTCAAACGCCTGCCTGGCACTTGTCGGTCCACTCAAACTTTACTCCCTTCCGAGTCAACGTCATAGAGGCCGCCAAACGGGAGAACCCCTCGACAAAACGACGATAGTACCCCGCCAAGCCAAGAAAGCTACGGATCTCAAAAACATTGGTTGGCCTCGCCCACGATGCCACGGCCTCAATCTTGGCCGGGTCCACCCTAACTCCCTCACTGACACCACATGGCCAAGAAAGTGAACCTCCTGCAGCCAAAACTCACACTTGCTAAACTTAGCAAATAGTCGCTGTCCCTCAAGGTTTGCAACATCATGTTGCCAAGTGCTCCACATGCTCCTTCTCGGTCTTGGAATACACCAAGATATCATCAATAAACACCACCACAAACGAATCCAAGTATGGAGCAAAGACCTGGTTCATCAAATGCATGAACACCGCCGGCGCATTAGTGAGCCCAAAAGGCATCATGTCACGCCCCGGATTTCCAACCCGAGGAAACCGGTGCGTGACTCCCCTTCTTACCCACACGGAGGGCAAAGGGGTTAGGATACAAACCAAGAACCGAACATTTTAAACATTCACAACACATTCCATAAAAATAAAGTCCATCAAGCGGTCCACAAACCAAATCAATAAAGTCCATCAAGCGGTCCACAAACCAAATCGGTCTTTAATACAAAGTCTTCCTTTCAATCCATCCCCATTGGGGTTACATCGATTCCCATAATAAAATAACATAAACAATAAAATAAATAAGGTCTTCCACCTTGGGGTCCCACCTAACGCCTGTAGGTTCCTGTAAAGAAAACAACATGGTAGGAGGGGTGAGCAACCACGACTCGGTAGGGATCATGTCTCCCCAACCCATCCCATGCACCTAATATCTACATGCCTTGTGTACAAGTGCTGTGTCGTGATACAATTATTCCACCAGATATAGTTACAGTTATAACAAGAAACACAATCATACATGGGCTAGTACATAAACACTCCCGGGCTTCCACGACCACCGGGTTTCAAGAACGTCCCGGGCTTCCACGGCCACCGGGTCCCACAAAACGGTCCCGGCTTCCACGACCACCGGGTTCCACAAAAGCAGTCCCGGGCTTCCACAACCACCGGGTTCCACAAAACGGTCCCAGGCTTCCACGGCCACCGGGTGTACAAGCAAACACGCAAGACACATGGCCATACAGGCATAACATCAAACACTTAGTATGCTTAGTCACACAGGAATAACATCGAACACTTAGCATGCATATATCTACAAGCTCATACACCCACCACACATACATAATCTAACACACTGGACGTGCGTGGCCTCATAGGCATTACTTCAAACACATAACATGCACGGCCTCACGGGCATTATGTCAAACACATAACATGCACGACCTCACAGGCATTATGTCAAACACTTGGCAGGCATATATACATATATCCAAACAACGCCATTGAAGGCCAACATTCATATAGGAGATCACACCTATATGAATTTACATATAAATAGTATGATAACAAGGACAATATCCAACGGGTAATTCACCACAGGGGCCTAACCCCGGATCGGGTATAAGAAAACAGAACCCCTACCTTAAAGAAGATCCTCCTTGCTCCCGCGTTAGATGCCGTCCTCCCCACGCAAGATGCTCCCGCAGAAGAACCAGCTTCTTCCCCTTTCCCTCTCTCTAGCTCTCTCTCTCTCCACGACGGCCGCAATGGCCGAAAAACCCCTAACCCTAGAACAAGGAGTCTCCTCATCCTTATATAGGCCTCCCACTATCAAAACGACGTAGTTTTGATTAAGTGAAACCCAGGATCAAAACGACGTAGTTTTGATCACACAAGTTAGCACCTTTCCGCACCCATATAGGCCAAAATACTCAGAATTTCAACATGGTCCTTTGGAGAAAGTTCCTTAGAATGTCAAAACCAAGGGAACCATGCAAAAATATGCTTGCACGCCAATTTGCACGTGAATTCCCCAATTCACGTGCAACTCCATATTATGCACTCCAAATGCTCTCAAACTTCACCCCTAGCCTCCTTGCATCATTTAGAAGACAACCACACTTGCACGTGAATTGGACCCATATCACGTGCACCTCACATACATGTCCATTTGGCCTGAAACTTCGTGGTAGATAGAGGACATCATTCTAAGCATCTTTCCTTTTGCACGTGAATTCATTGGAGTCCATTTACTAGGTCAAAATCTAGAAAAACTCTACTCAGGAGGCAAAACTGACTAACTCAAGGTACGGGTCCTTACATCCTCTCCCCCTTAAGACTTTTCGTCCTCGAAAAGAAATGACATAAGAGGAAAACAAACACAAGCTACCCATTTGCCACACGGCGAGCCACAACACCCAAATGGGTCATACACCGCACATTGTACACAATAGCATATAACATAGTGCCACCACAGTCCATAACCACATGCATCACAATCTATGGAAACACAGCCACATGTCACAAATACCCACCACAAGCACATTTCATTAACACATTCAATATAAATAAAAGTCAAAAGTCAAAAGGAAATACAAATACACCCGCCAACAACCACCCCTCCACCCTTAAGATTGTTCGTCCTCGAACAACTCGAGGTTGCTCACGCATCACGGATTCGCGTTTCCATATTTCCTCCCTAGGACGTGTCGTCCTCGAAAAGACAATACACTTTCGATAATGCACATGCTGATGCACATCGTCCACAACCATGCACACACCCGTGAATGAAGATAGCACACAATAACACACATGAAGGCACGTACCCACAAACCCAATACAACACAAGCATGATAGGGAAACACATATTCTAAACTCACAAACAATCCTTGTTTTCCGCACCTAACACATGTCACAAGTATTCACATGTCACGACGGTGTACGACATATACGCCCATCCCCAACACGTACGTTGAACAAATCACATAGGTCACGGACCAACTCACATCATAAACACCACTACAAGGAACAAGGCACAAACAAAACACTACTACACGTTGAACGTTCCACTGCCCACTCGCTCGACACCATACAAACTCATCCGCAGGGAGTTTCCTCACAACCTTCTCACCTCGGGACCGTTCGTCCCCGAAAAGAGAAATCAAGTGGTAAACATCACGGGAAGATTAAAGCAACACATAACACCCATGAGCATAACAAGAACTAGAGCTTGGCCAATTAGCGCGACGACAACAACTCACGTGAGCAAGTCCGACAACAAGTGAGGTCGAGAAGCCTCCCACGGATGCATGAAGACCCCGACAACCGAACAAGGCCAACACCAGAAGCCTATGCACGAAGCATCCATTCGCTAGAATTCATATGATTGAACGAGAAGTCACCTGCATCGACATAGCAGGGTATTCGGCATTAGACGCCTACTCATGTCACAATAGGACCAACACTCCACAATGTAAAATACCCAACAATGACACCATCAAAATTGGATGTCAACGGACCCCAACAATGTACAACGCAGCCACACTCCATATGTAGACCTTACCCTAACGGCAAACACTAAGAGGTCACAAGGAAACACAAACAAACAAGAGAAAAGCATTTGACAAACCATAATCGTGTTTCTACACATGGAGATCACCCCAAAGAAGACCATCATCATTGCTCAAACCGCCTCACTCTATAGTGATACACGCAACAACAAAACCCAACCAATGCCAAAGGGAACTCAAGATGACTTACAATCCAGGACACAACTACATCAGGATAAAGTGTGCCCTCCACCAGTTCGGTCACATCAACAAGACGCCCAACGGAGTCCAAGGAGTAACTCAAAACAACGAATTCGGACCATACCCAATCACGGCAAGACCAAAAGTTACAATCGGGCTAACACCAGTCACCAACGTTGAGAATCTACTAAAGAATCCCTTGAACCAGAACGTCACATAAATAACACCTCCCTAACTACGGCCAAATAGGGATCCACCAAAGGCCCACACAGCCTTCACTAACCGAGGCTTATGTTACAACCCAAGTGATAACACCTTACTCGGTCGGCGGACATTCCATGCGACAGAATTCTTTGACGCCGGGTAGTTGCCAACAACGTAGTCCTCTCCACCCTGGAAAAGTCTCCTACCGACAACATGACAATAACGGAATCCTCGGTGTCACCACTCACAGGTCACAAAGGAATCCTTTGCCTCCAGGACATACTCCACCTCATGGCCCACTAACCCTGCTATACCAACAATCACGTCCTATCTCATGTCACGCCCCGGATTTCCAACCCGAGGAAACCGGTACGTGACTCCCCTTTTACCCACACGGAGGGCAAAGGGGTTAGGATACAAACCAAGAACCGAACATTTTAAACATTCACAACACATTCAAGAAAAATAAAGTCCATCAGGCAGTCCACAAACCAAATCAGGTCTTTAATACAAAGTCTTCTTTTCAATCCATCCCCATTGGGGTTACATCGGTTCCCATAATAAAATAACATAAACAATAAAATAAATAAGGTCTTCCACCTTGGGGTCCCACCTAACGCCGTAGGTTCCTGAAAGAAAACAACATGGTAGGAGGGGTGAGCAACCACAACTCGCAGGGATCATGTCTCCCCAACCCATCCCATGCACCTAATATCTACATGCCTTGTGTACAAGTGCTTTGTCGTGATACAATCATTCCACCAGGATATAGTCACAGGTATAACAAAGAAACACAATCATACATGGGCTGGTACATAAACACTCCCGGGCTTCCACGGCCACCAGGTTTCAAGAACAGTCCAGAGGCTTCCACAACCACCGGGTTCCACAAAACAGGTCCCGGCTTCCACGACCACCGGGTTCCACAAAACAGTCCCAGGCTTCCACAACCACCGGGTTCCACAAAACAGTCCCGGGCTTCCACGCCCACCGGGTGTACAAGCAACCACGCAAAGACACATGGCCATACAAGCATAACATCAAACACTTAGTATGCTTAGTCACACAGAATAACATCGAACACTTAGCATGCATATATTCACCAGCTCATAAACCCAACGCACACAGATATAATCTCACACATAATACGCACGACTTCACAGGCATAATTTCAAACACATAACATGCACACTCTCACAGGCATTACCTCAAACACATAACATGCACGGCCTCACAGGCATTATGTCAAACACTTGGCAGGCATATATACATATATCCAAACAACGCCATTGAAGGCCAACATTCATATAGGAGATCACACCTATATGAATTTACATATAAATAATATAACGATATAACTCGTATTCCGCCCTAGGACCCTAGGACGGAGGAGGACTTAGGAAGAAAGAATCCCTACCTTAAAATAGATCTTATTTGCTCCCGCGCTAAACACCGTCCTCCCCACGCAGGATGCTCCGTGAAAGAACCAAGAACTCCCCTTCCTTCTCTCTCTAGCTCTCTCTCTCTCTCTACGACGGCCGCAGTGAAGAGAACCCTAAACCTAAAACAGAGGGCTTCTCCTCCTTATATAGACAACACAACCTCAAAACGACGTAGTTTTGATTAAGTGAATCCCAAGATCAAAACGACGTAGTTTTGATCACACAAGTTAGCACCTTTCCGCACCCATATAGGCCAAAATACTCAGAATTTCAACATGGTCCTTTGGAGAAAGTTCCTTAGAATGTCAAAACCAAGGGAACCATGCAAAAATATGCTCGCACGCCAATTTGCACGTGAATTCCCCAATTCACGTGCACCTCCATATGCACTCCAAATGCTCTCAAACTTCACCCCTAGCCTCCTTGCATCATTTAGAAGACAATTACACTTGCACGTGAATTGGACCCATATCACGTGCACCTCACATACATGTCCATTTGGCCTGAAACTTCGTGGTAGATAGAGGACATCATTCTAAGCATCTTTCCTTTTGCACGTGAATTCATTGGAGTCCATTTACTAGGTCAAAATCTAGGAAAACTCTACTCGGGAGGCAAAACCGACTAACTCAAGGTACGGGTCCTTACATCCTCTCCCTCTTAAGACTTTTCGTCCTCGAAAAGAAATGACATAAGAGGAAAACAAACACAAGCTACCCATTTTCCACATGGCGAGCCACAACACCCAAATGGGTCATACACCACACACAAAGACGATAAAGCACATAACAGTACCACCATAGTCCATAACCACAATAATGCACATAACACATGTCCACATGGCACGAATACACATCTCAAGGCACATCACAAATAACACATGTCTTTAAAAGACAATACAAATACACCAAATCGTACACAACTAATACAAGAAAACACAAAACACAAAACGTACACAACTAATACAAGAAAACACAAAACACATCACACCCTTGGCCAACAGCCAACAACCACCTCCCACGCTTAAGATTGTTCGTCCTCGAACAAGTCTGGGTGCTGCTCACGCATCACGGACTCACGTTCCCATGTCTCCTCCTCAATGCCACGGTGCTGCCACAGCACGCGAACCAAAGGAATAGCACGACCACGCAAAAGCTTCTCTCGCCGATCTAGGATACGGATAGGGGCCTCAATGACGGACATGTCATCCTCAATGTCCAACGTCCCCCAATCAATCACATGAGTGGGGTCAGGGTGATACTTCCTCAATTGGGACACGTGAAACACGTTGTGCACTCGACTCAGCCGCGGTGGTAACGCTAACCGGTAGGCCACAGGCCCTACACGATCCAGAATCTCAAAAGGACCAATAAACCGCGGAGATAGCTTGGAACCTCGCCCAAACCGTCGATGTCCACGACGTGGAGAGACACGAAGGAACACATGATCACCAACAGAAAACTCCAAAGGTCGCCGTCGCTGATCCGCATAAGACTTCTCCGACTCGAGCCGACAACAAACGCCGACGAATCAACTTAACCTTCTCGGTAGCCTCTTGAACCAATCGTGGCCCCAAGAGAGCTGTCTCCCCCCCCTCGGTCCAACACAAAGGTGATCGACACGGCCGTCCATACAACGCCTCAAAAGGAGCCATCCCAATGGATGCCTGATAAGCTGTTGTGGTAGGCAAACTCCACCAAAGGAAGGTGAGTTGCCCACGAACCCCCGAAATCTAACACACAGGCCCGTAACATGTCCTCCAACGTCCGATTCGTCCTCTCTGTCCGGCCGTCGGTCTCAAGGTGAAAGGCTGTACTTAAGTGAAGCTTGGTCCCCATAGCCTCCTGCAAACCTCGCCCAAAAACGGGAAGTGAACCTCGAATCCCGGTGCCGAGACAACCGATGATGGTACTCCATGCGGTCTCACAATCTCGTTCATGTACAGGTGACTCAAGGTCCCAATAGAGTCCCGCTCGCGAACAGCCAGGAAATGGGCCGACTTTGTGAGTCGATCCACAATCACCCAAATCACATCCTTCCTCCCAGGTGGTGGGTGGAAGACCGATCCACAAAATCCATCGCGATATGGTCCCACTTCCACTCGCTATGGGCAAGGGTCAGAACATGCCCGCCGGCCGCGATGCTCGGCCTTCACCTGGCGACACGTGAGGCACCGCGAAACAAAGGCAGCTACATCGCGTTTCATCCCAGGCCACCAAAAATGTCCGCGAAGCGCATGGTACATCTTCGTACCCCCTGGGTGCACAAAGAACTCTAGATTGGTGAAACGCCCTCATCACCTCATCCCCGAGGGAAGAAGCCACTACCAACCGCCCCTGAAGTGACAACTCATGCTCGGGACCCTCTGTCCAGTCCCCGGATAGCTCCCCGGCCTCAATACGGGCACGGAGAACTTCACACTCAATGTCACCCAGTGTCCCTCCCGGACGCGCCGGTACAACTCAGGCACTACCACCAAAGGACTCGGGATCTGTCCCACCATCACGAACAACAAGTCGTAGCCGCAACGTCGCCAACCGCTCCATCGGTTTCCACTCTCTCACGGCTACCTCGGCTTTCCCTTTTCTGCTCAATGCATCGGCCACAACATTACCCTTGCCCGGGGTATAGGCAAGAGTAAAGTCAAAGGTCCGCAAATACTCCACCCATCTCCTTTGCCTCAAATTCAAGTCCTTCGAGTAAAGATGTCCTGAAGGCTCTTGTGATCCGAGAACACCACAAACTTTTCCCCCAAGAGGTAGTGCTGCCAACTCTTCAGGGCGAAGATAATGACCGCTAACTCAAGGTCATGAGTAGGATAATCTGCTCATGAGGCTTCAACCGCCTCGACCCATAAGCTACCACACCGTGCTCCTGCATAAGCACACACCCCAAACCAACCCCGGATGCATTACGGTACACCTCATATGGAATATCCTCCCTAGGCAACCTCAACACAGGTGCGGTGGTCAAACGGGTTTTGAGAGTCTCAAACGCTGTTGGCACTTGTCCGTCCACTCAAATTTCACTCCTTTCCTAGTCAACGCCGTCATAGGAGCCGCCAAACGGGAGAACCCCTCTACAAAACGACGATAGTACCCCGCCAACCCAAGAAAACTACGGATCTCAAAAACGTTGGTTGGTCTCGCCCACGATGCCACGGCCTCAATCTTGGCCGGGTCCACCCTAACTCCCTCAGTGACACCACATGGCCAAGAAAGTGAACCTCCTGCAGCCAAAACTCACACTTGCTAAACTTAGCAAACAATTGCTGGTCCCTCAAGGTTTGCAACACTGTTGCCAAGTGCTCCACATGTTCCTTCTCGGTCTTGGAATACACCAAGATATCGTCGATAAACACCACCACGAACGAGTCTAAGTATGGGGCAAAGACTTGGTTCATCAAATGCATGAACACTGCTGGCGCATTAGTGAGCCCGAAAGGCATCACTACCCACTCATAATGCCCATACCTGCACCGAAAAGCCGTCTTAGGGATGTCCTCCTCCCTAACCCTGAGCTGGTGATACCCCGACCGTAAATCTATCTTGGAAAACCACTGGGCCCCACTCAACCGGTCAAACAGGTCATCTATCCGAGGCAACGGGTACTTGTTCTTCACAGTCATCGAATTCGACTTCCTGTAGTCGATGCAGAGACGTAGCGTGCCATCGCCCTTCTTAGCAAAGAGCACCGGAGCACCCCAAGGTGAGGTACTCGGTCTGATATACCCCCGACCCACCAACTCCTCGATTTGCCTCTGAAGCTCCCTCAACTCAGCTGGCCCCATACGATACGCTACTTGGGAAATCGGACCCGTCCCCGGCACCAACTCAATGGTGAACTCCACACTCCTCTTAGGTGGCAAACTCCTCAACACTTCAGGAAAAACATCCTGAAATTGGTCCACAACAATGGGCCACACCCTCTTTTCCACCTTCCCCTCCTCGGCCAAAGGTCAGGCTGCCAACCCGTGGGTAATGGCACCCCACTGGTCCAACACTGGCCCGGCCCGACTCGCCTCACGGTCCCACTCCCCCTGCAGGGTGCAAGAGGTCCCTGCAGGTGTCACGAAGGTCACACGCCGCCGATAACAATCTATCTTGGCCTGGAAAGCCATAAGCCAATCCATGCCCAAGATCGGGTCAAACGTTCTCAAAGGCATCACATGCAAGTCAAAACTCGGCTCCACCTCGCCTATGGTTAACACACAATCACGACACACTCGCCGTACCTCAATCATGCCTCCTACCTGGAGACTCCACAACTAGGGGCCTCGCGGCCTCCACACAAGCTAACCCCAAGCCGTCTATTACAAGCTCAAGAACAAACGAACATGATGCACCCGTATCGAAAAGAACAGCTAATGTACGGGAGATCAAGAGGGTACCTCTAACCACCGATGGTCCTGCTCCACCCTCAGTGGTGGGGTTGGTAGCTCGGCCTCCTCCGGGTACGTCGCCTCCAGCGCAAACACCCTCCCTTGGCCCGTGCCACCGGTCGGCTCACTCACTGGGCGCTTCCCGCCAAGGCTGCCTCCGGCCGGTCTGCTGCCGCTCCGGCCTCCCCCGAGGTCGGGTCCGATTCGATCCTGCCTGACTAGCCGGCCACCGACGAGCTGGTCTCTCTGCTGGTGCACGAAAACCGGCATCACTCCTTGTCTTGGATGTCATGCCTCCAACTCCCCTGTTGCCACTCCGGCAAACCCGGCTCGAATGGCCCTCTCGTCCACATCTATGGCATTTCCGGTCCCTCTTTGGACATTCCTTTCTCAAGTGGCCTTGCTCCCCACAGCGGTAACAACCGCCGGGGATACCCCCTGCTGGACCGCCCTGTCGCCACCGCCAAAACTAGACCTCCCCGGGTTCACCAACGTCCGTCCCCCTGCTGCGGAAGGAACTGCTTATCCCTCTCCTCCGTTTTGAGCCTCTTGGACCCTGCATCTCGATCAGGCCCACTCTGCAATCGGCGACCCTGATGGGCCTGCCTCCCACCATCCAGCTCTCTCTTAGCTATACGGGCCGTCTCCACGGCCTCGGCAGTAGGTCCTCAAGCGTAGAATCGCCACCCTCTCCCTAAGGGCTGGCCTAAGACCCAAAGTGAACTTGTGAGCCTTCAGGGTCCTCCTTTGCCACTGTCTCGGGGGCAAACCTACTCGAGCTCCGGAACTCCCGCTCATACTCGGGCACCGTCTTTGATCCTTGCTTCAGGCTGCCAAATTCCTCCCTCTTCTTGCCATCTCACCGATTCCGGGGAAGAACTCATTATGGAAGAGTTGCAAGAATTCCTCCCCAGAACATGAGTTGCACCGCACGGCTCCCCGCAACACTCGTCCACCACTCCAAAGCATCCCCCTCCACTGCCGAATTGCCGGTCGCACCTTATCCTCCTCCCTGGGCAGGAGAAAGGAGAACACATGCTCAATCTGTCTCAACCACCGCTCGCCTACCACAGGGGTCTTCTCCCCCCTTAAATCGCGGAGGTTGTTCCTTTCGGAACCGTGTCACCACGTCATCCTCTGCACGGGTCGGTACACCACCCGGCGAACTCTCACGCTCACGAGGCGGCTCTCCTACGGGTGGTGGTGGTGGTGGCACCACCCGCTGTCTTGCCATCTCACGGCGCACCTCCTCCCGAACGTCCTGCCGGAGTCCCTCCCGTAGCTCTCGTACCTCCAGCCGGATGCCTTCTTGTAGCCGTGCCGGTAACAACGCATGCCCTCCAACGGATGGTCCCGCACCCGGACCCTCATGGGCAGATGACTCATCGGCCATCGCCCCGGACGCACGTGTCACTCTCCTCGGTGGCATTCTTACTACATGAAGTAAGATGCACAAACGTCGAGAATGCGTTTGACTACTAACAAGTTGACTACCTCTACCTCATTATCAAGTCAAGCCGTACATGACATTACACACATTTTAACCATTGCATCAATCAATATTGCATACAAAGACACCATCCACATTGTAGTCATACCCAAGGCATTCCAAGAATATTCGAGTTGCACGGTTCACACATAATCATGTTATGCACATCCTTCCCACATGACAACAAATGCAACTAGTGCCCTAATGCCAATGCATGCAAATCCTACCACAAGACCGGACTACCCTAAGTACACCTTGGAGGCTCAAAGAGGACCATGTTGATCAGGCATGTCCCTCCAGGCTCCTCCAAAGGACTCAAGATAACCAAGTCCGCCCACTACCCTAGGCCAACTAGACCATGCTCGATACCATATTGTCACGCCCCGGATTTCCAACCCGAGGAAACCGGTACGTGACTCCCCTTTTTACCCACACGGAGGGCAAAGGGGTTAGGATACAAACCAAGAACCGAACATTTTAAACATTCACAACACATTCAAGAAAAATAAAGTCCATCGGGCAGGTCCACAAACCAAATCCAGTCTTTAATACAAAGTCTTCTTTTCAATCCATCCCCATTGGGGTTACATCGATTCCCATAATAAAATAACATAAACAATAAAATAAATAAGGTCTTCCACCTTGGGGTCCCACCTAACGCCCGTAGGTTCCTGTAAAGAAAACAACATGGTAGGAGGGGTGAGCAACCACGGCTCGGTAGGGATCATGTCTCCCCAACCCATCCCATGCACCTAATATCTACATGCCTTGTGTACAAGTGCTGTGTCGTGATACAATCATTCCACCAAGATATAGTCACAGGCTATAACAAAGAAACACAATCATACATGGGCTGGTACATAAACACTCCCGGGCTTCCACAGCCACCAGGTTTCAAGAACGTCCCGGGCTTCCACGGCCACCGGGTTCCACAAAACAGTCCCGGGCTTCCACGGCCACCGGGTTCCACAAAACGGTCCCGGGCTTCCACGACCACCGGGTTCCACAAAACAGTCCCGGGCTTCCACACCACCGGGTTCCACAAAACAGTCCCGGGCTTCCACGCCCACCGGGTGTACAAGCAACCACGCAAAGACACATGGCAATACAAGCATAACATTAAACACTTAGTATGCTTAGTCACACAGGAATAACATCGAACACTTAGCATGCATATATTCACCAGCTCATAAACCCAACCACACAGATATAATCTCACACATAATACGCACGGCTTCACAGGCATAATTTCAAACACATAACATGCACGACCTCACAGGCATTACCTCAAACACATAACATGCACGGCCTCATAGGCATTATGTCAAACACTTGGCAGGCATATATACATATATCCAAACAATGCCATTGAAGGCCAACATTCATATAGGAGATCACACCTATATGAATTTACATATAAATAATATAACATATATAACTCGTATTCCGCCCTAGGACCCTAGGACGGAGGAGGACTTAGGAAGAACAGAATCCCTACCTTAAAACAGATCTTATTTGCTCCCGCGCTAAACACCGTCCTCCCCACGCAGGATGCTCCAGGAAGAACCAAGAACTCCCCTTCCTTCTCTCTCTAGCTCTCTCTCTCTCTCTCTCCGACGGCCAGCAGCAGTGAAGAGAACCCTAAACCTAAAACAGAGGGCTTCTCCTCCTTATATAGACAACACAACCTCAAAACGACGTAGTTTTGATTAAGTGAATCCCAGGATCAAAACGACGTAGTTTTGATCACACAAGTTAGCACCTTTCCGCACCCATATAGGCCAAAATACTCAAATTTCAACATGGTCCTTTGGAGAAAGTTCCTTAGAATGTCAAAACCAAGGGAACCATGCAAAAATATGCCTGGCACGCCAATTTGCACGTGAATTCCCCAATTCACGTGCACCTCCATATGGACTCCAAATGCTCTCAAACTTCACCCCTAGCCTCCTTGCATCATTTAGAAGACAATTACACTTGCACGTGAATTGGACCCATATCACGTGCACCTCACATACATGTCCATTTGGCCTGAAACTTCGTGGTAGATAGAGGACATCATTCTAAGCATCTTTCCTTTTGCACGTGAATTCATTGGAGTCCATTTACTAGGTCAAAATCTAGGAAAACTCTACTCAGGGAGGCAAACCGACTAACTCAAGGTACGGGTCCTTACATCCCAACACACCAACAAAACACTCAAACTAACCAAGAAATGCTCAGGCTCTAACCGCAGCCTTAATATGGTCACCTGCAATTCCTCCGGGTAGGCACAAGAAACAAGACATGTAAACTCCTGATTCGGGACTTCCACGTTACTCCCAAACACCCCAACACCTTGATGGCATGAACCATCTCACTTACCCCGTTATACCGCACATGAAAGGTTTCCAAGGAGTACGGATGGAGGTCATCCGTCTACCACCACTGCTCTAAAACATACACCTTTGTGACCTCGTCCGACATAAATCTCTCCTCAAGGAGTAGCACTAACACCTCGTCCAAGCAAAAATGTCACAACCGACTCAACTCTGGGCATCAAACAACCTTTTTCCAAGCACAACAACACTTTAATATTTAGCTTAGCCGGCCATCGCACTAGACAAGGTATAACATACACAACATCACCTAGAACACTCTCCTTCATCCTCACACCACATTTAATATTCTAATACACTACACCTCATCCTTCTCTACGCACATGTCACAACACCCACATGTAGTAACTCTGTTGTATACCTTTACCACGAATGCAATACATACAACAACACAATACCAAATTTCCAGCACATTTGCAACACAAGCAACGGAACACAAGACACCTGACGAGTAGAACGTACCAGCCTTACACCTTCTCTCCTCCTCTAAGCCTACTCCTACAAGATACGAACCGAAGGAATGGCTCTACCACGCAAAAGCACACCCTTAGTCCCTAGAGAAAGATAGCCCGAACAAGGCCTGCCAAATCTCACTTGCCTACCTCTTTTTACCAAGTTGATGCACCGGGCATAACCCTCAAAACCCACTCATAGCCGATAGTTGAGCTCCAGAACACTTCACATTTTACACGTGTGCATCCCCATTTCACAACATGTTCTAAGAACATCACTCATGGTCTTTCACACTCGACAAACATGACACATGGCCACTGCTTGACCATCTGAGAACCCAGAACACCCATATAGTTATTAACCAGAACTTGCAACGACCACTCTAGCCAACAAGATAACGCTTCAAAGACTCTAAGAGCAGGCTATACTAGCTGCGTTTTCCCCTCAACCACAACGCTTGGAAAAGAAAGGTAACCATAGGAATATCCCTTTTAAGCGGTACTCCACCACACACCTCTATCCGTTGAAGAACATATTTCTATTAATCAAGGTTGCCAAGGAGGTGTCACACAATAACTCACAAGCCATCACCTCACACCTCAAGCTCTACTAGCTAGCCGTCTAAATTCCCTCCCACTCGAAAAAGGGTTGCCTACAAGATTTGGTTACTTTGATTATCCACATGTGCCAAAATTGAATATCACTCACTTATAAAATCAACACCCAGGATACTCATTAGTTACTTATTATTCTTCTAGCGTTATAAATCTATATTTACTCTTTTTACTTATTTATTCCCTAACAGGTCACCAACCACATCCATTCGAAATGCTAACTCAAACGGGACATGATAAAGTCCACCCTGCCTCACATAACTAGTACGAGACTCAACCGACAACCCACCAAAGGGGCACGATACCACCAATGAAGTTCTGTCTTGCTTTTCCACCTGGCCTCACTGGGTAGTCCTCTTGCCTCCAAATCGGGACTCGGCGTTGAGCTTTACCCCTAGCTCGCTGAGCCAATCCCCTAGCATCACTTCCGGTCCTACTAAAACAGATTGTACGAAGACGTCCTACTTTTCCACAGAGGCGACACCGGTACTGCTCCTTGGCACACTCTCTGTTCCAGTGCCCCGGTTGTCCACAACAAGCGCAATCTTTTGAGAAACAGGACTCAAACGGGGGGGTGTTGAGGGCTGACAGCTCTCGGCGTACCTCGCTCCTGATCAGTTGTCGAATCGCATCCCTCACCTCTGGAATAATCGAGCTCAAGACGCCATCCTCTCGCCGTGATTTGTCTATTACCTTCACTGCAGCTCTCTCACTTGCCCAACCTTGGGTCGCGGCCTCCTCTGTTACCTCAATAGTCGCACGACTTATAGTTTCCAGAAACATTGGTTAAGCGAAAAGATGGTGCTCCCAGATTAACACTAAATGATCCCAACAATCGCAAGACCACTACCGACTAAGCGGCTTAAGCTATAGCACGCATTATTACCACACAAATTTACAAATTTACCAAACAAATCTCACAAGACTATATACACTCCACCACATTGCTCATAACCTTGTTTATTGCACACCATGCCAAACAAATTTACACTCCATCGGCTTAACACATGCTCAATCCTTCACGAACACCAACATTATTACATATTTAATTTAATGTATTTATTTATTTATTTATTTCTTGATTATTATTATTTTATTTTATTAACAGTTCACATTTCACAATCTTCACGTTCGCAAGTACTCGGTTTCAATACCACAAATTCTTTTCCATGTTTTCATGCTCGAACCATCACAAAATTTCAGAGTTGCACAATTGAAATTTTATCATGTTCAAACCTTTTATCCATGCAATTACACACACCGCACACGTTTCGAGTTCTCATTAAACCACATTGCACAAGCATCCATTCCATAAGCACACGTTCGATTAAACAAGGACCTTTCCTTGTAGTCATGCTCAAGGTACTTCAAATAAAATCGAGTTGCACGCTTCTCACCTTATCACATTATTCATATTTTTCTTTTATCACAATTAAAATTTTCACAGGTATCCACACCTTCACATATAACAACCAATGCAACTAGTGCCCTAATGCCAATGCATGCAAATCCTACCACAAGACCGGACTACCCCAAGTACACCTTGGAGGCTCAAAGAGGACCATGTTGATCGGGCATGTCCCTCTAGGCTCCTCCAAAGGACTCAAGATAACCAAGTCCGCCCACTACCCTAGGCCAACTAGACCATGCTCCGATACCATATTGTCACGCCCCGGATTTCCAACCCGAGGAAACCGGTGCGTGACTCCCCTTTTTACCCACACGGAGGGCAAAGGGGTTAGGATACAAACCAAGAACTGAATATTTTAAACATTCACAACACATTCCATAAAAATAAAGTCCATCAAGCAATCCACAAACCAAATCAATAAAGTCCATCAAGCAGTCCACAAACCAAATCGGGTCTTTAATACAAAGTCTTCCTTTCAATCCATCCCCATTGGGGTTACATCGGTTCCCATAATAAAATAACATAAACAATAAAATAAATAAGGTCTTCCACCTTGGGGTCCCACCTAACGCCTGTAGGTTCCTGTAAAGAAAACAACATGGTAGGAGGGGTGAGCAACCACAGCTCATTAGGGATCATGTCTCCCCAACCTATCCCATGCACCTAATATCTACATGCCTTGTGTACAAGTGCTTGTGTCGTGATACAATTATTCCACCAGATATAGTTACAAGGCTATAACAAGCAAACACTATCATACATGGGCTAGTACATAAACACTCCCGGGCTTCCACGACCACCGGGTTTCAAGAACAGTCCCAGGGCTTCCACGGCCACCGGGTCCCACAAAACATCCCGGGCTTCCACGGCCACCGGGTTCCACAAAACAGTCCCGGGCTTCCACGACCACCGGGTTCCACAAAACAGTCCCGGGCTTCCACAGCCCACCGGGTTCCACAAAACAGTCCCGGGCTTCCACGGCCACCGGGTGTACAAGCAAACACGCAAGACACATGGCCATACGGGCATAACATCAAACACTTAGTATGCTTAGTCACACAGGAATAACATCGAACACTTAGCATGCATATATCCACAAGCTCATACACCCAGCCACACGGACATAATCTAACACACTGGACGTGCGTGGCCTCATAGGCATTACTTCAAACACATAACATGCACGACCTCACGGGCATTATGTCAAACACATAACATGCACGGCCTCACCAGGCATTATGTCAAACACTTGGCAGGCATATATACATATATCCAAACAACGCCATTGAAGGCCAACATTCATATAGGAGATCACACCTATATGAATTTACATATAAATAGTATGATAACAAGGACAATATCCAATGGGTAATTCACCACAGGGCCTAACCCCGGATCGGGTATAAGAAAACAGAACCCCTACCTTAAAGAAGATCCTCCTTGCTCCCGCGTTAGATGCCGTCCTCCCCACGCAAAATGCTCCAGGCGAAGAACCAGCGGTTCTCCCCCCTTTCCCTCTCTCTAGCTCTCTCTCTCTCCACGACGGCTGCAATGGCTGAAAAACCCCTAACCCTAGAACAAGGAGTCTCCTCATCCTTATATAGGCCTCCCACTATCAAAACGACGTAGTTTTGATTAAGTGAAACCCAGGATCAAAACGACGTAGTTTTGATCACACAAGTTAGCACCTTTCCGCACCCATATAGGCCAAAATACTCGGAATTTCAACATGGTCCTTTGGAGAAAGTTCCTTAGAATGTCAAAACCAAGGGAACCATGCAAAAATATGCCTGCACGCCAATTTGCACGTGAATTCCCCAATTCACGTGCAACTCCATATGCACTCCAAATGCTCTCAAACTTCACCCCTAGCCTCCTTGCATCATTTAGAAGACAACCACACTTGCACGTGAATTGGACCCATATCACGTGCACCTCACATACATGTCCATTTGGCCTGAAACTTCTGTGGTAGATAGAGGACATCATTCTAAGCATCTTTCCTTTTGCACGTGAATTCATTGGAGTCCATTTACTAGGTCAAAATCTAGAAAAACTCTACTCAGGAGGCAAAGCCGACTAACTCAAGGTACGGGTCCTTACACATCACTACCCACTCATAATGCCCATACCTGCACCGAAAGCCGTCTTAGGGATGTCCTCCTCCCTAACCCTGAGCCGGTGATACCCCGACCGTAAATCTATTTTGGAAAACCACTGGGCCCCACTCAATTGGTCAAACAGGTCATCTATCGGAGGCAACGGGTACTTGTTCTTCACAGTCACTAAATTCAGCTTCCTGTAGTTAATGCAGAGACGAAGCGTGCCATCGCCCTTCTTAGCAAAGAGCACCGGAGCACCCCAAGGTGAGGTACTCGGTCCGATATACCCCCTGGCCCACCAACTCCTCGATTTGCCTCTTGAAGCTCCCTCAACTCGGCTGGCCCCATACGATACGCTACTTGGGAAATCGAACCCGTCCTCGGCACCAACTCAATGGTGAACTCCACACTCCTCTTAGGTGGCAAACTCCTCGGCTCTTCAGGAAAAACATCCTGAAATTGGTCCACAACAACGGGCCACACTCTCTTTTCCACCTTCCCCTCCTCGGCAAAGGTCGGGGCCGCCAACCTGTGGGTAATGGCACCCCACCGGTCCAACACCGGCCTGGCTCAACTCGCCTCACGATCCCACTCCCCTTGCAGGGTACAAGAGGTTCCTGCGGGTGACACGAAAGATACACGCTGCCGGTAATAGTCTATCTTGGCCTGGAAAGCCATAAGCCAATCCATGCCCAAGATCGGGGTCAAAACTACGCAAAGGCATCACATGCAAGTCAAAGCTTAGTTCCACATCACCCATGGTTAACACACAACCGCGGCAAACATGTCGCACCTCAATCATACCTCCCACCGGAGACTCTACAACTAAGGGCCTCTCCGCCTTAACACACGTTAACCCCAAGCCCTCAACTATAAGCTCGAAGAATAAAAGAACGCGATGCACCTGTATCGAAAAGAACGAAGCAAGCATACGGGAGATCAAAAGAGTACCGCTAACCACCGATGGTCCTGCTCCACCCTCAGTGGTGGGGGTGGTAGCTCGGCCTCCTCCTGGTACGTCGCCTCCGGTCTGCAAACACCCTTCCTTGGCCCATGCCACTTGGTCGGCTCACTCACCGGATGCTTCCCGCTAAGGTTGCCTCCGGCTTGGTCTGCTGCCGCTCCGGCCTCCCCCTGGGGTCGGGTCCGACTCGATCCTGCTTGACTAGCCTGCCGCCGATGAGCTGGTCTCTCTCTGGTGTGTACGGAACCGGCGTCACTCCTCATGCTGGATGCCATGCCTCCAACTCCCTTGTTCTTTACTCCGGCAAACCCGGCTCAAATGGCCTTCTCGTCTACGCTATTGCATCGCCGGTTCTTCTTGGGACACTCCCTCTTGAAGTGGCCTTGCTCCCCACAAGCAATGACAACCGGGGGGAGTCCTCCTACCGGACCTCCCTATCTCGCTACCGCCAAAGCTAGACCTCCCTGGGGGGCACCGATGGTTGTCCCCGGCCGCAAAGAACTGCTATCCCTTTCCTCGGTCTTGGGCCGCTTGGACCCGGAATCACGCTCCAACCCACCCTGCAATGGGCGACCCCGATGGGTCCGCCTCCCATCATCCAGCTCCCTCTCGCCTATTCGGGCTGTCTCCACAACCTCGGCATAGGTCCTCAAACACAGAATTGCCACCCTCTGCCTAAGTGCTGGCCTAAGACCCAAGGTGAACTTGTGGACGCATGAGTCACTCTCCTCGGTGGCATTCTTACTACATGAAGTAAGAAGCACAAATGTCGAACGTGTTCGACAATTATCGGGTCTCACTACCTCTACCCCACTATCAAGTCAAGTAGTACATGGCATCACACATATTTTACACATTGCACCAATCAACATTGCACACAGTTCACATAAACAAGGACCTTTCCTTGTAGTCATACTCAAGGTACTTCAAATAAAATCAGAGTTGCACATTTCACACCTTATCACACCATTCACATTTTCCACGGTTTTGCACCCATTCACAACAAATGCAACTAGTGCCCTAATGCCAATGCATGCAAATCCTACCTCAGTCCGGACTATCCCAAGTACACCTTGGAGGCTCAAAGAGGACCATGTTGATCAGGCATGTCCCTCCAGGCTCCTCCAAAGGACTTAGGATAACCAGGTCCGCCCACTACCCTAGGCCAACTAGACCATGCTTTGATACCATATTGTCACGCCCCGGATTTCCAACCCGAGGAAACCGGTACGTGACTCCCCTTGTACCCACACGGAGGGCAAAGGGGTTAGGGTGCAAACCCCGAATATAACATTTTAAACATCCACAACACATTCAAGAAAGTAATGTTCATAAAAGCAATCCACAATCCAAACCAGTCTTTATTACAACAAAATCCTCTTTCCAATCCATCCCCACTGGGGTTACATCAATTCCCATAAAAATAACATAAATGGAAGACAAGAAAATCAATAAGGTCTTCCACCTTAGGGTCCCACCTAATGCATGTATGTTCCTGAAAGAAAACACAACATAGAGGGAGGGGTGAGCAACCACGACTCGGTAGGGATCATGTCTCCCCAATCCATCTCATGCCCCTAGCGTTTATATGAGTGTGTACAGTGCGGTGTAGTGACAATAAAATATAAACAAGTTGTATTCTACATTCACATGGCACACACATATCCACACCATACGAGCTTAGCCATATAGGCTAACATATCCACGGCCACTAAGGCTTAGCCACACGGCTAACATATCCACGGCCACTAAGGCTTAGCCACACGGCTAACATATCCACGGCCACTCAGGCTTAGCCACACGGACTAACATATCTACGGCCACTCAGGCTTAGCCACACGGGCTAACATATCCACGGCCATATAGGCTTTGCCACACAAGGCTAATAGTTCCATCCCGGGCTTCCACGACCACCGGGTTCCACAAACACAAGACATACAAGGTCACACAGGCATTAAACCAAACACGTAGCATACACACTTTCACAGGCATAATACCAAACACTTAGTTCGCATAGCCCATCAGGCATAAAATCAAACACTTGACATGCAGAGTCTCACAGGGTATTTTACCAAACGCTTAACATGTATACATTCACAAACCCACAAACCCGGCCACACAGGCATATTATCAAACACATACTAGGCATATTCACACAGACATATTCACACAGGCATTTTATCGAACACTTAATATGCACTCACCATCCAACACCAGAATACATCAAAAACCGCCATTGAAGGCCAACATCCATATAGGAGATCACACCTATATGGATTACATATATATATTGAAATTCCCATACACGCACTGAGAGGGGGGGTGAATCAGTGTATCGATTTAATTTTTACCCCTTTTCTTATTTACCCCTGATGATCTCTTTAGTCAACTCAATTTCTGTGTTTGTATGCCAAATAAAAAGAAACAACAAAGACAAGGCACACAACAATTACGTGGTTCACCCTACAATGTGTAGAGCTACGTCCACGGCGTGATTAGCAATTTGCTAACCACAGAATCTCCACTATGCGATTTAGGATAGCACACTACTACCCAAGGCTCACTGCCTCGATACAAGTTTAGGGTCTCTGCCCTTGGGTTCACTACCCAATTACAATCTTCTCACAATCAAAACAATGACTGAATCACACCGATTCCAGCTTTACAATCATAACAAATTGATTTCTCAAATTCCACAACCTAAACAACCAAAATGTAAGTTGATTTTGATCACCAACCTGTGAGAAATCAAAATAAGAAGCTCTTGTTGTTGTAGACTAACCCTTTAACTCTAGGGTTCTTCCTTCTGACCTCTTGAATGATCAGAACACGCTCCTTGTGACTGGATCTTGATCTTCAGTTGATTCATAGTCACTATATCTCTCTTTTTCTCAAATATAATCAATAAAATTGCTCTGGAGCTATCTCTCCTAACTCCCACACAAGATAGGACGAAAATTATGATATATATATCACCATATAACCCTAATCTCCTCCCATATACTCAGCAGCCAGCTCCCGATCATTGATCTCTTTCTTTGAGTTAATATCCACCCTTGGATCTAGGTTAAAGCCTCTCTCTTAACCTAATCCAGCAGCCAAATCTCCACCATTGATCTATTCTTGAATATAATATTAGCCATTGGATCAAACTTATTTAAATGAAATAATCTTAACCATTGGATCAAGCTCACCTTAATCAACAGATCTCAGCCATACACCTGGCGAACTCTGATCTGCATGTGCTGATGTCGGTATGTTGACCATAACTTTCTCCACAGAGCTCAAATTCACTTGAAGTCAAAAGCAAAGATGTAGATCCTTAAGTCCTCTATCCACCCCTAAAAAATGGTGAAATTCCGAGCTAAAAATAAACCTGCACACATCATCCTATTTGCACACGATATCATTTTAGATGGCTATTTTGACCTAGAAGAAGGTCTCAAACTTTTTCATGTGCAGAACAAAAGTTGCTCCAAATAATGTCATAAACATGTCCTTCAAATTTCAGAGCAATCGGACAAGAATTGCCTTTGCACGTGATATGGGTTTTTTCACGTGCGAGCCCAATTGGCTCAAAATTAGGCCATAAACATGTCCTCAAAATTTCAGAGCAATCGGACAAGAATTGCCTTTGCACGTGATATGGGCTTTTCACGTGCGAGCCAAATGTGCTCCAATTTCTCTAGTGAGTCCCCCGAAACCGTAGATCAATAATGCCTTCTACATGCAATATTGATTGTAGCTCCAAACATCATTAAAATACTATTTTTGCATCTGATAATATCTCGCTTCGTGGACCTCCTCTTTCTTTCATATGATGCAATCACAAGGTTGACAATAATGACAACACAATCAGCATGCCAACTCTCATCAACTCACATTGGGAATAACATATATAAACAGGTATAAGTCCATAATCCGCCCTAGAACCCTAGGACGAGAGGAGGATTTAGGAAGAACAGAACCCCTACCTTGTATGTTCTCCTGCTCCCGCTTTCACGCAAGACTCGACCACCCACGCAAGACGCTTCGGCGGCCACCAGAAGCTCTCCTTCCCTCTCTCTCTCTCTCTCTCTCTCTTTCTCTCTCTGCGACGGCTGGTGGAGCAACAAACCCTCAACCTAAAACAGAGGGGCTTCTCCTTCTTATATAGACAACACAACATCAAAACGGAGTAGTTTTGATTAAGTGAATCCCAAGATCAAAACGACATAGTTTTGATGGAACAAGCTATGACCTTCCCACATCCATACACACCAAAATATTCACAATTCCAACATGGTCCTTTGGGAAAAGATTATTAGAATGACAAAACCAAGGTAACCATGCAAAAACATGCCTACACGCCAATTTGAACGCTAATTCCCCAATTGGCGTGCGATTCCAAATGCACTCAAACTTCACCCCAAGCCTCCTTGCATCTTGTAGAGGTCCGAGAAACAAAAATATGCTTGCACGTGAAATGGGTGAATTCACGTGCAGCTCCAAATGCTCTGAAATTTCTGTGGTAGATAGAGGACCTCATTCTAAGCAACTTTTGTTCATGCACACCAATTGTTTGAGGCCATCTACTATACCAAAAGTGAGCTCCAAAATCTGCGAAACAAACTTAAAACCGCATGTATATGCAAAGCATCTTCCTAGGGCATAAATGTACGTTATCACTTGTCACATGCACCTCCCAAAAGTCCCCTCTTAGGCTCATCTCTTACCTCAAACTTGTGTACCAACATCCAAGGTGTTTGTGGTTAACTTCTTACACACGGGTCATTACAATAAACCACCCAAGTACCTTTGCCATAGACCATAAAGAGAGGTGAGTCCTCTGTTGATGCTGAAAGAATATCAAATACAGAGACACAAAAACACACCCTCTAACTATACACATGCCTACAAACAAGGCAGATGGACACGACAAAGCAGGCCGAAAGATAAGAATAACCAAGACCTGATTTCAAGCTGGATTGCGATAGCATCGTCTTTTTTTTTTCACAACTTGGTTTTTCTTTTTTCCTTCTTTTTGTTTTTTTTTTTCACCTTTTTCTCTTTCTGAGTGTTTTTTTTCATATAAATATCTCCAAATAGCCAAATAGCCTTTATGGCCTCACAATAACGGTGGAGAATACACAACGACACCAGAAATAAGCACCAAAAAGGGCTCCAAATGCAACAACGCACACGTAGACAGTGGGGATGACATAAAAGAAGGGACGACATAAATAAGTCAATGTGACCTAAAGAACTCCGTCGCCAACCACGAATAGGAAAAAAAAACACAAATAAAACATCAACAAAGGTCACATCAAGGTGGTCGCTGACTCCAGCCTGTCCAATCGTGCCACAACCCAATCATCATAATGCAACACATGTTATTCACATAAGCGCATCACCATAGGGAATAATCACACAATAAAAAGATAGGGAACTCTCAATAGCAATGCAAGGAAACTCGCAACTCCAAAGATAAGTAAGTGGATACCCGTCGGCAAGCAACCCGAAGTACCCAGGCATAAACAAGCAAAAGTCGTCGATAACGAGTATCAAACTAACAAAGCAAAGCCACACGAACAGAGCAAACAAATAACCACAACCAAACAAACAGCAGGCAAAGAAAAAGAATAAGAAAATAAAGAAATAAAACTGGAAAAACTGCTCCCCCCACACTAAAATTACACACTGGTCTCGGTGAAAGAGAGAGAAGAAAAATAGGACCTCAAAAGGCCTAATAAGGCATGTTGGAAAAATAAAGGACGCGAGCAACCATTTCACGAATAGGCTGCAAGAAACTCATCCGAGGTGGAACCAAATTGCCACTCCGCACGAGCTTGAAGCAAAGCAATCATGAAATAACATACAAATGCTCTACAACTATGAGTGTTTGGTCATTGAGGTGTCCGGAACTCATTTGTCGCAGAAAAAGCAAGGCGAGTGGACAACATACCCTCATGCACCAACAAACTACAAAGACGACAAATAAAACCACTTGCCAAGGAACGCCGACGAGTTGGAAAACCTTGCCCGTGATAAGAATCGAAAGCATCACATGCCTGGCCATCGGTGCAAGTGAAGGAGCACAAAATGATGGCGAATGAATAGGAGAAATAGAACAGACATCAATGAAGACCAGGGCCGTAAAGAACCAACTTCTCCCCGAAGTCGTGCCCCTATATTATCCATACTAGTAGGAAAGTCAATGAACTCTAATGGCATTATGTCCGTGGTGGCTACGTTAGGATATCGGCCAGGATCTTGAAGGCCGACACTTCTTAAAATACTAGAAAAATGATCAATATCCGAAGTGGCAAACCAAGTAGTACTCCGAATATGACGAAGGTCTTCGGTATAATTGCCATTAGTTGATCGGTAGACCGTCGAATCTCGACCGTACTAGTAACAAAGTCGTAGTAAGCACGAACTAACACTAGATCCTCCATTGTCAATGGAAAGCTTAAGTTCAGTCGGCGTTCAAGTGTAGTCATTGGGATATGCTCGGAAGGTACTGCTAACTGTTCAGGTCTATATTCCCAAAGTGGAGTGACATAAGGAATAAGATCAGTAGGTGCCTGTCCATAGTGACTCAAACAGGCAGCGGAAGAAGGATGAAAAGACAGGAATTTGATCGGATGAAACAAAAGGTTCTGCTGCTCCAAATGATGGACCAGCTGAATGATAAGAGTCCTCACCAGGAAGAAGTGTCCAAAAAGGAAGTAACTGGAGCACTCTTCTTCCTAGGTACACGAAATGGACTTTCGAAGATACCTCCACAGGAGAACCCAGGTGGTGGCGCTGGGTGTACGTAATGGTGAATGCCATGGGCGATTCACTTGCGGAGAAATAGATCTTGATTTGCTGTGGAACGGAAATTTTCCCAAAATTTTCTTTAACAAGCTCGAAGACTCCTTGCTCCCCTTTCTATTTTGGCAAACCGGAAGTCCACATACTCTCTAGTCGGTTCGCGATGGAGGAACATGTTATGGTGGAGAAGAAACTGGATCACTGGCAGGAACTTGAGTGTTATAAGAGGAATGAAGGATAGCCAACATCTCATCTCGTTTTGCAAGAGTAATATCACCATGTTCATAGCCCCAGTGGATAACCTCTGAATCAGAAATCAAAGAAGTGCCAAACTGGCCCCTGAATGAACGCACTTAATCCAACTGAGAGTTAGAATAGGCATAAGCAGACCGAAGAGCGTAAATTGAAGCCTGAAAATCTTCCTTAGGTCGGAAATATGGATCTGTAGAATCCACATGAACTAATTGACGGTGAGGTGTGGGCTTAGACTTAGGCACATGAGGTGTGGCTATTTTACTAGTATCATCTCTTGCATGTAATCCCCACATTCGAACAAAGACGATAACCATCAATTGTGAATTCTCTTAAAATAAGACGCTCAGGATAGGGCTGCCTAATTTGAACTCCAAGAGTCATAGGGTGTTGGTATCGCATAATTTGACTTAAGTACTATTGGATCAAGCCCAGAATTTGGATAATGCTGATAAAGCCCTATGTAATTTGATTTGAGATCTTTTGTGTTTCTTTGATCGTTGCAGAAGATATGTTATTAATCCGGAGATACACTCGTGAGAGCAAAGCTAAGGACAGGATACATAATCCTGATCCGGACAAGAGTGAGTGTCATCAAACACTTGGTAAATAACCGAGTCACCAATACATACGGAATAAGGAACATTCGTACGGACTAAGAACTTAAAAGCTACGGATTACGGAATCAGCTCTTAATGCCTCAAATGGACTAACTCAAACTGATGCGGAGTAAGAGTCTTGGTCTACAAGGTCGCACGAAGTTAAAGAGTCGACACGGAGTTAAAAGTTAAGTCTTCCCCTCAAGCGAACTAAAGTAAAGAAGACACGGAGTAAGGCATCCGAGTCTTTCATACATACGGAGTAAGGAAGTATTGCGGAATAAGGACCCAAGTCTTTATTTGCACGGAGTAAGGAAACTAGATGCGGAGTAAGGAATCCGGACCACTCACTCATGCGGAGTAAGGATGTGCTAGTACGGAGTAAGCCATCCGATCCTTTAAACTCGCACGGAGTAAGGAACTTACATACGGAGTAAGGAACTTACATGTGGAGTAAGGAAGCGCCGATACGGAATAAGCACTCCGACCTTCTCATTCACACGGAGTAAGGAAGCGCCGACACGGACTATAGATTTTAGTACCAAATAGATACGGAGTAAGCAACCACCGACATGGAGTAAGGTTCCGAGCTTTGCTGGAAATATAGGATTTGATGAAGTGCTACAAATAGTCTAAGTCCAGGAGACTTGAAGAACCGACAGCCGTAGGGTCGGAGAGTCGAAGTTCGTAGAAGTGAAACTGTCATAGGACATATTGGCAAGAGACTCGTAGACTCGTAGAGTCTGAAGACTCAAAGCAAAATAGTGACAGAACATTGCGACTCGTAGATCCAGGGTCAAAGGTCGTAGAGTCATGGTACGGAAAAGAAAGTGTTACCGTAGCGTCAACGAAGTTTGGAGACTCGTAGAGTCGAAGTAGTGTTAAGAACAAGAATCAACGCTAAATGACTCGTAGACTCGTAGACTCGTAGAGTCGTAGGGTTGAAACCTTCGAACACCGTTAAGGAAACCGGACTCGTAGACTCGTAGGTTGAAGGTCGAAGAATCGACACCGTAAAGACCGGCATGCAAATGAAATCGTAACTCAAGAGTCGTAGAGTCGTAGACTCGTAGACTCAAGGGACACAATCACTATAGAGAAATTTCCATACTTCCAGACTCGGAGATCAACGGCGGAGAGTTGGAGCTAAAGAGTCGCAGCTATAAAGGAACTCGGTTATGCACCTCTGTGAAAGACCAAGGAAGAAAAGCGAAGTTGAAGACTCGTAGAGTCGAAGATTTTCAGACCACCCAGTCAAATATAGTAAACCGAGAGACCCGAAGGTTGTAGACCCGTAGAGCTAGAGTCATAGATTCGTAGCTCCAATAACCGATAGATTAGTTGTACTTGAAGAAGTCACTCTAAGCGCTATTCGAAGAGTCGCAGACCCGTAGAGTCGTAAACACGCAAAGTCGTAGACTTTAGTCAACAGAGTGACACTAAAAGGCTAATCCAACTTAACCTCCAGCCTCGAAAACTCGAAGACTCAAAGATGTGAGTCGTAGACTCGTAGAAAACCCATGAAGCCTGAAGCAAGACTTCGCAACTTTTACAGGGCTAGCTGAAATCTTCGAGTCTCCGGACCTACGAGGCATCCACCTCCGAGGCAAACTTACAACCCTAAACACAGCCTCTTAGCGATATTGACGGCTAGGGTTTGTACAAGAAGCCTTGTGCCGTCCCCGAGCGATTGAGCACATTTAATGATGCATTAATTGCTGCCAACTACTATCCACGGATGAACGGCCGAGATCGACCGCATGCCAAAAATGCGGTATGGTCATCTGATTTGTAAATCGGAGCAGATCAACCCATCCCTTGACATTCCGGATTTTCAGCGACGGGAAGTCGATCTGTCGAGATGGACATCATGGCGCACGAGCACTTTAATCTTAAAGATATATCTCTCACGCACTTAACGACAAAATTGGGAGTTTAATCTCTCTCTCAAAAGAAGGAAACACACAAGACACAAGAAAATGGCTCGACACACTTGATATAAACAATCCTTTACGGAATCTATCAAATGTGAGCGAGTTCCAACAACAGAGAGCGAGTGACTCGAGAGAAAAACTGGAGAAGTGTTGTGCGCCGTGTTGAACCAAGAACGAGATTAATCTCTCTCGATCATTAAGAACCTCTTGTTCATCAAAGATCCAGCGACTTTCAAAAAGTCTAATCTCTGTGTTATCTTCCATATGTCAATCTATCCTAAACCGTCACTTTCACAACCGAGATCTGTTAAGAAAAGAACTTTTATCTTCATCTCGGTTTTGTCCGATAGTTCATCATCATTCACGCTATCACTCATACTCTGTTGTCATCTTCTACATAAATACTTCCATCATAATCATCTATAGACTAATCCAGAACCAGCTAACTGGTCTAGCTTCGCAAATGAAGAAAGTCTATTCACCCCCTCTAGACGCACTTTGGGACCTACAAGCTTCAATAAGAACGGAGTAAGGAAAATTACACCGGACCAAGACGATGCTACTTCAACTTACCGCATTTAAAGTTATCGGCTCGTGGTGTCCCAATGTAAGACAAACTCGTTGAGAACCTGAAGAATCTTACACGTGGATCACCCGGATATGTGGACACAACTTTAATTATACTTGGGGGAACTCACAAAGGCACTTATACTCTTCAAGCCCAAGATCTTGAGCTCCACAAACCGCAGCAGTCAAGGCGGAGAGATTACCGAGGAATAGTTAGTGCTGAACGCATTCCGGAACTACAAGTTCCAAGGGTGTCTCTTAGGAATGTTTGTATAAATATTCATACTTGTACATTTGTGAAAAGATATGTGAGCGAGCCTGAATCAATCCTGTGTATGCACAAGAGTTCAAGAGATAATATAGGCTAGAGTGTGAATCCTTTTGTAAACGAGTGTAAAAGAGTCTTGCTTCTATTTTGTTGTATTTATCTTTTGATAATAAAACAAAATACTTCCACTATCCTGGTTATCTTCCGCATTGATTCTATCACTTAACTAGATAAGTGTTTGTGTCATAAGAGAATAAAAAGAGTTTGGATAAGAGCCTATTCACCCCCCCTCTAGGCTCCAAGGGACCATCAAGTGGTATCGAGCAAGTTCTATTTGTTCTAAGTAGAGATCCGACTCTTTCACTCTCACCAATGGCCGAAGAAAGCGAAGATGCTATTCAACACTCGCCTTAACTCCGGAGGTGCACAAGAGCCCATCCCGAATTGAAGCGACGGTGAAAACGTCGACCCACCTCAACCTCGCTGCTGCCTCCACCGCTCAACCACGGAGTTCTGGTTTTACTCGCACAAAACCGCCCAAATTCACACCTGAGCTTTTCTCCCAGGTGGAAAGCTCGCATGAAGATGTTCATGGTATGCCATAACCATCTCATGTGGCCTTGTCTTCATCAGGAGATTCCAATTCCGATGACTATCGGAGAACATGGAGTTAAAAGGCCAAAGACGGATGCCGAACTTACCAACGATGAAAGAGCCTGGCAGTGCGCTAGCGAAAAGGCTCTGGCTTACGTTACATCGTCTTTGGATTCCGAGGCTTTCACGGACGTCCAGGGCTGCACGTCAGCAAAAGCTGTCTGGGATAAACTGACAATCCTCTATGAGGGGAGTCAGTCCCAGATGCAAAATGTGATATGTGCTCTCAGACAGAATTTTGAGAGTTTCAATCACAAACCTGACGAATCCCTTGAGAGCATCTATTGGAGATTTGGCAAGCTCATTCTAGAGCTAAAAGCTGTCAACGAACACTACACTCAGTCTCAAATAAATGACAAGTTCTTTCGATCCTTGCCGGATCGCTACTACTCCAAGCAGCTCCAGATGCAAGCTGACAAAAACTGGCCGTTTACTGCCCTTGAAGAAATATACGGAGAGCTTCGGACTCATGAGGTCAGATTTAGATACACTGACCGTGATGAGAAGATAGCTCGGAAAGAAAAAGGGGTAGCCCTCAAAGCTACGGAATGCTCCAGTAATCATCAAGAGGATGATACGGATGAGTCAGAGAATTCTGACTCAGATGCAGAAGAAGAAATAGCTCTGCTTGTTAAATCCTTTGAACGATTCCTTCGGAAAAGCAGAAAAGGATTCAGAAGAGGCTCCTCATCATCCAGAAGGAAGGAACGATCGGAGTCGAGCTCCCAATAATGCTTTAACGTGGGAAACCCGATCACTCGGCCAAGGAATGCAGATCCAAATCTAAGACGGCAGAGAAAAGTGACAAGGTTACTCCTCGACGTGCCACCTCAGACAACAGCAAAAACAAGAGGAAGGCGTTCGTGACAAAGTACATCAGTGGCTCGGAAGAAGAGGAGGAATCCTCGGATGATGAGCCAACTCCTAAGCCGAACGTCTGCCTCATGGCAAATACGAGGTACCTTCTATCTCTCGAACTCATGAGTAAAATAGAATCTCTTGTTCCTGAACGTGATCATGAAAAGAATGAGAGACTAATAATTACTCAAATGTACAAAGATATGGAAAGTCGAATAAACGTCTTGAATTTACTATTACTAGACTTGAAAAAGACATAGGCCGACTTAGAGGAAAAGAAGCTTGGTATCACGATCTAAGGGCTGAAAATCATCTGCTTAATACCAATCTCTCAGGCCTAAAAGTTATTGTAAAAAAGACTCGAGAATGAACTAGAACAGAAAAGGAAATAAATCGCAAGTGGCTTAAATCCGGAGAAATAGCCTCTTCGGTTAGGACTGATCCGGATAATGTTTGAGTCAAACCTGGCCTAGGCTCGGAATCATCAACCTCCAATGCTCAAGTTACTGAGTGTCCTCCGGATTTCACTCCAAAACTAACTAACTTATATCCTGTTAGTACGTCTAAACCGTTGGATGGTTTCATTTCAGGTGGCACCATAGTTTATGATTGTGGAGTTGAGGTCATTCGCACTTCCCGAAGCGGTAGCACCCGTAACTAATGATGAAGGGGAGGTTGCTTTGCAGTTAAAGCCAAAACAGTAGCACCCAAAAAGAAAGGAAAGGCTAAAGCGACGATCTAGGGCCAAGAGCGCGTCACCCAAACGCAATGGATTAGGCCACGGGGAACGAGTAGAAAGTCCGTAAAATCTAAGAGACCTGTATCCCCTATTTGTACTCCGCATTATAGTGTCTGTTCCATCCGTAGGAAAATAGGTCATTATCACTATGAATGTTGGAGTTTATCCGATAACCGGCTTTGTAATCAAATTCGTACCAATAAAGATCGAGTTCAATAAAAAGGGCTCTTCGAGCAAAACAAAAGCTAAACCTCAAAGGAGTGTCTCTCCCAAGATAACCCAAATAAAAGAAGCAGTGAAACTAACAAATTAAAGTCAACTTGGAGAGCTAAAAGTCCTAGCAAAGTCAAATCTGGAACCGTTGACATTATCGTTGTTCTTTCTAACCGCCCAAAACAAGTTTGGGCAGCAAAAGTGTAAACCGTTGTCTTTCAGGAGCATGTCTGGAATGTACTACCGAATCACTTGAAGTTAAAGATCAATCAAAGCAAGTGGATCCTCGATAGTGGATGCTCCGGACATATGACGGGTGATCGGACTCTGCTTGTAGAAGTTAATGAAAAACGAGGTCCATCCATTTCATATGGTGACAACAAGAAAGGTAAGACTTTCGGGTATGGCACTTTAACTAACGGCCGTGTATCAATCACTAGAGTTGCACTAGTCGAGGGTTTGAAGCATAATTTCCTAAGTGTCGAGTAATTTATGTGACAAAGGATTTATGTTTCCTTTATGTCCAATACCTGATACGAAAGGGAAAACTTATCCTGGAGATGTTAAGTTATCCGGAACAAGAGATGGGGACATATACTTAGTGGTCTTAAGAAATAATTCTTTTGACCTTGTATGCTTCCTCACTAAAGCTTCAGATGAAGATAGTTGGCTATGGCACAAGCGATGCGCACATTTAAACTTTAAGACACTTGTCTAAGTTAACATCACTTGATCTTGTCACCGGTCTACCTAAACTCAAATACTCCGGAGACACTCTCTCGAGAATGCCAACTCGGCAAAACAGACCAAACACAGCTTTAAGAGCAAATCGGTTAATTCAATAATCGCTCCTCTACAACTTCTTCATATGGACCTCTCGTGGTCCTATTTTTGTTCCTTCGCTGGGTCGGTGCGAGATATACCCTTGTGGTTATCGATGATTTCACCAGATACACATGGGTGATGTTCCTGAAATCAAAGGATCAAACTTTTGAGCATCTTATAGATCTCTTCAATTGGATAAGCAACTCACAAGGACCGAGCATAAAGTGCATCAGGAGTGATCATGGTACGGAATTTGATTTTTCGGATATGAGATCATATTGTTCGAACAGGGGCATTCAGGATGACTTCTCTGCACCCCGAACTCCACAACAAAATGGGGTAGCTAAGCGCAAGAATCGTACTTTAGTCGAGGCTGGCGGATCTATGTTAGCGAGGGGCAACACTTCCTCTCGGTCTATGGGTTGAAGCCGTGTCCACCGCCTGCTATGTTCGAAACGAACTCTAATAAATAAATCTACAATGAAAACACCCTATGAGATGTGGAGAGGACGAAAGCCTTCAATATCACATTTCGAGCTTTTGGGTGTACTTGCTATATATTGATAAATGGTAAAGAAACCCGGAATAAATTTGAACCAAAAATCGATGATGGGATTTTTGTCGGGTACTCATTACATAGCAAGGCTTATCGGGTCTTCAATAGAAAACTTTTTAAAGTTGAAGAATCTATCCATGTGACCTTTGATGAAGCTAATCTGGATTGGTCAAAAGTTGCTTCTTCAAGTTCTAATGTGCAAGTCTCGGACAAGAACATCGATTACTCGAAGTTTATAAATGTTCCTGATACACATTCTAACCAACCACATGGCATCAGTCAAGCACAAAGAAATAATATGGATGATGCTACGGATGATTCGGACTCAGGACTATCATTAAGCTCCGGACATGCTCCTACGGATACCCAAAATTCCAGAGCACCTTCAAGTCCGTTCGGACCAGTTAACACCGAAAGAAACAGTGTTGAAGAACCACCTAGTTCTTCCGTACCTTCTAATATGAAAATATCTGGTCCGGAAGAAGCTCAACCAGCAGATACACCTGAACCACCCAACCTGGCAGAGCTTCAAATTATTCAAGATCAACCATCACATGCACGAAATTACGATGGACCCGAAACCATCCCTCTGATCAAGTGATTGGTGATCCTACTATTGGTGTAAGAACAAAAGCAGCCACCTCCAACATGTGTCTTTACACGTGTTTTCTATCTCAAATAGAACCAGAGGTGGTGGATGAAGCTCTTCAGGATTCGAATTGGATAGAAGCCATGCAAGAAGAGTCAATCAATTTAAAAGAAATAATGTGTGGACTCTAGTACCAAAGCCCAAGTCTCGACAAGTCATAGGAATTAAATGGGTGTTCGAAACAAGCTTGATACGGATGGAATTGTAATCCAGAGCAAAGCCGGACTGGTAGCCAAAGGATATCGTCAAGAAGAAGGAATAGACTATGATGAGACCTTTGCTCCAGGTGGCAAGACTTGAGGCAATCCGAATGTTTCTGGCGTATGCTTCATATGAAAACTTCATAGTTTATCAAATGGACATCAAGAGTGCATTCCTGAATGGTGATCTTCAAGAGGAGGTGTACGTTGAACAACCTCCAGGTTTCATTGAACCCAAGGCCGGACATCTGGTTTACAAACTAAGGAAAGCTTTGTATGGATTGAAGCAAGCTCCAAGAGCCTGGTACGACACACTTTCGGAATTCTTACTTGCTCACAACTTTCAAAAAGGGAAGATTGACACCACGCTATTCTTACGGAAAGAGAAAGGACATACTCTGATCGTACAGATATACGTGGATGATATCATTTTCAGATCAACTAATCCGAAACTTTGTGATGAATTCGCCAAGTTGATGACTGGCAAGTTTGAGATGAGTATGATGGGAGAACTGTCCTAATTCCTTGGAATCGAAGTCAAACAACTGAAGGAAGGGACCTTCATAAACCAAGCTAAGTATACTCGTGACTTAATCAAGAAGTTTGGTATGGAAGGTTCGTCTCCGTCAAAACTCCAATGCCAGTCAATGCCAAGTTAGACCCAGATGTTGATGGCAAATCGGTGAATGTGACCGAGTACGAGGGATGATTGGATCCTTGTCGTATCTTACAAGAAGTCGCCCAGGCATAATGTTTGCAACTTGCATCTTGCGCAAGATATCAGCAATCCCAAAGAGTCACATATGCTTCATGTAAAACGGATATTAAGGTATCTTAAAGGGACAATTAATTTGGGACTCGGTACCCAAAAGAGTCCAACTTCGCCTTATCCTGGATATTCGATGCTGATTTTGCCGGATGTCGCATAGACAGAAAAAGCACCGATGGTACATGCTAATTCCTTGGAACCTGTTGGGTCTCTAACGTCCCATAGATCAATCCCACATCGGTTAGGGCGAACATTGAGGTCGTCCTAATGAGGAGGCTCATGTGCATCTTGTCACAACGCGTTTTAACGGGTCGCGGCCCGTTAGAAACAAATCCGTGCGGGCTGCGGCCCATAGGTGGGTGCGTGAGTGCCAAAGCGGACAATATTGTGATAGTGAGTGCCCTGGCCGAGGTCCAACAAGTGGTATCGAGCCGGGTCCTCTAGACCGATGGTGGGATTTGGGGGGAGACTGTTGGGTCTCTAACGTCCCATAGATCAATCCCACATCGGTTAGGGCGAACATTGAGGTCGTCCTAATGAGGAGGCTCATGTGCATCTTGTCACAACGCGTTTTAATGGGTCGCAGCCCGTTAGAAACAAATCCGTGCGGGCTGCGGCCCATAGGTGGGTGCGTGAGTGCCAAAGCGGACAATATTGTGATAGTGAGTGCCCTGGCCGAGGTCCAACAAGTGGTATCGAGCCGGGTCCTCTAGACCGATGGTGGGATTGGGGGGAGACTGTTGGGTCTCTAACGTCCCCATAGATCAATCCTACATCGGTTAGGGGCGAACATTGAGGTCGTCCTAATGAGGAGGCTCATGTGCATCTTGTCACAACGCGTTTTAACGGGTCGCGGCCCGTTAGAAACAAATCCGTGCGGGCTGCGGCCCATAGGTGGGTGCGTGAGTGCCAAAGCGGACAATATTGTGATAGTGAGTGCCCTGGCCGAGGTCCAACGAAACAGATTGATCTCTTAGTTCGGTAAGAAGCAGAATTCCATATCAACATCTACTTTGAAGCGGAATATATAGCTCTTGGGAGTTCTTGTGCACGACTTCTCTGGATACAAAGCCAACTTACCGACTACGGCTTCAACATGACATCTGTTCCACTCTACCGTGACAATACCAATGCTATTGCTATCAGCAATAATCCCGTCATGCATCCAAAGACAAAACATATTGAGGTCAGGCATCATTTCATTCGCGATCATGTTCTTAAAAAGCACATATCCCTGGAACATGTTGCTACCGGAAGATCAACATGTCCGCCAAGTACATAAGGGCTTGGTTCGAAGGTACGAAGGCCCCTTTCGATTATCAAACGGATAAGGAAGACAGCTTACCAAGTCCAATGGCCTCCGAGACTGAAGATCCACAACATCCTCCATGCCAACAAGTTGAATCCATTCCATGAAGACCCCGAGGAGCCAAGTCGAGGAGAATCAAGTCGAGCACCACTGCCGCCATCGTTGCGTTCGACAAGGAGGTAGAGCACATCCTAGCCGATCGGGTGATACGAAGACGAGGAGTTCCCAACTACTCGGAGTACTTGATCAAATGGAAGGGTCTACAAGATCAAGAAAACAATTGGGAGCGTGAAGATTTGTTGTAGTAGTTCGTGGACCACATCAAGTGCTACAAGGAAGTGGACGTGGCAGGGACGTCAAGAGCTTAAGTGGGGGGAGGATGTCACGGTCCGGAACCTCCTGGCATGATTTTGTAACATACTTGTATCATTTAAAATGTTTGTATAGCTCATAGAATGAGTAAGAACTTGTATAGGTGATTTGTACTCTCGCACAAACTTGATATCTCCTAGTGCCAATTGTAAAATTGTTCTAAATCTTATATGTAGGATAAGGCTCTAGTGTTAAAACTTGTACTTGACATTTGTTCTAATATAAGTTTTCTCACTTTCAGGCATATTCTCTACAACTTCCGCTAATCATTGTCTGTTGTCCTGAACGACTCTAACCATTTACTCCAACTTAAAAGGCTTACTTAGTTCACGTAAATTCCGCTAGTGACTAAGTGCCACACAAGTTAGCTCGTCGTAGGGCTAACTCCGTGACAATAGTCCTGTGTTCCTTAAGAAGGTGAATAACAAAGAAGGCTAAGTGGCGATTGCATCCAGGAGGCTGCGAGGATGATCAAAGGTTGATTGTGAGTTCATTCTTGAAGGGAAAAGAAGAGGGTGCTAGCTTTACCATTCATCAGGTTGGTTTCTTCTTTTCGCTCTTCGCAGAATTAAATTAGTTGATTCATGTTTAGATCTTGGTGTTTGTTTACTGCAATAAAAAATTTTAAAATTTGTTTCTGCTATGGTTAATTGTTAACCCAATTCAGTATTTCAACAATTGATATCAAAGCTTTAAACATGTTAATCAATTTATTTAATTTGGCCCTGGATGTATGAATAGTGGTAGTGGCACTCTAGGGTTTATATGTTTATACATGAGATGTATGTTACGGGTGGTGTTTAGTTTAATATATATATATATATATATATATATATATATTAATTGTGATGGCTTAGTGGCCTTGAGATCTTAGATTTGATTGTATTTACATGGGATGTAATTTGTTAGAGGGGCAGTCTATCATCACCGTGTTTTCCTACTAGTTTTTTTTATATTTTTAGCATCTTGTAAGCCTGATTGGCATAGGATTATTCTACATAATATTCTATGTTGTATGAATCCTAAAGAATTTGTAGCAGTTCGTCGTCCTTATAGAAGTCGACTGGACTAATGGTTTCGAAAAAAAGGAGATCACTTTTCGACTTGCATCAATTTATTCGGATGATGTTTGCTATTAATGAAAAAAAGGATTCTTCGTTTTTGTTATCCCATGCTATAACGGAAAAAAAAAAGTATGGCGGGCCCATTTTTTTTAATGCGGATAAAAACCTTTCTTCATACAGAACATCGCATGCAATGCTGCCATACTTTGATGCTCGAATAGGTTGTTCCAAGAACTAAGAATCAAGTCGGTTAGCTGAAGTGGGCACGCTCGTGTGCAGGGTTCGGGTCTTGGGATTGGGATAATTTTATTTAGTTTCCTATTTCTTTTTTTCTCTAAATTTTATTCTATGGAATAATTTTTGGAAATTAAAGAAAATTGACATAGTTAATTTTGAAAGATTGAATCTTTCTATAATTGTTTATGCCTGTCTTAATTGAAAAATAATTTTATAATTGGATAACTATTTGTTATTCCCAATATGAGTTCTTGAGAGTTGGCATAGCTGATTGTGTTGTCATTGTTGTCAACTACGATTGTCAACCATAATCCTTGTTGTCAACCTTAAATGAAGATAGAAGTATACATCCATTCAAGACCAAATTACACCATATGAAAGAGGAGGTCCAGAAAAGGAGATTTCAATCCGCACTACCGATAGTTCATCCAGTCGTGCACATATAATTGTGAAGCAATCCAAAGATTTTGAGCTCTAAGTGGTACTAAAGTTTACCCATGGATAGAAGACTTCAAGATCTATAAGTTTGCTTTTGACCTCAAGTCGTTTTGAGCTCTATACAAAAAGTTATGCTCCATATATATGTGAACGATCGGCGGTTTCTCCAACCATGCACATATAATCGTAGGACCGTGCAGACTTTTTGAGCTCCAATTTGCACCAAAGTTTACCCATGGATAGATAACTTCAAGTTCTACAAGTTTGCTTTTGACTTCGAGTCATTTTGAGCTCTATACATAAAGTTATAGGCCATATACATCTGAACAGTTGATAGTACACCCAGCCATGCAGCTATTTTGAGCTCCAAATGGCACCAAATTTTTCCAAGAGATAGAGGGTTTCAACATCTACAACTTTGCTTTTGACCACAAGTGAATCCGAGCATTGTAGAAGAAGTTATGGGCAATCTACTCACATGAGAAGTGCAAATATAATCATGGGGACGTGCAGAGTTTTTTAGCTCCAAAATTCACCATATTTTACCAGTAGATAGAGGACTTCAATATCTACAACTTTGCTTTTGACCTCAAGTAAATTAGAGAACTATAGAGGGAGTTATGGTTAAAATACCAACATCGGCACATGCGGATCGAGTTCACCAGATAAATGGCTGAGATTTGTTGACTTAGGTGAGCTTGATCCAATGGCTGAGATAAAGTAGATAAAGAGATCAATGGTAGAGGCTTGGCTGTTGCAATTAGGTTAACATCCTAATTAAGTTGGCTAATCCAATGGTTGGGATCAGTAGAGTGAAATTAATGGCTAGCATTTGATAGAGAATGATGTAGGGTTTTTTGTCTTACATACTAGGGGTTGTGGAGGCTGTTATATAGAGAAGAGAAGAGATAGAGAGAATTGAGAACTGAAGAGGAAGAGGAGATCAGAGAAGACAGAGGTGTAGCTCTTGGTGTTTACAGAATCCATCTTGACGAGCTTGTTGACTGTGACATCAAAGAGAAGATCATGAACCAGTTACTCGATCAGAGAATAGTGTAGAAACTCATCCGTGTGGGTTGGTATTGTTATCTTTGTATCCATCCTTACTATTATCGTTGTAAAACCATAACTAGTGAGGTTATTGGTGATTATCGTTGTTGTTGAAATTGAGTAGTGAACCCTAAATTCTGTAAGGTGGTGAACCTTGGATAACAGTGTGCTATTCAAAATTACTAGTGGAGATTCTGTGGTTGACAAATTGCTAATCACGCCGTAGACATAGCTCTACACATTGTAGGGTGAACCACGTAATTGTTGTATGCTTTTGTCTTTGTTGTTTGTTTTGTTTGGCATACAAATACACAAAATTTGGAATAGTTTGAGGTGATCATCACGGGTAAAAGACAAGGATAAATTTTTCATTGAAACACTGATTCACCCCCCCCCCCTCTCAGTGCGCGATTGGGACTTTCACTATTATCCATATTTAAATTATTTAAATATTTAAGTGGAAGATAATTTTAATGGATAATTATTATCTATTAAAATTATTCAGGATGTATGCAAAATGAAGACAATGAAGATCAACTAAAAAGATTAAGATGAAGAGTCTGCAAGAGTGTTTTGTTTTTGCTTTATTTTTCTTCATAGGATTGATCCCTTGATATTACGACCATAGTTTATTTAATGTTTGTTTTATGAATTGCACATCACATGATCACATGTCATATATGATTAGGAGTGTCATCTACATAATATATCTCATGCATCATTTTTATTTAAGAATTAAATAAAAATATTAAAACCCAATTTTAAAATATTGAGTGAGAGTTTTATTGGGAATAAAACCTGTGGCCTCCATTATTAAATAACTAAGATATATGTTTTAAAGTATCTTTAAAGAGATTTTATGGACTAGGTTAAAGTTAATTTCCTAAAAAGATAGTTTTCATATTATTTAAACTAACTAATTGACACCTCGCCAAAGCTATAGGCGTCGAAAGCTAGGTAATTTAAAGGTTTTGGTAATAAGACACGAAATAATGATTAAACACTCAACACGGTTCCTTGCATTAATCTTCCAAAGAAACACTGTTGCAAAGGATATGGGCCAAATATAAACGAAAATTGAATTGGTTGAATATGTGATATTCAGGAAAGCCAAATCAACCGAGAGAGTCCCGTCAAAGTAAGGAAAAAGTTTATTCTCCCAAATGAGGTTTACTAATTCGATATTTTGTTATTCGTAGTAAGAGTATTGATTTAGGGTTTTATCAATATTTGTGCATTCATGCATTCATTAATGTATATGCATTTTACTAAATTTGGTTATGATATATGTCGTTCTAAAACATTTTATATTTTATATTTTTAAAAAATGTCTTTTAACCCTCTAGCCATTGTATTGAGCATAAACAAATTGACCAGGTGAAAATTTCAACGATTGGAAGCGTAATCGAATATTGTGTGAACTATTGAAAAGCACAAGTTTGTGCTATCAGAGCCTTGTCCACCTGAACCTCCGGCTAATGCTTCGAAAACTAGAAAGAATGCCTATGATAGGTGGATTACATCCAATGATATGGTACATTGTTACATGTTGGTCTCCATGTCTAATGTGTTGTAACAACAACATCAAGTGATGCGAGCTACCAAGGATATCATGGGTTCTTTACGGGTCATGTTTGGGGAGATCTTAATTTGTGCACAGTATGAGGCCGTGAGAGCTATTACGAATAGTCGCATGAAAGTGGGGACTCTTATCAGGATCATCTCTAGAGATCATGGTTCATTTTAATGAGGCCGAGATTTACGAGGCTAGTATAAATAGAAAGAATCAGGTTGGTATGATACTAGAGACTCTCCCTGATAGCTTCATTTCTTTTAAGACAAATTATATCTTGAATAAAATGAATTTAAACCTCACTACTCTTGCGACTGAATTGCAAACCTATGAGGGAATGATTAAGTCTAAGAAAGGTGAGGTGAACATGGTTGTTGCTGGTTATTCTCTTAAGAAGAAGAATAAGCTAAGTGACATAAGAAGGCATCTTTAAAAGTTAAGAAGAAGGTGAATAATGTCATCACTGGTTTTCTTCCGGGCTCGTTTTGGGGTGAGCTCAAACTAAACCAATGGTGAGAAGTTTTAGAGTCGCCACCAACTGTTTTTGGGGTACAGTTGGATACCCTCTACTTTGAGTAGTTTAAAGTGTGTGGTCTGCGTCATCAGAGAAGGGTTCGGGAGTTGGTTACGTGTAGGGAAGGATTAGCACCCCTACAGCGCCCTTTCGGTATCTAATTGAGGAGGAGGTTTTTCTTTTATTTGTACTGCTATGACTGGGTTAAATTTTCTAAAAGTCTATGATTTTTATTTGACTAAGTTATTTGTCAAAGTTATGGTTAAAATTGATTTACCCTAAATTTCTAAAGGGAATCCTAAAAGATTTGGGTTTTTGTGTGAAGTGCAGAATGAGATCCTAGGGGTTGGTTTTGGCTTTTTTTTGTTTTACTTTTTGGAATTTGAAGTCCTAAAAAATGTTGTTGTTTTGTTGTGTTTTTTTTTTTTTTGTAAGATGCTTTTCTCTTTCTTTTTCCTTTTTTTGACTTGAAATACATTTTTTTTTTTGGTTTTGGGTTAGAAAACATATATTTTTTTTTATGTTTTGTAAAAAACGTTTGGTTTTGGTTTTCCTTTCTTCTTTTGTTTTTTGTTTTTGTTATTGTTTTTTTTTTTGTTTTTGGAAGGTAAAACATGTTTTTTTTAAAATGGATTTGGAAAACGTACGGGTCTCATGTTTTTTTGTTTTGGAAAGCATTTTGGAACATTTTTATTGCACAAACATTTTTTCTTTTTTTTGTTTGTTTTTTTTCAAGGAGACATTTTGAACATATTTGGAAATTTTTTTATATAAAAACATTTTATAAAAAACGTATTGGAAAAAAACATTTTGTTATTTTTTGTGTGTTTTTTTTAAGCTTTGAACCTAAATCTACACGTTTCAACAATTGAAAATACATAGGAACACATATATCAAAATAGATGTGGAGTGTGTGAGTGTGACATCCACAAAAGAAAAATAAAAGCACTTTTTTTTCTTTTTCCCCTTTTTTTGTTTTTTTTTATCTCTTTTTTTTTATACCTCTCTTTTTTGCCTCTTTTTTTTTGAGTTTCTTTTGATTTTTTGCTTGCTATACTTTATCTATTACAACCTATTACAACATACAAAGTAAAGGGAAATACAATAAAGAAAACAAAATACAATGTAACAACTAAAAGGAAAAGAAATACAAGGAACTATTAAGAATTACATCAAACATTAATACAAATAAGCTGAAAAAGTAATGAAAAGATAAGGGTTGAACTGACTTTGAAGCTTACAACACCAATCTTCTTGTTAGGATAATTGAGCAAATAAACAGAAAACAGTAAAATTACACAGCACACAAGAACACCAGATTTACGTGGTTCACCCCAGAATAGGGTTACGTCCACGGGCAGCGGCAGAATAATTCACTATATCAAAGAGAGGAGTACAGATTACAGAAATTCAGATTGCCAGATATTCAGATGGCATAGAACAAATTACAGAAAAACAGAACAGATGGCGGAGAGAGACAGATTACTGCACAGCCAGACAGATTGCAGATCAGATCCCTCGCACAAAGCCTTGCTCCGTGCGACAGGCTCAGCCGAATAAAGAGAAAGTAGGAAAGCAGGCACTCTGTTTCATGCTCCCACACCGCACCAAACAATACATATATATAGATATCTAAAAAAGAAAAAAGGCAGTTGCCTTTTTATATCTTCTTTCCTTTTACCGTTTTGAGTTTCCTTTATGTCACCTCACAAATCTCCACCTTGATGTAAAGTCAGAAATAACTCCTCAACAAAAACAGCATAGTGATAAACCTGTATCTGCCGCTACCAGCCCGCCACGGGCTAAATCAAACTGTAGACATTGAGCAAGTCAAGACAATGCTTAAACTTGCTTGATGGAACTGGTTTCGTAAACATATCAGCTGGGTTATCCTTGGTGCCGACCTTCTTCACACTGATTCTTCTTTCATTACGAATGAAGTGATATCTGACATCAATGTGTTTAGTCCTCTCATGATGCACGTGATCTTTTGCCAAGCAGATAGCACTCAAGTTATCACAAAACACAGTTGCTTGGTCCTGCTGTAACCCCAGATCATTAACCAATCCCTTCAACCAGATGCCTTCTTTCGCTGCTTCTGTCAACGCCATATATTCCGCTTCAGTTGTTGACAGAGCTACTGATGGTTGTAAGGTAGCCCTCCAACTGATAACAGAACCGCCTACGGTAAAGACATAACCAGTCATGGACCTTCGTCCATCCAAGTCAGCTGCATAATCAGAATCTGAATAACCAGCAAGCACGCAATTTTCACTATCACCATACACTAGGCCAACATCAGATGTGCCTCGGAGATACCTGAAAATTCGTTTCACTGCCTGCCAATGTTCTCTGCTCGGCTGACTCATAAAGCGACTGACCACACTGACTGCCTGTGCAAGATCTGGTGTAGTGCACACCATAGCATACATCAAACTCCCAACTGCACTGGCATACGGAACTCGAGACATGTACTCCTTTTCGGCTTCAGATTGAGGCGCAAGAGCTGTAGAGAGCCGAAAATTTGCATCAGATGGAGTACTCAAAGGTTTAGCATTAGACATGCCAAACTTTGTCAAGATTTTCTGAATATAGCTCTTTTGAGACAGAAAGAGCTTTCGCCACGAACGATCTCGATATATCTCAATTCCAAGAATCTTCTTGGCTGATCCAAGATCCTTCATATCAAATTCTGAACTCAGAAGTTTCTTCATCTTCTGAATAGCTGACATGTCCCTAGCTGCAATGAGCATATCATCTACATATAATAACAGATAGATGAAAGACTCATCCTCCAACTTGCTGTGATAAACACAACAATCATAGGGACTTCTGCTGTAGCCATGTTTGAGCATGAAACTATCAAACTTCTTATACCATTGGCGCGGTGATTGCTTCAGTCCATAGAGAGATTTCTTCAGCCTGCAGACATAGTCTTCTTTTCCCTCTATAGCAAATCCTTCTGGTTGAGTCATCAAGATATCCTCTTCCAACTCTCCATGTAGGAAAGCTGTTTTCACATCAAGCTGCTCTAGCTCCAAGTTCTGATGCGCAACTAGCGCTAGCAACAAACGGATAGAAGTGTGTCTGACAACTGGTGAGAATATTTTATTATAATCCACACCTTCCTTCTGACTGAACCCCTTGGCAACTAGGCGAGCTTTGTATCTGACTCCAGCATCATCCAGATTTCCAGTCTTCTTTTTGAAGACCCACTTGCAGCCAACCACTCGACGCTCCTTTGGAAGTTTGACTAACTCCCAAGTCTGATTCCTGTAAAGGGACTCCATTTCTTCACCCATTGCAGCAACCCAATTTGCTGCTTCAGCACCACTGATAGCCTCTCAGAAGCTAGAGGGTTCAGGAGACTCTATCTCTTCAGCGGCCTGTAGTGCATAAGCAACCATATCTTCAAAACCATACCTGATAGGTGGTTTGATTTGTCTCCTAGATCTGTCAGTGGCAATACTGTGTGTATCAACAGGTGGCTGCTCTGCTTCAACTTCTGACTGTGGTTCATAATTTTGCTGATCAGTTTCTGATGAACCATGTTGATGTGTTCCAGCTGCAGTCACATCAAACTCCACCTGTTTGCTGACACCATCACCTGTTTCTGAAACAATAGACTCTATACCAGGGTGAAGCAGAGATTTTTCATTAAAAGTTACACTCCTACTAAGAATAACTTTATTTTCAGATGGAGACCAAATTCTATAACCTTTCACACTTGAGCTATAGCCCATAAACAAGCCCTTTTTAGCTCGAGGCTCTAGCTTGCCTTCACTAACATGATAATAAGCAGGACAACCAAATATTCTAAGATTAGAATAATCAGCGGGTTTACCAGACCATACCTCAAATGGAGTTTTACAGTTGATAGCAATTGCTGGGCTACGATTCACCAAATAGCACGCCGTGTTCACAGCCTCAGCCCAGAAGGCTCTCTTCATTCCAGCTTGGGAAAGCATGCACCGTGCTCTCTCCAACAGAGTCCTGTTCATTCTTTCTGCCACTCCATTCTGCTGTGGAGTATCCCTGACTGTCCGGTGTCTTGCAATACCCTGATCTGAACAAAACTGATCAAACTCCTTAGAACAAAACTCTAACCCATTGTCAGTACGTAAACGTTTGAGTTTCTTCCCAGTTTGATTTTCTACCAAAATCTTCCACTCCTTGAAGATCTTGAACACCTCGCTCTTGTGTTTCATCATGTATATCCATGTCATCCTTGAATAATCATCAATCAACGAAAGGAAGTACCTAGCACCTCCCAATGATGGAACATGAGATGGACCCCAACAATCGGAATGAACATAGTCAAGAGTCGCCTTGGTTCTGTGAATTGCATCTTTAAACTGAATCCGCTTCTGCTTTCCAAATACACAATGCTCACAGAAACCCATATCAACTGTCTGATGGCCTTCAAGAAGACCCTGCTTACTCAGAATTATCATCCCCTTTTCACTCATATGCCCAAGACGCATATGCCACAATTTGGTCTGATCTGATGAATCAAAGGACGATACAGCTACAGAACCAGAAACTGTAATTCCTTGTAGGATGTAGAGAGTATTTTGCTTAACTCCCTTCATTACTACCAAGGATCCTCTAACTATCTTCAAGACTCCACCTTCAAATGAACCTTTGCAGCCCAACTGATCCAGAGTACCCAAGGATATGAGATTTTTCTTCAGCTGTGGAACATGTCGAACATTGGTGAGAGTTCTGACGATACCATCATGCATCTGAATCTGAACTGAACCGATACCTATTGCTCCGCATACAGCATCATTACCCATAATGACGTTTCCACCATCGATTTTCTCATATGTTGAGAACCACTCCCTATTCGGAGTCATATGATAAGAACAACCTGAGTCCATCACCCATGTATCTATCGGGTGAGACTGATCCGCAGCAGTCAAAACCAAATCAGGTTCAGATGAGGTATCCGTTTCTGCTACAGCTGCAACCTTTTCTTTTGCATTTTTCTCTCTTGCTTGCTTCTTCGGACACTGATTTTTCCAATGTCCACGTTCCATACAGTAGTTGCAAATATCTATGGGATTAATATAATGGTCCCTCAATTTGGATCTTCCTCTGCCTTTGTTTCTGTTGTTATTCTTATGCAACTGATGACCCCTAAATTTCTCAGAATTCATCACAACCAGGCCACTAGAATTATCAGAACTAGTTCCTGAAGCCTTGTGACGAAGCTCACGCGTATGGAGTGCTGACCTGACTTCTTCCAGACTGATTGTTTCTTTTCCAACAACAAATGAATTCACAAAATTTTCATACGAAGGAGGTAAAGAAACAAGTAATATAAGGGCTGCATCCTCATCATCAATTTTGACATCCACATTCCGTAAATCCATCAAAATTGAATTCAAATCATCAAGGTGGTCTTTTAATGACTTACCTTCATCCATTCGGAGAGAGAACAGACGTTGCTTTAAAAGCAACTTATTCGTCAGAGATTTCGTCATGTAGAGACTCTCCAACTTCAGCCACAGACCTGCTGCAGATTCTTCATCTGCTACTTCACAAATAATTTCATCTGACAAACAAAGCAGAATTGTCGAATGAGCTTTCTCCTCTATGATAGCCAACTCAGATTCTTCTACGGTCACAGATTGTTTCTCAGCAAGCGGAGCCCAGATCCCTTGTTGTTTCAACAACGCACGCATCTTGATATGCCACAGACTGAAATTATTTTTGCCAGTGAATTTATCGATCTTCATGGTGTGTGATGACATCTTTGCTCTAAAATAGATTCCCACAGACGAACCGAAAGCTCTGATACCAATTTGTTAGGATAATTGAGCAAATAAACAGAAAACAGTAAAATCACACAGCACACAAGAACACCAGATTTACGTGGTTCACCCCAGAATAGGGTTACGTCCACGGGCAGCGGCAGAATAATTCACTATATCAAAGAGAGGAGTACAGATTACAGAAATTCAGATTGCCAGATATTCAGATGGCACAGAACAAATTACAGAAAAACAGAACAGATGGCGGAAAGAGACAGATTACTGCACAGCCAGACAGATTGCAGATCAGATCCCTCGCACAAAGCCTTGCTCCGTGCGACAGGCTCAGCCGAATAAAGAGAAAGTAGGAAAGCAGGCACTCTGTTTCATGCTCCCACACTGCACCAAACAATACATATATATAGATATCTAAAAAAGAAAAAAGGCAGTTGCCTTTTTATATCTTCTTTCCTTTTACCGTTTTGAGTTTCCTTTATGTCACCTCACACTTCTGTTTGAACTCCTATCGGCGCTGATAATCACTTGCTTAGAACCACCAAGATCTGACAGCGAGGTTTGTGAGGGGGATTTCTTGGTATTTGAAGAGTGGAGTGATGTATTTTCTGGGTTTGAGATTTTTGATGACTAGAAATAAGGAGGGTAGGCGTGAGAAATAGGGGATTGGAACAGGATTGGTGTCTGTTATGTTTTTTGCTCGCTGAACACGCAGAAAAAAGGGCTGAAGTTGGGGCTGTTTTTGTGTTTTTTCTTGCTGAGAAAAAAAAAGAGCTAGAGTGAGACAGGAGGGAAAGAGGATGAAGGAGTGATGTTGATTGCAGAAAACTGGGCGTTTAATCTGAGAGGATGGCAGTCAGGGAGGCGTGGAAGAGTGATCTCTTTTTTCTGGTTTTTGAGTTTCTCTCTTTTTTTCAACTCTCTGTTTTTTTCCTTTTCTCTCTCTCTGTCTGCACTGGGATGAAGGAAGGACGTGAATGGTAGCAGGGTTTTAAAAAAATGATCTCTCCTTTTTTTCCAACGAACCAAGCGTTCCCCCAATATCCCCTCTTTTCAACGAACCAGCCTCCTTTCAACGAGCCAGTGTTTCAACGATCTCTCTTCCTCCCTCCTCTTTTTTTTTCCACGAACCAGCCTTTTTCAACGAGCCAGGTTTTTTTTTAACGATCCCCCCAGTATCTCTGTGCAGGGACGGTCGAATGCATCTTAAAGAGCTGCAGAAAATTTTGGCTGGACTCATTAATTTCTGCAATAAATGTTTTGTCGGGTGCATCATTATTTCCAGCTTTATTAATTTGCAGATCGGTGCTTGGTCGGGTGGACAGCTTGTGCGAAAAAAAAGGGGAGCTCGTGATTGCCTTTTTGAATTTGTATTTTAGCAGCACATGTGACTAACAGGATGTTGAGAAATGATTCCTTGTCTGATGGCCAGCACAGAAGACGGGTCTCGTGAAGCCAGCGAGAAAAATATGTCAGCGAGGAAGCCAGCGAGAAAAATCAGCGAAGGCAAAAAGGGGTCAGAGGTTCGAAGTGTCGGCAGGTCGGAGCGTCGGCTGGTCGAAGTGTCGGCAGGGTCGAAGCTTCGGTCAACAGTGGAAGGCGTACGGGTGCTGCGGGTCGGCGTCGCAAGTCGGCGTCGTAAGTCGCGGGTCGAAGTGTTGGCAGCGAGGCTTCGAGGGTCGAAGGTCAGAAATCAGCAGGTCAACGGGGCTTCGAGGCTTCGAGGCTTCGAGGCTTCGGGGCTTCGAGCTTCGGGACTTCGGGGGCTTCGAGGCTTCGAAGGTCAATGGGTCGAGGTGGCGAGTCGACAGTCGGAGTGTCGGCAGGTCAACGGTCAACGGTCAACCCCAAAGTTTTTTTTAATTACATTTTTACCCTTACCCATAATGCAAAAATGGACGACCTTTTAGGAATTGTTTGGGAAGACCCGTATTCGCCCACATAGACATTTTGGAGATTTTCGCATGATCACTTTTGCGGGCAGTTTGACTAGGGGCATTGACCGTCTTTTGGCAAGCTTGACTTTTTCCAACGAAAGTTGTTTTGGCCATAACTTCTTCATTTTAAGTCTGATTTGAGCTCGGTCAAGAGCGTTGGTCTCCAATTTTCATCCTCCATCACCTGGTGTTAGTCTTGGGGTGCTTCAAAGACTTGTAGCAGAAGCCATTAATTTTGGACTCCCCCGTCCGTGTCAATTGTATCCATCTCGTGCAAATTGGGGTAAATCATTTTTTGGAAGTATGGGATCATTGTGGACCTGTTCAACAAGGTATATAGCATGGGCAGAAAGGTTTATCAAATGGGGTTAGTATGTCCAATCCGGACAAAATGGGGTCCAACAGTTGCCCCTCTTTGTGCATTGTTTGTGTACAAACAATGTACAAAGATTAAAAGGGAGTCATTTTGGACGGGGTTAGAGCACTTACCTGACTTACCTAGCATACGGCTACAGTCCCCATCTTGGGCTCAGGTTGGCTCTTATGGATAAACCCTCCACTCCAGAATGTAACATTCAAGGTGGGGAAGCTTCTCCTTTCTTCTTGTACTGGCTTTTCCTGCAATCTTGCCATTCTAACTTCCCTCTTCCTGATAACTTCCTTCTGTCTGTCAGCTTTCGTAGGGACGTAGCCTAGCCCAAACTTTCCGGTATTTTCTCGGATGATCAGGGGTTTCTGAATCCCTTGAGCCTTTGGACCTAATCCCTGCCCTGGCTTGTACTCTTGCTTGATCATGGTGGCTGCAACCATTCTTTCAACCTTCGAGAGACAATGATCTGGGGCAGAAGTGACATTCACCATCTCAAACGCCCGATAGGAGCATTCTGGCACATCTTCGTTGTTTTCAACATAAGGTACTGATGCCGGCTTGGTGACGAGGAAGCTTGTCTCTCCAGAGATGCAAATGAGCTGGTCCCCCATTACAAATTTCATCTTTTGGTGGAGGCTTGACGGCCTTGCCCTGCCGTGTGGATCCAGGGTCTTCCCAACGCTGTAATATGGCGTGATGTCCATCACCTGAAATTCCACCATAAAAGTAGTTGGCCCAATCGTGAGGGGAATATCCAGAGTTCCCACTATGTCACGCTTTCCTCCATCGAATGCCCGTACCTTCATCGTACAGGGACGCATATAGGATGCGTCAATTGGAAGTTGTTGTAGTATATGCAGGGGCATAATGTTCAATGCCGAGTCGTTGTCAATGAGTACGCGGGCTATGGTGTGCTCCTTGCATTTGACCGTGATGTGCAAAGCTTTTATATGTCCCTTCCCTTCCTGGGGTAGCTCGTCATCTCCAAAACTGATGACGTTGTTCATAATGAGGTTACTAGTGAGTCCATCCACATTTGCAGCGATCCACGCAGCTCCAATCGCCCTAAAATCGCCAAAAGGAGTTCTTCACTTTCTCTCTCTCTCTCTCTCTCTCTCTCTCTCTCTTGCTCAAACACACATGCCCCAAGCAAAAATAAAGGGATAATGCAGTTTCTTAATTATTTATATTGCTGCCAATAATTGGCCTCCAAAGAATAATTGATCTCCAACGGCACAATTGACCTCCCGAGGTCACAAACTCCAAATTGAGCCCAATTACTGGCCAAAACGCTCTCGAATGATGAGCACAACACTAAACAGATATTATTACACCCTAAAGACCACCCAAACGCAAAGTCAACTAATAAATCTCGAAAGTCAACAATCGGGTCAAATGGGGCCCCGATCAAATCGGCCCAAGCATCAACAAAATGCTCACATCGATGACTACACTACCATCCGTGATAGTTGCATTCCCATAGAATGGCTATCTCTCAAAACTACCCAAATACGAAGTCTTTGCGCTTTTTGCACTGACATGCAAAGACAACACTTTTGTTTATGGTTACACACACTTGGCCGAAATCTCTGCTTTTTGGCTCTCTACAAGATATACGCTTATGAGTATATGAGTACAAGTGCTAATGCGCGTGTTTTTACTTACATTGCTTCTGTGTATATATATAGACATCCTAGGAATCTATCTTGAAACGCATTTTCCGAGAAGTGTGGAGCATTGAAGTTCTTCATCGGAAAATACCGGGGTTTCTTTAAGCCGCAGCATGTGGAGCTCGAAATATTGGAAGCATAAGTTGTAATGAATTCTTTGCTTGATTCCAATCGCATTTGAGACTGCGTCCACATCTCTCCGTGTTCCAAGTGTCGACAATTTAGGTATTCAATGAGTTTGTCTTACATCGGGACGTAGGGAGTCGTGCTAGGGCATTAATTGCGGCTTGGAGAGATGAAGCAGCGGTCTTCTTGGTCCGTTGTAAGGTTCCTTACTCCGCATGAACTAAGCCTGATCCTTACCCGTATCAGTGATTGCTTACTCCGTATGAATGAAGTCCCGGAATCCTTATTCCATGTCGGGGCGTCTCTTACTATGCATGAGTAGTGGTTCGTAGAGCTTACTCCGCATCAGCGCTCTCTACTCCGCATGAGTAATGGTTCGGATTCCTTATTCCGCATTTGATGTCTCCATTTCGCAACAGGTTGTCCTTACTCCGCTTTCGAATGACGTACGCGGATTTCTTCGTCCGTGTCTTCCTTTCCTTAGTCCGGTGGAGTGACAACTTCAATTCTTTCTCTCTCACAAGTCTCTTCTACTTCGTGCAAGATGTAAACTCAGAACTTACTCCGTATTAATTGACATAATCTAGTTGAGTGTTAGACGCGGGTTCCTAGTCGCTTTGTCAAGTGTTTAATCAGCACGAAGGGTCCTTACTGATGATGACTTGGTTATATACCAAGTGAATGACGACAATCATGATGATCCGGATTAGGATTATGTATCCTGTCCTTTGCTTTATCCTTACATGAAACATCTCGAGTCAAATTACATAGGGTTTGTTTCGCATTATCCAAATTCTCGGTTTGATCCAACAATTTATCATTTAAAATATTGTCGGAGGCTTGACATTAGTAGTTTGATATTAGAAACATTGTTTGTGGCTTGATATTTATAGTTCGACACTAAAAATATTGTTTGTAGTTCAATGTTAGAAATTCTACATTTAAATGTTACTCATAATGTGAGCTTAATATTACTAATTGATATTTAAAGTGTTGGATGTTTAAGAATATTTATATATGCATGTATATCTATATATATTATTTGTGGTTAGTGCTGGATTGATGAATTAAATATTTTGTAAGGTCATGGTATTGAATTTTGATCAGTTTTAACATTCTATTTATTTGATTATATGTTGTCACGCCCCCCGAATTCCAAGGAACACAGAATCGGCGTGCATGACTTCCCTTGTTTCACCTATTAGGTTTAAGGGGTTGCCGATTAGCACCAAGTGGAGACCAGCACTGCTGGTGCTGTCTCAAATATACAACCCCGTACGCTTATACATCAAGGGTAAAGCCGTACTTTCCCATATATCATCATACATACAATGAGTCAAACAGCCATATAGACATCACATTATACAGTATGTAAATACAACTTGTCCATGGACCCATGTCCGGGATATCACATAAAACACTGGCGTAATATAAATGTATCATACATCGGAGTAGTGGGCGTCCTCCTGGGAAGAAAGTCCCCTCCACTAGTCTCGGTCACACTTTAAAAGGGTAAACAACAAGTAGGGTGAGCGACAAGCCTCCGCAGGGTGACCCCAAAACTCCACATCATGCAACACATATAAGTCTATACTATATGCTCAGTGTACTCGTACACCGTGTAGTGTGCACAATCATCGCATCTCGCCCGCAACAAACATCGGGATCTCAAATTTCGCATTACCGTACAACTTGTCCACGATCCTCCATGGCATCCCACTGTGGCACTCAACCTCTAGCTCCACGAGCTCAATGGCTCAACTTAGGCCTTAGCCCGTCCACGGCGCAATATGCCCGGCCACAGTCGTGCCACACACGGGCCCGCCATCGATGCATATGTCTGCCACGCTTAACCACATAGCACCATCGGTGCATCAATGGTGAGAACCCAAACAAGTCACGGAGTCCATGCCCCAATACCTCAAACCAACATACTAACATTAGTATGGTATGTCATTCTCAACATTTCCTTTTAGAATCGTGAGTCAGCCTTCACAAGTAAATCCTTAATCCTTGATTTATGAAGGAAGCACCCATAGGGGCCTATTTTCTTGAAATCAAAAGTCCCGGCATTGGGTTCCTATATCATAAAAAGATAATCTGATTTTTGGAGACTTTCTCGAGATGTCTAATCCCACTTTCCAAAAATTCACCACTACGAACTTTTGCCTTTTTCGAGATTTACACTAAATCCCAATTTTCACATTTTCCGGAAGACTGAACCAATTTTCTAGTATTTTTCTTTGAATCCAAATGGGAGGTATTTCAAGTTATTTACATAGTAACTTACATAAATAGTTAAATATATGGGTATAGGTTAGGGTATAAATATGTCCAAACTAAAGAAGGTCTGTGCCTGTCTAGTTACACTGTGAGTCCCACACGTTCAGAACCCCGCGACTCGTAGGCCATGAAATCTTGACTCGTATCCACGGAGTGCGGAATCATAACGCGCCTCGAAGACTCGAAGCTGGTGTGGCTACGACCTTCGACCTACGAGGTAATGAACTTCGACCCTTCGGCTACGAACTACTTCTAACAACGGGTCTACGAACCACGACCCTACGACCTTGCAACTTGGATTTTCGTTAGTTCGACCCAAGGAACGCGCCCAGCATCAAGCCCCATCGTCGTTTTTGCCCTGCTTCTTCGGCCCGGAACGCGCCGGTAAAACTCCCGCACGCTCACTAACACCCCCGTTTCGCAACAAACTACGTATATCTACCTCAAAATGCGTCCGTAACGCCTTAAATCGCGCGTAAAACAACATAAACACATATAAAATTCCGCATTTCCAAAAATCTATCTAAACCTCCAGATTTCCATGGTCGCATTTATCAAACCCTCATGAAAAACACAATTAATCAACCCCAAAATTACAGAAACATATGTCCACAATGATATAAAATAGTCTTTAACCACAGATCTTATGTTAAACCATTAGATCTAACCCAAAATTGGATTTCCCTAAATTCTAGGGTTCATGCTCAATTTCATAAATCATGATAAATTCGTAAGTAAACCAAGGATAGAATCAAGATAAGAAGTTCAAGAACACCTACTTGAAGTGAATCTTTGAGCTCCACGAACCCAAATCGCCCCAAATCGCCAAGGCCTCAAAGCTCTCTCTAAGCTCTCTCTCCCAAACGCACAAATGTGAAACGTAAAGTGAAAGCTTCTTTCTTTTTTTCTCGCTATTTATATTTCTGCCAGCTCTCAACTGACCTAGTCAACCATTGACCCAGTCAATAATTGACCTCCCAACACAAAAATTGACCTCCAAGGCCCCGAACTCCAAATTGA